>AWOL01S0001921.1:816-64594 GCA_000715115.1 Nicotiana otophora | reverse complement strand
AATGAGAAAATGGAGTGCTTAAGGAAAGATGAAACCATCATAGTTTATTATGTCCTACCTTGATCCAAAAAGCCTTCATTACATCCCGCTAAATCCCTATATGATTTCAAGTTGAGTGAGCTTACATTAGTGGTGATTTACATAAGGGGAAAGCTTATGGTACTTAGAATCGGACTTGTGGCATTCTTTTGAGAGGGATGAGCGCACTTCTTTACAATCCTTGTTTTGAGTGTCACATTCTATAAAGTGAGATTTTCTCATGGAGAGTAGAGGAGGAGGAGTTTGGGATCCACAATGACCTAAGTGAGAGAGCGAGCTTCCTTGATGAATTGAGTCAACTTTGGATGCTTTTGTGTTATATTAGAACTATGGAACTCAAAAAGTCATAGCATGATGTTGTTGATAATGCATTTGTGTTGAGGGTAATTGTTAGTCCCAATTGATGCTTGATGAAGTCACCTTAGGACAGCTGAAATTTTCATTTATTTTTCTTGTGGAGGTGGGAATTACCTTGTTTGCTTGAGGACAAGCAAAAGCTTAAGTTTGGGGGATTTGATAAGTAGGAATTTTAGCCTATTATTTACTCTCTTTTACTTAGGTTTTGGGCCAAAAATGCGTGAAGGTATTCTCGAAAACTAACTTAATGTGCTTGCTTGTAGGGTTTTGTTCGAAATGCGCCAAAGAAGCCATAACCAACTCATAAAGGAGTCAAACTTGAACATAAACCAAGTTTGGACCAATACTGTGGAATGCGGAACGCGATAGAAAAGGGCGGCCGCAAACTTATCATCGTTGAGGCGGCCATTATTCCGCAAACCGCAAAATAGAGATTCAGAGAGGGTGTTTTGAGCACTAAAATTGAGCGCTGAGAGCGGCAGAAAGACGCGACCGCGAAGTGACTGGCGCGGCCGCGGTTGGAATCTAGCGGACAGCATTTGTCGAGGTTCAGATACTTTGCAAGATGGGCATAAATGAAGAAGGCGGTCCGCATCCAAATTACGTGGCCGTGAAGGAATCTCACGCGGATGCGGTGAACATTATGCGGTCCACGAAATAAAGATCTACCCAGGCCCAGATATGAAGAAACGCGGACCGCTCTCACTATTACGCGGACATAAAAGCCCTAGCGCGGACGCGTTCAGAATTACGCATCCGCGAAACCTCTGCAGGGGCATTTTTGATCGGAATTTTCAGCCTAGTATAAATAGATCATTTTATCAATTTTAGGTTAAGTTTTTTTTTTGCAGAGCATGTGAACGGCTGGTTTTTCCCTTTTGGGGCAATTTTAGAGTAGATTTACCTTCAAACTTTAGATTTTCATCTTGTACTTTAGTATTATGGCTTATATTTCATCTTTATCTTTGATTTCTACTATTGTTATGAGTAGCTAGACCCCATAGCTAGGGTTGTGACCCAACCTTAGTATGGGTATTTAATGGGTCTTGAATTTTAGGGCTTAATTATTTATGGGTTAGTGATATTTAGCCTAATTTATGCTAAAATTATAGAATTAGTGGTTGCAAACACTGACTCATGCCTTTATGACTTAGGCTCTTCTTGAGAAAGAGGGACTAAGTCTAGGAAAATTAGGCTAACACGGAATTGGGGTGAACTCAAGAGACTGATAGCCCCAATTAAAGGGTTAAACCTAGAGATAGTAATACCCGACTTGAGCCAATTTCACTTGTATTGTATGAACACCCATTTAGGCTTGAGAAAGCTAAATCGGGCAAAGTCACTTAAACTACCGAGAGGTATAGATTGAGCACTTATGTGTGATAGTTATATCACGATCCCAATCCTAACAAGCTTGTCCTAGATTCTTGATACCCATTATATACTTACCTAGGCGGAAGTCACTTCCCTAGTGCCTTTTAATACTTGAAAACGTTCACCAAAAATATTGTACTTAGCTTACACTCAGCATACAATAGTATAAAATTAGAATAGAATCAATCGCAACAATTTTTGGAAGTGAAATTAGGAACAACACGCACATCTAGATTAGTTAGATACCTAACTCCAAGCCAAATTAACTCCCTGTGGAAATCGATCCCTACCTCGTTGGGTAAAACTATATCGACCATCCTCGCTACTCTATAGTGGTGTAGGTTTGGCCTCGATCAGTAAGCCTAACACTTACTGATTTAATAGCAAAATTTAACCAATCACTATTAAATATGAAACAGAAATTTCTATACAAAATCAACAATTCCAAAACTCATAGTACAGGTAATAAGCTCTACTGAGTTCACTAGAAAATCTCTAAGTACAATTGTTCTAGTATAGAAATAAACTGTACAAAAATAGCTTTCGAAGGTGACTCCGAGTCCTGCGAACGCGACGGCATGTATACCTTGATATCTCCACAGTAATATCCGATCCGCTATCTAACAATCAACAGACTTTAAAGTACCTGGATCTGCACAAAAATATGCAAAAGTGTAGTATGAGTACACCACGTTTGGTACCAAGTAAGTATCAAGACTAACCTCGATGAAGTAGTGGCAAGGTACAAGTCAAGACACTCGCTAGACAAAATAACTTGTGAAATATAGAAGTATAAAATGAAAAACGGAAAGTGGAAATAAGTAAATGACAACAAGAACCAACAAGTGATATAAACAATAAACCAATAAGAACACCATGAAGTATCATTAAAACCAAATAAGAAACACAAAGGACAATCAATTAATCAAGCCATTCTAACACAAGTTTCACAATGAAATCACTCTGTGGTACTTCATCTACGGTGTATGCTTGTGTGAGTGTAATACTGTAGTCCAAGTCAACAAGTAATATCAAAGACATCGAATAGCTCATCGAAACAACAAAGCAAGTCACGCAAGGTGCATGACAAACACAAGGAAAAGCACACCATCATATGAAAATCACCAATACAATATCTCCAAACCATCACACATCAGCCCTGACATTGCCACCCTTATCTCTCCAATAGCCACTCGTATCACTCCGCCCTAATATTATCATTAGCCACCCTTATCTCTCCTATAGCCACCTGTATCACCCCGTATAATAGCCACCCTTATCACTTCACCGGGACAATAACACAATAGCCACCCGTATCACTCTGTACTTTAACAACAGTGAGATGCCACCCTTATGCCTCGCATAACAACCACGGTGAAATGCCACCCAGATGTCACCCTTATGCCCTGCGTAATAACCATGATGAAACGCCACCCTTATACTCTGCATAACAATAATGGTGAAATGCTACCCTTATACTACGCATAACCACAATCAAACCACACAATGATTCACACGTGCTATCATCACAATAACACAACATATCAACCCGTATCATAAGTGCGCGTAGGCCACAACCTTTCCAAAGATTCAACGATATCAATAATTTCACAATAAATAACTCACAGCTCAACACAATGTATATAGAATCTCAATAACAACAAAATAAAGGAAAAAGTAACTCAACAAAGAACAACACCCCCTTTAAACACAACTTCAATTAGAATAAATTAATGACTCTCAATAACTTCAATTCTAATTAATTGTTTAAGGATAAATTCAACAGTGAGAGTATCTCCATGAAATGGCAAACTCTGGGGTCTAGTGTATGAATTAGGCTAACAAAGAAAGGGAGATGCCATGAACCAGTACTACGTCTAAATGTATGAGAATAACCCAACTACAAAAATGGTATCATGTACAACAAATTCCAACTAAGAGTAACCCAATAATAAAAGAGATCACATAATGATAAAAATAGTAAAAACTTCAAGTAAAGCATATAAGAGCTAACTCAACAAGTAGAGGATGTGACATTTAACAACTTCAAATAAAGCATATGATAGTATACATGGGGATTCAAAAATATAACATGTGCCAACAATTCCGAATAAATACGTAAAAAGAAACCTAAGAGTCTAAACCGGTCAATTTCCACAAATAAGCCTGAGTACGTACTCGACGCCTCGCATACACGGCTTTCACATAATATAATTAACACAAACAACTCAAATCCCTAGGGGTAATTTCCCCCACACAAATTTAGGCATGATACTTACCTTGAAGAAGCTAGACTGATACTCTAAAATGACCTTCTCGAGTGAAACAAATATCCGGACGACTCAAATCTAGCCAAACTAATTTCATAACATAAATAAAATCCATAGGAAACAATTCAGGATAATAAAGCTTCGATCTTTAACAAAAACTAAAAAATCAACCCGGGCCCGCACCTCGAACCTAAAAACATTCATAAAATTCGAACGTCTATTCTGATACGACTCTAACCATACCAAAATTATCTAATTCCGACATCAAATCGGCCTTCATATCTTCATAAATAAAATTATGGAATCATGAAATATAATCATTTCGGGGTGAAGAACACTTACCCAAATCCAACACGTAAAGAAACCCTAAAATATCGCTCAAATCCGAGGTCTACAACTCAAGATATGAACAAAATGGCCAAACCCTCGACTTATAACCTTAATGCTCAGCACTTCCGCTTTTGCGGACTCACAGTCGCATATGCGAAGCCGCTTCTGCGAAATATTCATCGCAAATGCGCAAACAACAAAAATCACAACTAGCTGCACTTGCGTCCAAGACACCGCATATGTGGTGTCTCTTCTGTGAACCATGAAGCCCAATTGCGCAGTTGCTTTTGCGACAAAAACTCCACTTCTGTGAAACCATCCAATCCAGCTCAAAATGACACCTACGCATAAACACGTTCATGTAATAACCCGGCCGGTCATTTTGAGAGTTGTATCCCCCTTCTCTCATCCACTGCTCATTTTATACTTTATAGCATTATGTGACTTGCCGGGGTAGTCGGTTCGGGTCCAGAGTGAATTCAGAATAAAATGTGACACTTAGTCTCAAGGTTGAAACCTTAAGTTGAAATGATTGACCGGATGTCGATCTATAAGTAAACGACTTCGGAATGGAGTTTTGATGGTTCCGTTAGCTACGTTGGGTGATTTTGGACTTAGGAGCGTGTTCGGATTATGATTTGGAGATCCATAGTGGAATTAGGCTTGAAATGGCAAAAGTTAAATCTTAGGGAAATTTGACCGAGAGTGGACTTTTTGGATACCAGGGTCGTATTCCTATTCCGGAAGTTGGAGTAGGAACGTAATGTAGTCTGTGACTTGTGTGCAAAATTTCAGTTCAATCGGACGTGTTTTGATAGTTTCGGCGTCATTTGATGTGGCTTGAGGGATCGACTAAGTTCGTACAGGGTTTTAGGACTTGTTGGTATATTTGGTTGAGGTCCTGGGGGCCTCGGGTTAATTTCGGATGGTTAACGGATCAAAAGTTAAAGTTGAGTGATTGTTGAAGTTGGACCTCTGCTAGTGTAACCGCACCTGCGGAGCTTGGATCACAGGTGCGACCCGCAGATACGGCCTGGCTTGCGCAGGTGCAAGATTGGAGGGGAATATGCGGGTGGACGCAGGTGTGAGGAGTTTTCCGCACCTGCGTGGCTGCAAGTGCGGTGAGAGGTGTGCAAAAGCGGATGGCGCGCAGGTGCGATATGCAATTCTGCATCTACGTGACCACAGATGCGGCAAGAGGATCACAGAAGCAGAACTGGGCAGATGGGCTTGGTCCGCATAAGTGGCTTGGATGCTCGCAGATGCGAGTCTGCAGAAACGGAGTGAGGGACTGCATGAGCGGAATGAGCTGCAGATACGTGTGTGATGTCTCTTCTGCGACGCTACAGAAGCGGTTAAGTATCCCCAGAAGCGGAAAGCCTGGGCAGATTATTAAAACAAAGGTTTGCGATTTTGGCTTCATTTCAAACATTTCAAGAACGGTTTAGGCGATTATTGAGAGTATTTTCGAGGGGTTTCTTGAGGTAATTCCCTTGTGTTCATTTTTGATCAATAATCTTGCTTCCCCATTGATTTTCCCACCTAGTTGGTGTGCATTTAAAGTGTAAATTGGGAGTTTGAGGCTAGGGATTCGGAGAGTTTGATTTGGGGATTTGAGTGACGATTTGGTGTCGGATTTTGATAAAGTTGGTATGGTAGGACACTTGGTTTTGTGGCTTTTATCGAATTTTGAGACGTGGGCCCGGGGGCCACCTTTTGAGTCGACTTTTGACTTTTGATTAATAACTTAGTATTTTTCTTCTGTAATTGATTCCCTTAGCCCGTATTGATTATATCGAATTGTTTATGGTTAGATTCGAGGCATTTAGAGGCCATTTCGCGAGGCAAGGGTATATTGGAGTAGAGATTTTCTCGGATTAAGGTAAGTAATAGTTCTAATCTATTGTCATATATTACGTGTCATGTATTTGGTTTTGAGGTGACATACATACTAGGTGACGGGCGTGTGGGCGTGCACCGTAAGAATTGGGAATTAGTCAAATTCCTGAAACTGTGTAGTTGAATAATCTGTTGTTATCTGTACATTATCCTTGTATTAGAGAAATTGAACCACAAATTATGTTAGAAATTATGTTTCTACTATGTGTTGGCACTGTAGGGACCAACAGAGGTCGTGTACATGTTGAATTATCTGCTAAATTGTTGTTTTCTACTCATTCACAGTTTTACTTGTGTATTATATCTCAATCTCTATTGTTCCTTGTTGATGCATTATATCATTTCTGTTGGGGCTAATTTTCATGATTACTGAGGGCCCGAGAGACTGGAGAGATTGATGACTGAGTGAGGTCGAGGGCTTGATTGTAAGATATTGATACTACATCACGTGAGTTGTCCGTGCAACACATGAGTTGTCCGTGTGGATTATAGCGCTTGGGCTGAAGGAGCCCCTCCGGAGATTGTACATACCCCCAGTGAGCGCATGTGCCTACCGGGTGACGAGTGCTGAGTGAACGGGAGGGCTAGGTGATTGTGGCCCTGAGAGGATGCATTTAATTTCATTATTGTTGCACTTAGCTGCCATGTATCACTGTCTTGAAATTTCTGAAAGATATTGCAATCTATTTCACTTACACTTGTCGTGAAGTGACTCTTTGACCTAATTTATCGAACTTGAAAGCATGCCTAGCTTCCTAAGTTGAAATCACTGTAATTGAACTATAACTGTGAAGCTCGTCACTACTTTCAATTCTTTATTTAGTCTTGTTACTTACTGAGTTGGTTGTACTCATGCTACACCCTACACCTTGTGTGCAGATCCAGGTGCTTCCGGTCATGGCAGTTGCTGAGTTGTGGAGTTCGAACTCTCGGAGACTATCGAGGTAGCTGCTTGGCATTTCGCATACCTTTTTGATCCTTCCCTATCTTTCCACTTATTGTATTTAGTTTCAGACTATCATAGACAATATTTTCTAGACTTATGATGTATAGATGCTCATGTACTGTGTGACACCCCGGTGGTTGGGAACTTCCGCGTTGTATTTTGGGTTTCTTTCCCATTTATGAGAACTTTTATTATTTAAACTGCTTTAATTCGTTTTTCTTTTAAAAGTGTTGGAAATATTTTTAAATGTCGGCTTGCATAGTACCACGATAGGCGCTATCATGACAGGTTAGGATTTTGGGTCGTGACAAGTTAGTATCAGAGCCTAGGTTACATAGGTCTCACAAGTCATAAGCAGGTTTAGTAGTGTATTGTGGATCGGTATGGAGACACTTGTACTTATCTTCGAGAGGCTGCCGAACCCTTAGAAAACTTTACATTCTTGTATTCTTGTTGTGCGGACTTATTGATTCCGGTCACTAAATTCCTATTCTTCTATTTTCTCAGAGTTGGTGAGGACACGTTCTACCGGACATGATGGACAGCCACCAGTACCACCAGCTAGGGCCACGAGAGGCCGAGGTCGCGGGATAGGCCGCGGTAGGCGCAAAGGTGCAGCTCGTACAGTAGCTAGAGCAGCACCTGCAGATCCACCAGTTGCTCCAGCTCAGGAGAAGGTTCCAGTTGTGGTTGAGCTAGTGGGGACAGCTCAGGCACCAGCTATGCCCATTGTGATTCCAGGTTTTCAGGAGGCATTGGCCCTGATATTGACTGTTTGCACTGGCCTTGCACAAGTGATTTCGGCTCAGGCCGCACCAGTCACTTCTCAGGCCGGGAGAGGTACTCAGAGCATGTGATGCAAGTACTGTAGACATCGGGGGTACTACCAGCTCAGCCAGTTGTAGCTGCTCAGTCCCCGGTGGTCCCCGTTATAGATAATGATAAGCAGAGGAGACTTGAGAGATTTGGGAGGCTTCAGCCTCCATCATTTAGCGGTGCTGAGTCATAGGATGCTTAGGGTTTCTTGGATAAGTACCAGGGGATTCTTTTTCACGGTTGGTATTCTGGAGACCAGTGGGGTCTCGTTCACTACTTTACAATTTTCTAGGGCTACCTTCAAATGGTGGGAGACTTATGAGAGGCGCAGGCCGGTCGATGCAGCACCACTTACATGGTAGAAGTTCTCCATTCTTTTCATGGAGAAGTTCGTTCCGCAGTCTCGCAGAAAGGAGCTCCACAGATAATTTGAGCAGTTACGACAAGAGGGCATGTCTGTGATGCAGTACAAGATGAGGTTTTCTGAGTTGGCTCGTCACGCAGTTTGGTTGTTTCTCACTGATAGGGAGAGGATTAGGAGGTTTATTGATGGCCTCACGTATCAGGTGCAGTTGCTTATGACTAGGGAGAGGGTGTTTGGTGATACTTTCGATGAGGTGGTTGATATTGATCGGCAGATAAAGATGGTCCGCAGTCTGGAGCGCGGAGAGAGGGAGTCCAAGAAGCCTCGTAGCTCGGGTGGTTTCAGCAGTGTCCCTTCTGGGGTTCAATTCTACTATGGTCGGGGATGTCCTTATAGGCACGCCAAGGCGGATTGTCCGGTTCACCGTGGTACATCATCCAGCCATGGTTCATACAGTGCTCACTCAGGCCAATCTTCATTCAGTGCACTACCAATGCAGAGTTCTCAACATGCCGCATCTGCTCAGGTTTCTACAGGTAGTTCCTCGGGTTATCAGGAGCAGCAGTTCCGTTAGATGAGGGGTTGTTTCGAGTACGGAGACTTTGATCATATCAAGAGAGATTGCCCTAGGTTGTTGAGTTGGGCTCCATAAAAGAGTTCTCGGCTGATGGCACCAGCACCAGTAGTTACACCACCCACTCAGCCAGCTGGGGGTGGGGCTCAGTCTACTAGGGGTTGCCCTAGATGGGGAGGCCGATCAGGCCTGATTCTATGCTATTCCTGCCAGACTAGACGTTGTTGCCTTTATTGTAGTGATCACAGGTATTGTCTCAGTATGCCACATGGATGCCTCTATATTATTTGACCCTGATTCTACTTATTCGTATATATCATCGTATTTTGCTCATTATCTGGATATGCCACGTGAGTCCTTAGTTTCATTTGTTCATGTATCTACGCCGGTGGGCAACACCATTGTAGTAGACTGAGTATATCGATCGTGTGTAGTGACTAGTGAGGGATTGGAGACTAGATTTGATCTCTTGCTGCTTAGTATGGTTGATTTTGACGTGATCTTGGGTATGGATTAGTTGTCTCTATGTCATGTTGTTCGGGATTTTCACGTTAAAAATGTGACGCTAGCGATGCCGGGGTTGCCAAGGATTGAGTGGAGAGGTTCTCTAGACTATGTTCCCAGCATAGTGATTTCATATTTGAAGGCCCGGTGGATGGTTGGGAAGGGTTGTTTATCTTATTTGGCCTTTGTGAGGGATGTTAGTACTAATACTTCTTCTATTGATTCTGTTCCGGTGCTACGAGACTTTCCAGATGTATTTCCTGCTGACATGTCGGGCATGCCGCCTAATAGGGATATTGACTTTGGTATTGACTTGGTGCCGGTCACTCAGCCCATTTCTATTCCTCTGTATCGTATGGCACCAGCTGAGTTGAAGGAATTGAAGGATCAGCTTCATGAACTTCTTGATAAGGGGTTCATTAGGCCTAGTGTGTTGCCTTGGGGTGCACCGGTTATGTTTGTGAAGAAGAAGGATGGTACTATGCGGATATGCATTGATTACAGGCAGTTGAACAAAGTTACAATCAAGAACAAGTATCCTTTGTCACGCATTGATGATATATTTGACCAGCTTCAGGGAGCATGGATGTTCTCTAAGATTGACTTGAGGTTTGGGTATCACCAGTTGAAGATTCGGGACTCGGATATTCTAAAGACAACATTCAGGACCCGTTTGGTCATTATGAGTTCCTCGTGATTACTTTTGGGCTGACCAACACCCCAGAAATATTCATGCATCTGATGAACAGTGTATTTTAGCCTTATCTCGACTCGTTTGTCATAGTCTTCATTGATGATATCTTGGTGTACTCCCGTAGCCAGGAGGAGCATGCCCAGCATTTGAGGATTGTGTTACAGCAGTTGAGGGAAGAGAAGCTTTATGCTAAGTTTTCCAAATGCGAGTTTTGGCTTAGTTCAGTGGCATTCTTGGGGCACGTGGTTTCCAGTGAGGGGATTTAGGAGGATCCGAAGAAGATAGAGGCAGTTCAGAGTTGGCCCACGTCCTCAGCTGCGGAGATTCAAAGCTTTCTCGGCTTGGCCGGTTACTATCGTTGCTTCGTGGAGTGTTTCTCATCTATTGCATCGCCTTTGACCAAATTGACACAGAAGAGTGTTATTTTCAGATGTTCAGATGAGTATGAGGAGAGCTTTCAGAAGCTCAAGACTGCCTTGACCATAACTCCAATTCTAGTTTTACCCTCACCTTCAGGCTCTTATACAGTGTATTGTGATGCTTCTCGAATCGGTATTGGGTGTGTCATGATGTACGGAGGTAGAGTGATTGCTTATGCTTCACGTCAGTTGAAGCCTCATGAGAAGAACTATCATGTCCATGATTTGGAGTTAGCTGCCATCGTTCATGCATTGAAGATTTGGAGGCATTATCTCTACGGTGTGTCTTGTGAGGTGTTTACAGATCATCGGAGTCTCTAGTATTTGTTCAAACGGAAGGATCTGAATTTGAGGCAGCAGAGATGGTTGGAGCTGCTAAAGGACTATGATATCACTATTATGTATCATCCCGGGAAGGCCAATATGGTGGCCAATGCCTTGAGTAGAAAGGCAGTGAGTATGGGTAGCCTTGCATTCATTCATGTTGGTGAGAGACCGCTTGCAGTTAATATTCAGGCCTTGGCCAACCAGTTCGTGAGATTATATATTTTGGAGCCCAGCCAGGTTCTAGCTTGTGTGGTTTCTCGATATTTCTTATATGATCTCATAAGAGAGCGCCAGTATGATGATCCCCATTTGCTTGTCCTTAAGGACATGATTCAGCACGGTGATTCCAGAGATGTGACTATTGGGGATAATGGGGTATTAAGGATGCAGGGTCGGACTTGTGTGCCTAATATGGATGGGTTACGCGAGTTGATTCTTGAAGAGGCCCACAGTTTGCGGTATTCCATTCATCCAGGTACCGCGAAGATGTATCAGGACTTGAGATAGCATTATTGGTGGAGGAGAATAAAGAAGGATATAGTGGGGTATGTAGCTCGGTGCTTTAACTGTCAGCAGGTGAAGTATGAGCATCAGAGACCAGGTGAATTGCTTCAGAGGCTAGAGATTCCAGATGGAAAATGGGAGCGGATCACCATGGATTTTGTAGTTGGGCTCCCACGGACTTCGAGGAAGTTCGATGTTAGTTGGGTGATTGTGGATCGGCTGACCAAGTTCGCGCACTTTATTCCAATTGGGACTACTTATTATTCGGAGCGGTTGGCTGAGATTTACATCCGAGAGCTTATTTGCCTTCACAGTGTGCCAGTGTCCATTATTTCAAATCGGGACACGTAGTTTACATCACAGTTTTGGAGAGCCGTGCAACGAGAGTTGGGTGCCCATATGGAGCTAAGTACAACATTTCACCCTCAGACAGACGGACAGTCCGAGCGCACTTTTTAGATATTGGAGGACATGCTACGCACTTGTGTCATTGATTTGTGGGGTTCATGGGATCAGTTTCTGCCACTTGCGGAGTTTGCCTATAACAACAGCTACCGGTCAAGCATTTAGCTCGCTCCATATGAGGCTTTGTATGGGAGACAGTGTAGATATCTGGTGGGATGGTTTAATCCTAGTGAGGCTAGGCTATTGGGTACTAACTTGGTCCAGAATGCTTTGGACAAGGTTAAGATGATTCAGGAGCGGCTTCGCACAGCACAGTCTAGACAGAAGAGTTATGCCGACAGGAAGGTCCGTGATATTTCTTACATGGTTGGGGAGAAGGTACTGCTCAAGGTTTCACCCATAAAGGGTGTTATGAGGTTTGGGAATAAGGTCAAGTTGAGCCCTAGGTATATTGGACCGTTTGAGGTACTTCAGAGGATTGGGGAGGTGTCTTACAAGCTTGCCTTTCCACCTAGTTTGTCGAGTATTCATCTAGTGTTTTCATGTTTCTATGCTCCGGAAGTATGTCGGTGATCCGTCTAATGTTTTGGACTTCAGCACGGTTCAGTTGGATGGTGATTTGACTTATGATATGGAGCTGCTGGCCATTTTGGGTCGGCAGGTTCGAAAGTTTAGATCAAAGGACATAGCTTCTGTGAAGGTGCAATGGAGAGGTCAGCCAGTTGAGGAGGCTACTTGGGAGACCAAGCGGGAGATGCGGGGCAGATATCCATACCTATTTGAGACTCCAGGTATGTTTCTAGACCCGTTCGAGGGCGCACGTTTATTTAAGAGGGGGACGATGTAACGACCCGATCATTCATTTTGAGAGTTGTATCCCCGTTCCCCCATTCACTGCTCATTTTGTACTTTATAACTGTTATGTAACTTGTCGGGGTAGTCATTTCGGGTCCGGAGTGAATTCAGAATGAAATGAGACACTTAGTCTCAACGTTGAAAGCTTAAGTTGGAATGATTGACCGGATGTCGATCTATGAGTAAACGATTTCGGAATGGAGTTTTGATGGTTACGTTAGCTCCGTTGGGTGATTTTGGATTTAGGAGCGTGTCCAGATTATGATTTGGAGATCCGAAGTGGAATTAGGCTTGAAATGGCGAAAGTTAAATTTTTGGGAAGTTTGACCGGGAGTGGACTTTTTGGATATCGGGGTCGGATTCCGATTCCGGAAGTGGACTTTTTGGATATAATCCGGACCTACTCTAGGCCTCGGAACACATAAAATGACATCACAACTAAGAATCGCACCCAAAATCAAACTAATCAACTTCTAAACTTCAAACTTCTTCCAACTAACTCTGAACGCGACGAAACTTAGAATGACACCAAATTTCACACAAGTCCAATATGACAATACAAACTTATCCCGAGGCTCGGAATACCAAACGGGATCCGATAATACCAAAGTCCATGACAAGTCAAACTTCAAAAACTCTAAAATCTTCAAGATGTCAATTCCCAATAATAAGCACTAAAACGCTTCTGACCCATCCAAAACTTGATCTGAATATACAACCAAGTCTAAAAGCATCATACAAACCTATTGGAACCTTCAAATCCTGATTCCAAGGACTTTTACTCAAAGTGTTGACTCAAGTCAAACTTGACCATCTTAGACCACTATTATGAAACTAAGTGCTCTGAATTCAACTCGAACCCTTCCAAAATTAAACTAATCGCACCCGCAAGTCATAAAATAGGAAAAGCACATACGGGGAGTAATAAATAAGGGAACGGGATTTTAGAAAGTAAAACGGTCGGTCGGGTCATTACAAGGGGCTTCTGGTGCTTCTACTACAACACTACCACTCCCCTCTATATCTTCCTCCACAGGTTCTGCCCTTTTTCTTTAGTTCCCCTACTCACATCATTAATAGTTTGTCATCGTCGTTTTCCTTTCTACTGCTCATCAACTATATCTACTTCCACTTGAGTTTCAACTTTTACTACCTCACTCATCTTTTCTCCTACAACCTCTTCTATAAAATCTTTTTCCCTTTGAATCACTGATTCCAGACCAATATTTTATTTTGTTTGTTCAGTGACAACCTTCTTCTCCTATGCAACATCTCCTTCCCCCTCAATTTGTGAATCCCTTACAGCTAGGTTTTCACCTTCAGAACCTTCGCTTTCTTCTTCATCAGGATAGGCAACCAATCTAGTGAAGACTTTTAGGCTTTTGGTGGAGAAGATTGTTCTTTGACAGACTCAGTTGGAGTGGGTATGGAGGAAGGTGTAGTAGGAGGTGTAAGGTTTGATTCAGGAAATTCAGAGGTGACTTGGCTTGGTGAGTTCAATATTGCTGAGAATTCAAGTTTTTTAAAGGATTGAAAAAGTTAGGGTTTCAGTTCTTTCTTGAGTATTTCTTGAGCAATCTAATTAAATGAGAGGGAATGGGCAAGAGAGAGGGTTTTATAGATATTGATTTAATAGTTTTCCGGCTTTAATATTTCTCCCTAATTGCTCCTAATCTGGTTCTAAGATGGAAAGAGGGTAACTGTCAGTTTTTAAAAATTAAAAAAGGAGGTTAGGGACTTTAATTGGGCGGCAGAGACATGTTCAGGGGAGTTTAGGAAACTGGCCCTGATTTCACATGAATTAGATCTAGTCATGATTGCCCTACGACTGACGATTTTTATTTTGGAACCTGATCCATTCTTTAATTTCTTGAGTTAGAGGTAACGAGCCATATAATATAAACAAGGTGAGTGGGAACCTGGTTTTAATGACGTGGCAGTTTAACAGTTAAGCACAACTATCAATTAGAAAGAGATACATACCTGAGTGTCACACAACCAGGTTCCTTGATTAATTTCCTAAATCTTGGTTGTTAGAAACTTTTTCTAATCTAGGATTTTGTCAATAGATTAAGAATACATGCCCTAGAATCAATACTATGTGTGCATACCTCTTACAATATAAGACTGAGTTAAACGTTATTCTTCACATTGACTCACCAGACAATTTATTAAGACATAACCAATCATTGAGAGAAATCAAGAATGTCCTAATCCATTTTGATCAAACCAAGCTCCAAGAGGTTTCTTTCAAAATGATCCCTACTCAAAGCTTTGGTGAATATATCTGCTATGTGCTCCTCTGTCTTGCAGAACTCCATAGAAATATAACCCTTCTCAATATTATCTCTTAGAAAGTGCTGCTTCATATCAATATGTTTAGTTCTCTTATGGTTGACCATGTTCTTTACCATGTTCATAGAACTTGTGTTATTATAGAATGTGGGAACTCATTACTCCAAAGTTTTTCAGTTGTTACTTAATCCATAATAGCTGAGCACAGCATGAGGCATCTTCTACATATTTATCTTCTGTAGTTGATAGAGCCACATAATTTTGTTTCTTTGATTCCATGAAATCAAACATGACCCAAGAAAATGAATCATCCCTGATGTTCTCTTCCTAATACTCAGCATCTTCGTACCTAATCAAATCAAAGGAGTCTCTAGTTGGATACCAAAAAATCATGTCTTGAGTTCCCATAAGATACCTTAACATCCTTTTAACAACCCACACTATACACAATATCTGGCATACTTGCAGTTTAGTAAAGCAAAGACCCAATCATACCTCTGTATTTCTTTTCATCAACGGGGGTACCAAGTTCATCCATATCCAACCTAGTAGCTGTAGCATAGGAGTATCAATTGTCTTTGCATTTTCCATGTCAAATCTCATGAACAGCTCCTTACTGTATTTCATTTGGTGTATGTCCATTTGGAGTCTACTTAACTTGAAGTTGAAGGAAAAAATTCAATTCTCCCACACTCATTTTGAATTTATTTCACATTAGTTTGGCGATACTTCGTTCGTAGTTCTAAAGATGATGTCATCCACGTATATCTGAAAAATTAACAGGTTCTTTCCACTCCTCAATAGGAACAACGTATCATTAATTGCTCCACTTGAGAACCCGTTCTCCGGGAGAAATTTTGACAACCTTTCATACCAGGCCCTTGGATCCTATTTTAAATCATACAGTGCCTTATCGAATTTGTACATATGATTTGAGAATTCATGACTCTCAAATCCTTGGGGTTGTTACACAAACACTTCCTCTTTCAAATATCCATTTAGAAAAGAACTTTTTACATCCATTTGATATAGTTTGAAACCCATGTAGGATGCAAAAGCAATACGCATTTGAATTGCCTCTATTCTTGCAACTGGGGCAAATGTCTCATCATAATCAATGTTTTCCTCTTGACGAGAGCCTGGCACATCCAATCTTGCATTGTTTCTGGTAATATTTCCTTGATCATCCAGTTTATTTCTAAGCACCCATCTGGTTTTAATGATTATTCTGTCTTCTGTCTAGGAACTAGGAGCTAGACTTTATTTCCTTCAAACTAATTAAGTTCCTCCTACATGGCCATTATCCAATCTACATCTTTAAGTGCTTCCTTAATATTTTTAAGCTCAACCATAGATATACAGGTTGTGAACGTAATCATGTTTCTCAACTTTGATCTAGTCATAATCCCAGAGTCAACTAGTATTAACATATTGGTGAGGGGATGAGAACTTTGATGCTTCCATGCCCTTGCTTGAAAACTCTAACTTCCATTGTTTCCTTCATGTTCAGCAATAGAACCATATTCTTTCCATATCTTCTAGAGTCCTATTTTTTCTTTCCACAACACCATTCTGTTGTGGAGTCCTAGGAGCAGAAAAATTGTGATCTATGCCATTACTTATACAGAACTCAAGAAATTTAGCATTTTTGAAATTCAATACCATGGTCAGATCTAATGCTAGTAGCTATATGACTATCCAATTTTCTTTGTAGTTTCTTCACAAAAATCACAAATATATCATATGTTTCATCTTTAGTGGGAAGAAATAAGGTCCAAGTAAATCTAGAGTAGTCATTAACAATTACAAATGCATACCTCTTTCCTCCTCTACTTTAGATCCTCATAGGTCTATATAGATCTATGTGAAGCAGCTCAAGAGGTAGGGAGGTACTTACCACTTTCTTGGTTTGAAGGATGATCTGACCTGCTTGCCTTTAGCATAAGCATCACAAATTTTATCTTCCCTGAATTTTGACTTTGGCAAGCCAAGGACCATGTCCTTGAAAATTACTTTATCAACATAGAAAAGCTAATATGCCCTAGTCTGTTGTGCTACAGAAAGGAAACAGTCTCAAGTGTACTAAGACATGAAAGTTTATTTTCAGATGAAGACATAATATCAACTTTATAAATATTTTTGTGCCTTTTACTTTTGAAAACTAGGATTCCTGAGTTTTCATTTATGACCATACAATTTTTTAAAGAGAAAAGAACCTGGTTTCCTTTGTCACACATTTGGGATACGCTTAACGGGTTGTATTTTAACCCTTTAACATAATATACGTTTTCAATAGCATGAGAGTGAGACTTACCAACCATACTTATACCAATTATGTTGCCTTTCTTTCCATTTCCAAAGCCCACACTCCATCCTTGGAAGGCTCTCAGTGAGAGAAAATTGTCTCTATTTCCAGTCATATGGCGAGAACAAGCACTATCTACATACCATCAGTTATTGATTCCTCTCACCTTGGCCAGCAAAAATATTCAAGTGTTATTTTTAGGAACCCAAACTAGCTTGGGTCCTTTTCTTTGAGAAAATAGATGAATCACATTTTTTTTAGTCCAACCTAGGAGTCTTGCACTTTTCAGTGAAGAACCAGGTTTAACATTCTTCCTTTTCTCCACAAATGCAGAATTCTTTTGGCTTGAGTTAATTCCACCCATGCAGGTTTCTTTAAAGTGACCATTGTTATTATAGTGTGTGCACAATCTATTGTCAGGAATGTCTACATACTTGCTATGTGGATTATATAGTGTTTTAGCCTTATTATGCCCTAAAATATCTTGTTACTATTGTAGTTTTCATGCATCTTAGACATTATTTGTGAAGACCTGGTCCACTTGAGATTCCTCTCTAGTTTATATTTAGCCTTATCCAGGTTCTCTTGAAGCAGCCTTTTCTATTTCAACTAAGAGATTTGCATTAGCCTTCTTTAAATCATTCTCTAGTTTTTCTTGGATTTATGTGGACAACTCATTTCCTTTGACAGGAGCCTTACGAAGTTTCTTGTTTGCAAGTTCTAGAGCTGCCTTTTCATTTTCTAGTGCGAGAGCATGTTCCCTAAGATCAACAACAATAACTTCCAGATCCTCTCTACTTACTTCTAGGTCTTTATTCTCAAACCTAAGTGATGCATAATCATTTATTAATTGTTCATTTTCTGTTGCAACCTTTTGGTATGCATCAATTAAGACATCAGACAAGGAGATTAATATCTTTTTAAAGTAAGTAAGAATTTTATCTTTAATATCATGAAAACTTACCTCAGGTTCTTCTTCCTCATCAGCATCAAAGTCTGAGTTTTCCATCATTGCCTGGAGAACCTTAGGTTCTGAGTCACTATCTTCCTTGGTCATAAGTGACTGATCATCTTCGTCACTTTCTTCATCATTGTCATACTCATCAGTTGAAAATGATTGCATAGCCACCATAGTTTTTTTCATAATTTTGTCCATATCCTTGTTTGTCATTTTGCGTCCAGGAACCTAGTCCCTTTTTTGTTGTTTAGCGTTACCAAGGTTGTTCCTCCTCCACTATGTTTCCCATAGTGGGCAGTCTATGACGAAGTGATCCTTCTTTCCACACGTGTAACATCCATAGTGTTGTTTTTCTCTATGGCTTTGGTCTTGGATGAACTACTTTTTTTCTAAAATCTACCTTTCTTTATTGCCTGTTGAAAACGTCTAGTGAGAAGTGCCATGTCATCTTCTTCAATGTATTGCTTCTGAGTGGATTTGAGAATCAGATTACCAATAAAATCATCAAGAGCCATTGTATTAATAATTCTTGTTTGAGTGATTGCATTGACCTTGCTATGGATTCCATGACGGAGGCAGTATGCTCAGTATTTTTCTCACAATTTTGTTACGAGGGATAACTTCTGCAAGAGATATAAATTCATTGATAAAAGATATAAGCCTTGTATGCATCTCCAGAATAGTTTTTCCCTCTTTTATCTTAAACAATTCATATTGCCTAGTTAGCATGTCAATGTTTGACTGTTTCACTTGAGATGTACCCTCATGAGCACACTGCAAGGTATCCCATATGGACTTTGCATCTCTGCATGCTAAAATCCTATTGTACGCATATGGACCGATACCACATATCAAAATTTTCTTGGCTTTAGTATTCTTATGAACTCGCTTGATATCTTCTTCAGAATATTTATCTCCGGGCTTTGGTCCTCCAATGACACCTTTGTCATCCACCATCAAGGGAATCTTTTGTCCCTTTTCAACTATGTCCCAAACCTCCAGGTATTCTCCTTCCATGAAATCATGCATTCTCTCTTTCCACCAATCATAGTATTTTCCATTAAATACTGGTGGTCTCACGGTTGATTGTTCTTCTTGAGCAACCGATGGTGCAGCCATAGTAGATTCTTTCAAGGTGTTAACCTCTTATGAAAGAACCTACTCTAATACTAATTTTTATTTTGGGATACACCTAGACACAAGAAGGGGAGTTGAATTGTATCTTACCCGATTTTTACAATTTCAAAGAACCTAGTTCTTTGAACTACACAGACACACACAAACAAAAATAGCTGCGGAAATTTAACCAACACAGAGATTTTTACATGGAAAGCCTATTTGCTCAAGGGAGTAAAAAAATTACGACCTACCCAGTACGATTTTCCTCAAAACTTCACTAAACCTCAAAGAGCAGTTTTTAGATTTCAACTCTATAATCAAGGAGACTAACTCAAGTACCCTAAATCTTACAATCAACTCAATTATAGTAACTGCTTCCCAAACTAAACTCTAGTCTAGGAAGATTACAACAACCAAAGTTTCAATACTAACCTACTATTACACTTCTCAAAAAGCAAATAGGTTACAGTTTAGAATATTTGACTCAACCTAATAACTAAAACATTTGAGCAGCTTCATCTTCAGGGACCGGTTCTTCAATCGATTAGCTCGAGTCTCCAGAGGTATCCTTTTTGTTGTGCTTGATATTGTCAAAAGTAACTTTGTGTGATATCTCTCAAAAGCATTAGCCATGAATTACAGCAAAGAGTCTCCTTTTATAGTTGCAATGTTGCCCAAAAATCTTCTTCAATTAATGCCCTAAAATGTAGAATATTTTGGTAAAGGAAAATATCTCTTATTTGATTTGGTTTCCTTATTTGTTTCCAACTCTTCAACCTCCTCTTTTCATTTGTATGCTATGAACCTGGTTCACTTGGCATTAGTATCTCTTATCTGCATACTAGTCTAGTAGCACATCAACCCAAAGCATGAAATATGATTCTCTGCTATGGTTTGTTAATTATCAAAACATAATTATATATCCAGCTCAACAGGTGTACTTCATCGAGACATTTTGGATTTAAATCTTCTAATTGGTGATAATAGTACCCTAACTATTAGAGATTTTGGTCTGGCAATGTCTTTTCAGCTAGCGCAGCCAAAAGCAGTCATTAACATAATGTGTTGTAACTCTATGGTGTAAGGGTTCCTGAGCTTTTGTTTGGTGCAAAAGGATATGCAGTAGCAATTAATATATAAAGTGTTGGCCGTATTCTTGCTAAATTATCTGCTGGAAAGCCTATCACCCTTGGAAGAACAAACGTACTTCCCTATTCATTTATCAATTGCAAATTGTGAAATTATTTGTTCATTTCATAACGAATTAGCACTTGTTTCGTCATGCATTTATAAACTAAGAGTTGAAGCAACTGTTATGCGGAGCAAATGCATAAATTTTCAAGATTTGTGGTTCATATCTTGAGGAGTATTTGGAGGAAATCAAAGCTTTCGCATGCTACTTGAAAGCAAGCCGAAAAAGATGCAGCAACTGACACTCTGAATTTATTGTTGAAAGGGCATTATTCTCATGTCCTTTTCTGCTCATGTTGTAAAAGATAAAATTCATATTATAGTTGTGTTTTATAGAAAAACAAATCTCTCAATTATAGTTATCGATTTTGATTTCAATACAGGACAATTTATTTACTATCACCACCGCAATTGAGGAAAACATTAAATACCTAATATGTTGGGCTCGTGCATTGCATCGGCATCGCTCCTCTAGTATATAAGTATGTGTATTGTAAACACTTTCATGCAGTTTCCTTTTAAATAATATGATTGTGTAGATATTATTTTATAATATGTTTAAAATACTTTGTACATAGTCAATGGAAAAAAATTAAAATATTATGTTTTATCAGTGTATGAGTAGTAAATAGGTAGAGAGGGGAATTATGCATCAGATGTACATTCACAAGTATTCACAACAGAAAATAAAGGCAACAATGTCAATGTACTCGTGCTTATCGGGCGGATATTGATGCTTAATGGTTCGATTTATCGGTTATCGATTTTAAATATAGTAATCCGCTAGCCAACTAATAAGATATCGGACCGATTGATATCGGATTAGCGATTATCGGCGCGGTTTATCGATCAAATCAAATAGACAATAAAAAAAAGTAGAGAACTAGAGATAAGGGAAAATTTAGGTCTAGATTTATTTATATAATATTTTCTAATCCATGTGACATGCAATATCCAGTACAAGGGAGAGTAAATAAGTATGTGGTATGGATAAAACAAATTGACAACTCATTTGAAAGAAAAAATATATTTTACGAGGAAAACAAGTTAGTTAACTAATGTACAAACAAATCTCCTTCTCATAGAAAAATTCATGTGACATGCAATCTATGTCTGACCAAATCCATGTTTGAACTTTGAAGAGCTGACTGTTGTGGGTGTTGAATTGACAAATTAGAGATTTAGGATTTCAAGTAGTACTTTATATACATAGGGGTAAAGGTGTAAAATAATAATTCTTAACGGGTTTATAGTTTATCCAATAAGAAAATTGAATAATTCAACCCTAAACCTCTAAGTCATTAATTATAAAATTTTAATCTGTTCACCAACCATTAACCCGATATCAATAAGCCAACAAGCCAATTTTGCGATTCGGTTAATGGTTACAGTTCGATTTTGAACAGTCATACATTGCAGAATGAACACACCGTAGTTCCCGTAATTAGTAGGTACATGCTCCACACTATACATCTAGTTCATCAAAAGCAATCCTAATATATAGTACGGAAAAGGGTCAGAAATATCCCTCTACTATTGAATATTATTTAAAACTACTCTTCGTCATACTAATCGAGCGAAAGTACCCCTCCCGTCTTACTATTGAACAAAAATATCCCCATTTTAATGGAGGTGCCACGTGGCAGCAATCTGATACGATTAGTCCATCCGGGTTCTTTTGTAAACTTATTGGACCCAATATCGTCAAACCCACCTTAAAAAAGACCCATCTGTCTTTTCTGAATTCATTAGTCTCTAAGTATATAATTAGTACCATGAAAATAACACGTGGCTAAACAACACCAAAATCAAAAGATAAAAAATGGTGAACTTCACTTTTAATGTCAAAAATCACCGGCAACCAAAGCCATTATTCCAGCAGCAAACCCTTACAGACAACGAACACAACACATGTTAGTACTAGAATAGCAGCCGGCTACTAAACTCATTTACTCCTAACTCGAACATCCACCATTCTTCTAAATCGCCTCCGGCAGCTAACGAATCGGGAGTAAAAAGTTCTCGAAATGAAGATGTGAACCGAGAGATCTCTTCCCCTTGCTTGGATATACTGACATCTCAGATTTCGGTTCGTTTCAACTGTGGAAAGTCCTTCAAAAATGCTCCGAACCCTGTTGGTGGTGAACAGGAACTCCGATCATTTTACTGTCCCAAGTTCCACGAATCTAAAAAAATAAATCCGGCAAACTTGACATCGGCGACCATGGAGGTTCCGCCCGTTCTCGGCCAAATTTTGCCACTAAGTGAATCAATTAGTGATTTAATTTTGTTCAAAATTCTTTGTTATGACATATGACTATGATGCAAAGAACCTAAGCCAAACTATATTGGATAATGGAGAAAGTGGATCAGTACAGATTGGTGGTAGCCAAATTTTAAGGACAGATATGGATACCATTTAGATTTGAGAAGATGTTTCCTTTTTTATTTGATTTAGAAGAATTGAGTTTTGATTTTGTTAAACATATATGTGTAGAAAGTGTGCATTGCCGGTTATGACTTCATCGCTGGTGGTGCATAGGCGGAGGTGAGTGGAAAAGAAAGATGAACAAAAGAGACAAAAGAAAAAGAAAAAAAAAAGTAGACTTATTTGCTAGACATGTATTAATCGGGCCATCTTTTTAGGTGGGTTTGAGGGTATTGGGTCGGGTAAGATTATAAAAGAACTCGGATGGACTAATTGTATCAGATTGCTGCCACGTGGCACTTCCGTTAAAATGGGGTATTTTTGTTCAATAGTAAGACGGGGGGTTATTTTTGCTTGATTAGTATGACGGATGGTAGTTTTAAACAATATTCAATAGCAGAGGGATATTTCTGACCATTTTCCGTATATAGTAGGCCACTTGAACTATACTTCAAAAATTGTCTCCACCTTGTATTGTAAGCATAATAGAGATTGCTTTAATCGCCATTGTAAGCAAATTCTTCGATAATAGTTTTTAGAATATCTAATCAGTATTGTACGTTTTATAGATCCCCATGAGACAGTTGCTGCCGAAAGAATGCAGCAATGAACTCTTCCTATACACCCTAGTAACATTAAATCCTTATTAGACATCCGCCGCACCCCACTAATTTTTCTTCACCTAATTAAAAGATGCTTTGCATTCTCTGTACAACTTAATTTCCAAATATCCTAGAAGTAGTCAATGTTAATGTATGAAGAATCAGTAGAACAACTCTTGTTTTTGTCATGACTAGCAATTTCAGCAGCAAACTTGTTGTCTGGATGAGCTGTTGCTTCTTTACTAGCATATTGGGAAAAGTCGACAGGCTCAGGTACATAAGGAGGAACAGCACTTCTCACCAAAGCCCAATTCACACCCTCGAAAAAGGGGTGCTGTTTTATCTCAGTGGCGCCCCTCTTATACGCGATTCTCTTGTGTGGCTCCTTGACGAGGAGCCCTCTTATAAGATCTTGAGCCATGGAACTCACTTGCGGAGCATCTGGAAATCTTAGTGGTTGGCCTACTACATTAAAAAGCGTGGCGCGATTTCCAGAACCTTTAAAAGGAGTTGTCCCATGCAAAAGTTCGTACAAGAATATACCAAAAGTCCACCAATCTACTGCACTACCATGACCCTCACCGCGGATTATTTCTGGGGCTAAGTATTCATGAGTGCCCACAAATGACATTGAGCGCACATTAGTTGGCTCTGCCATTAGTTCAGGAAGTGATCCTCCCACAAACAGCCCAAAATCTGATTTAGACTTGCGATTCTTCTTGGTAGGAAGAATGCGAGGGAGAAAATTTGATGGCTGCATACAACCCTGCACTGCATTCTCATCATCTAAGATGCCTCCTCCTCCACCGCTTTTAGAATTTGTATTACTGCCATAATTCCCTCCTGCATATACAGATGACGACTTCACAAGAGTTGGATTGACGGAGCAACGGAGTGACAGGTCAAAATCAGACAGCATAATATGACCCTCAGCCCTCACTAGTACATTTTCTGGCTTTAGATCTCTGTATACAATTCCTAGCATATGCAGATATTCAAGTGCCAACAACACCTCTGACGCATAAAACCTGCAAAATTTAATTATTAATCTCAGTCAATTGGTTTTTCAGAAAGTGATTTTAACATATATCAACCCTAAATGCCACTTATGGGATACTTCAATCAAAAAATGATTAATGCCCTTAGATCAAGACATAAGAAGGTTTGGATGTATTAATTCTAGACTATATTGAGTTAGTGAATTATGATATATTTCTTTACTGGTCTTTCAAGTACTGGAGAAGCTATCATTAGAATGTGAAAAACTGATAAGATAGATTGGGTATAATTTATCGCTTCAAGTTCATAATATTAATAGAATTTCATCAGTAACAGACTTAACTTCTTCACAAAGTAGCAAGTAGAACCATAAGTTTCACAATTGTTTCTCTCTCACGTAATGTGGGCAAAGATTATAACGATCAAAGACAAAGGTTCTCTTATCAAACTGATCATGTTGAGAACCAATTGAGTTTCCTCATTGGTTGGAAAGACTATTGGTAATAAGAATATAAGAGGAACGCACCTAATAGACTAGTCTTTTGGATTGGGCTGTCCTGATCAGACTATAATAATTGATATGAGAGGATCATGTGACTCTGAATGGTGGCCTAGACCTGTGGGGGTGCAAGCCATTACCAACTGGTTTGAGTGATACGACATAAGAACAGGCTTACAAAAAACAACCGTGGAGGGCGATGGTGCTAAAATATAGAGTAACATGACATGAGAATAGGCTAATTCATTTAACATGAGAATAGCATAACTAATCAACATACCTAGCAGCTTCCTCAGTAAAATGCTTATTGGGCTGCTTTTGGCGGAGGGAGTGAAGGTTACCACCACTGCAGAACTCCATGACTATGCAATAGAACTTGTCAGTCTCAAAGTAGGAATACAAGGTGGGCAAGAATGGGTGATCAAGAAGACCAAGAATCTCCTTTTCTGTTTGAGCTCTAAGTAATTTATTTCTACTTGCTAGAGATCCTTTATCCATGACTTTCATGGCAAAGTAAGTGTTCGTTCCTCGGAGTTCCACAAGGTAAACACTTCCAATATCCCCATAGCCTAGGCGCTTCAACAATCGGAAATTGCTAAGGCCAATTGGAGATGATCCGCTTGAAGAAACAGAGTTAATGGCATCCCATCGAACATCACCACCAGTGTGGGGCTTGAGAGGTGCACTACTGGAACTCTCTAAGCTATCGCTACGTGTACTTGTCTTCATGACTGTCTTTGGGCTAGGCAAGTGGTAGGGATTAGTTGTAAAAATATTATTAATAGCTTCAACATTTCTGGATTCACATGGCTGGACGTTATCGGTTAGACTAGCATTGTTTTTGGAACTCTGATCTGTACTAAAAAGCGGTTGATGCTGCAATTCAGGACCAGAGTTTGCACTATTTTTTAGCAATTGCTCTGATGTGTTTTGGTTATATGGAATGGTAGAAGTGGAAGTGCAGGCAGCCTTGGCAGTTTCGTCACTCTTTCTGGACTGACTTGCAGCTTCTAATGGCATATTGTTCATCTGCACCAATTGAGGATATCCTTGAAACGTAAGTAGTGAACAAATAATTAATAACATGGTACAAGCAACAATTGGCAAGCAAGAGTAATGTAGTACCTACTTCATGATCATTATAGTATTCTGGCCGAAGTACTCGTGGAATTTAATACTATTACTATTACACAATGACATTTTAGTAGCATGAAAGCTGCAGACAAACATTGAATCATGAAATTTCTGAATATAAAATTTGAAAGTCTTGCGAATATTGATGTATTAGAGAAGTTGTAATAGATTTTCCTTTAATGTTCTTGTCAGATTCCTTGCCTAGGTTGTAGATAGAAATAGCCTGAGTATTTTCCCACTTCACCTATAATATTATCCGATATGGATGATACAAACAACTGAATATCCTGGCTATGAAACAGAAAACTGATGAGACAAAATTAGAAAGAGAGAGTAGTTATTATCAAATATTATTAGATAGAAGCATTGTCCAACAGGATAAACTACAATTGTCAGATAAATTAAATAATTAGCACATAAAACTATTGACCTCTGATAGCTCTCCAGATTTGGGCTTTGATGACATTGGTAAGATTCAATTAAAGAAAGAACCTGCCATAGCAGAAATTAAGTAATCAAATTCATCAATGTTAGCGGTATGCAAATAGAACATGAAAAAGAGAATACAAGAAGGAAAGAAAGGAGGACAAACCGAATGATTGGAAGATAATAATATTGCCCCTCTACAAACATATGTACATTCATTTCATTTCTTCATTAATCCCAGTGGATCGCCAATAGGTTGATTATAGGATTTTAATCAATCAACAGGGAAAATTAATTCCAATCTGCAGACTAGTGCGCGCGTTCTCTGGTGAACATCTATTGATTGATTCAACGTAACTGCATGCACTAAGGGAATGTGTTTTTCTATCCTCCTCTTTAAGATAATTATCATTGCATCATAATCACCACATTATTATTGTTATTAGTTTTGAAGGCCATTTGGAGAGAAAATGGTGGGAATGAGGAGAGAGAAGAAAGTCAGAATCCATGTCTATTTATGTGATACTGTAATATAATACAGAATAATAATATGACTAAGTTGACAAAGACGTGGTGAGAGGAATGAAAGATGAGGGGGGAAACGGTCAGCCCAGATTAGGGATCTTAACTATCGCCTTTAAAATCTCTAAGATTATTGGTCTGAATGCACATAACATATCTATTATATATATCTCTATGCCACGTCTCTCTTTTTTATTTACGCAATTTTCTTTGGGACCTTTTTATGCAAGAACAACTACTATGTGCCTCTCATCAATTTTTTATATACAAGACAAACTTCAAATTTGGCAGGAAGGTGCTGCCAACTAGTATGTGCCCAAAAAAGATGCTTCCAACTAGTACTTAGAGATTGTTTTTCAACATTTAACATTGAAAAATAGCACAAAATATTATTTTATTCACCTAGTATATATTGTTATTGTATATCACTTAATTAATTTTTACTCGATCAAACACATGACAATAATTCAGAAGTCAGAACATTATTCCCCACGGTAAACATTTTCTACGAATCATTTTAGATGGAAAACATTTTCTTCTACTGTTGTGAAACCACCCTCGCATGTGTCTGCGGTCACCACTAGTTTTTCTGGTTATTATCAAGTAATGTTCTCTCACACACACATACTAGATAAGTGCTAGATAGTGTATAAGGTAAAATCGGTTCATATTAAATGCTCGTATAATAGAGTGACACGTGGAACCAGAGACAGATGGAAAGCGAGACAGGAGGAAGTCAAGACCGGGGGCAGTAGTCTTGACTGGCACCGAGAAGCTCCAAAGGAAATGTTGCTCATAAAGACAGACGAATACCTGTCACCCGATAGCATTCAATGAAGAGTATTCTACAGTATTAAATACATAATCCGTTATAGAGATTATGGCATTCATAGCCTTCCTTTAGACATTCTTCAATAGCCTCCATAATTATCATTTAAGAGGGGCTTGATCCTAGGACTTTGTTCCCTAGGTGTCACTATAAATAAGGATTCCAACAACCATAGTAAGGGACGGATTTTCTGACAAGTTTATGTTATATACTCTTTAACCATTGCTGCTTTCGAAAGCTCTGCTCCCGGAACCAAGCTCTCTACTGTCTTATCTTGATTTTAACGCTAAGTCTTACATTCTTATTTAATTTATTTATCATTTTGAGATCAAATCGATTCGCTTGTCTATAAATCACGTATAAATTCAGTTGTACCATTTTACGAGTAAACAAATAGTCCAAAAGAATAATTTAAGATAAATAAGGTAATGCAAAACTAAGAAAACAGTACGAGTGATCTAACTTGGTAATTAAAAACTATGAAGAATTAATATATGGAAATTGGAAAAGCATGTTAATCATTATAAAAAGACGACTTCGCAATTTTTTTGCAATCGGGGCCAGGTGGGCCGAGTTCGAGCCCAAAGCTCGAGAAGCAGTTTCCTGCCCTGAGGGTAGACCTTGACAGGAAGAAGACGGTCATGTTTACAGTACCGGCGGATACTAGCATATTTTTTGGGCCAGTCCGAGTGGCCAGCTATATCAGTTCCTTGGTGACCGAAGATGACCAAGTGAAAATGAACGAGATGGACGTGTCAAGCCTCTTCAACGAGGCCCAACAGACGCTGAATAAGGTATTCCCTTTTTCCCTTCATATTTTTATTGAGTTCCTTTTGCCTTAACGGCATTTTAACAATTTTTTTCTCTTTATTTCTCAGGCCTCGGTGCTTCATCATGAGAGCTTCCACCGGTCCCGGATGGAGGTGAGTCACCTCGAGTTCGAGCTCAAGGAGCAAGTTCGGCAAAAGGACATGTGCAAAGCTCTTTGTGAGCAAAAAGATGAAGTCCCCAGGGACCACTCCGTCCTCCAAGCCGAGTTAGAAAAAGCCCAAAAGGAGGCCTCGAAGGCGAACAGGAACACACCCTTCTTGTTGAAAAGGTAAGAGTGTTTGAGACCAATAACGAGAGGTTAAACGCAGATGCTAATGCCGCAACCTCGCATGTCTAACAGAAAATAACCTTGATCGACCAACTTAGGTCTGAAATGGATGAGGTCAAAACCTCACCTAAGGAGTTGAGGGGAAAAATGGATCTCCTGGCCTCGAAGCAGGATGCCACCAAAGAGGACCTGGCATCGACCAAAGTACAGCTCCGGGTGATAAGAGAAAAAGCCGACAAATGGTCTCGGCTAAATGAGGAGCTTCAGGCACAACTTGACTCGGCCGTTACAGAATGGGATGCTCTCGACTAGGGTGGGCATAAAATCCGAAAACTCGAATTTCGAACTGGACCAAATTAATTCGGTATTTCGATCTCGATTTTTCGGTATTTCAATCTAATTCGGTATTACATTTTCGATATTTCGGTATAATGGTACGGTCCTCGGTATTAGGATCTTGAAATTTTGGTATACTGAAATACCGATTTTTTAAAGAATTTTAAGTTGGACCTATAGCTATACTGCCCAGCCCAACCCAATATGCAGTTGTATATCTAATGCCCAGCGCCCCAGCCCAACCCAATAAGGCCCAACAGAAACCTCTTTACTCTTTAGTCTTTCACTTATCTAATTCATTTAATTAGGGATTAGCCGATTAGGGAATTAGAAAGGGAGAAATATAAAGACAGAAACGGCGAAACCTAACCTAAGAGAATAGAGATCGGTTGTTGTGACTTCAAAGGTATGTTTCTAGTTTCTTCAAAGGTATCTTTAGTTTCTTCAAAGGTATTTATAGTTTCTTCAAAGAAAAATGGATGTTGAACTGTTTTCTATGTTTCTAGTATCAACCGAAACATATAAGTCGAGATCTTATATAGATGTTGAACTGTTTGCTATGTATATAAGTCGGTATTAGGATCATCGGTATTGTTTGCTATGTTTCTAGTATCAACCGAAACATATAAGTCGAGATCTTATATAGATGTTGAACTGTTTGCTATGTATATAAGTCGGTATTAGGATCATCGGTATTGTTTGCTATGTTTCTAGTATCAACCGAAACATATAAGTCGAGATCTTATATAGATGTTGAACTGTTTGCTATGTATATAAGTCGGTATTAGGATCATCGGTATTGTTTGCTATGTTTCTAGTATCAACCGAAACATATAAGTCGAGATCTTATATAGATGTTGAACTGTTTGCTATGTATATAAGTCGGTATTAGGATCATCGGTATTGTTTGCTATGTTTCTAGTATCAACCGAAACATATAAGTCGAGATCTTATATAGATGTTGAACTGTTTGCTATGTATATAAGTCGGTATTAGGATCATCGGTATTGTTTGCTATGTTTCTAGTATCAACCGAAACATATAAGTCGAGATCTTATATAGATGTTGAACTGTTTGCTATGTATATAAGTCGGTATTAGGATCATCGGTATTGTTTGCTATGTTTCTAGTATCAACTTGCTTTCACTGTTTGTTTGAAAAGAATATTAAGGATTCGTTTTATTTTTTACTCTTTCATTGTTTAGTACAAGACTTGTTCAAATATTATTTTGGATTAGCACAAGACTCTTTCATTTTTAGCACAAGACTCTTTGGAAATATTATATTGGATTTCATATTATGCAATAGTTATGGTTGGGAAAGGGAAAGGAAAAGGAAAAGTAAAAAGGAGAAAAAGGGGGAGGGTGGTGTATTAATTTCCCAAACTTCGCAGATTCTACCATTGGATCTCTAGAGTTCAGAAGGTACAGTATAATTAATGAATACAATAAACTCTAAATGTCAGCCAATCACAATGAGTCATGGAATTCTAAGATTTTATTAGATCATGAATATCAATTTTTCAACTTCCCCAAGTGATCAGTCTATATTGATATCAGAAAGAAGTTCATCCATTTGTAGATAAAGATATATTGTTGTTATGCACATTCAGAAAGGACCCGAATATCATTTTTCATAATGTTTGAAATAACCATCTCTAACCCTATTAAAATGTGATCCTTTTCAGTAATCAACTTGAATGGAGTTATGAAATATAAGTCTTAATTTGTGTTTATATTTGTTTTAATTTTGTATAAATGGAAGATGAAACTCATGAAAGTAGAGTAAGTGGTGTCGGTTCAACTGAAAGTTTACCTATTACTGAAGATAGCAACACTAACACAATTGATACTCAAGATTTTAAGAAAAATAAAGCTATGCAACCTAGATCCGAAGTTTGGCAACATTTTGATAAATTTGAGGTAAATGGGGTCGGTAAAGCAAGGTGTAGATATTGTAAGCAAGCCTATGCTGCTAATACATCTAGGAATGGAACAATGGGATTCAAATATTATTTGGCTAGATGTAAAGAATACCCACTTAACATTAATAAAGATAATAGTCAAACAAAGATACATTTTCAATCTTGCCAAAATGATGGAGGATCACTTTGGAAATTGGTCAAGAAGTGGTTAGGGGGGCCTTAATTGAGATGATAGTTATTGATGAACTACCATTTAGCTTTGTAGAAAATGAAGGCTTTATGAAGTTTATGAGAATAACTCAACCACTATTTCGTCTTCCTTCTCGTAGAACAATAACAAGGGATTGTTATGAAGTTTACGGTGAATTGAAGAAAAATCTAAGAAGGTCTTTTAGAGAATCACAACCAAAAATTTGCCTCACAACAGACACATGGACTTCATTGAAAAGAATAAATTAAATATGTTTGACAGCCCACTTTATTGATAGGGATTGGAAGTTGTATAAAAAAATACTAAATATTTGCCCTATCACTAGTCATAAGGGTGAAGAGATGGCTAAAGCTATTTCTAATTGTTTGCTTGAATGAAAATTAGACAAGGTGTTCACTATTACCGTGGACAATGCTTCTTCAAATGATGTCACAGTCAAAGAATTGTCCAAAAAGTTAGATATGTGAAAAACTAATATGATGAGTCGTAAACATCTTCATGTGAGATGCATGGCTCATATACTAAATCTAATTATTTAAGATGGTTTGAAAGAAATTGATGCTTCTGTCACACGTGTTAGAAATATTGTGAGGTATGTGAGATCTTCGCCTGCAAGGACCTTAAAGTTTAAACAGTGTTGTGCACATATAAAGGTAGAATGTACCAAAATATTGTGTTTGGATGTTCCTACTAGGTGGAATTCCACCTATTTAATGTTGGATACAGCACAAAACTTTGAAAAGGCCTTTGATAAGTTTCATCTTTTTGATGATGGATTTTCTGCTTATCAATGTTCTCATCTTTGTGAAGATGGTAATAGTGCAGGTCCTCTTGAATATGATGATTGGGTGAATGTGAGGAATGTGATAGAGTTTCTTGCAAGATTTCACGAGCTCACCAAAAAAGTTTCAGGTTCACGTTATGTCACTTGTAATTCTTATTTTGAGGATGTATCTGAACTTTATTATCATTTGAAAATATCTTTAATTAGTGAGGATGAGCATTTGAGAAAAATGGCTGAGCGGATGCAAGAAAAGTTCAAGAAGTATTGGGGTGAGCCTGAAAAGATGAATAAAATGATTTTTATTGCTTTTGTCTTGGATCCACATAAATTTTTTGAATATGTTAGCCTTGCACTTGAAGAGCTTTTTGGGGAGGAAAAAGGGAAGAAAATAAATGATGAGGTGTATGCTTATATGAATTCTTTGTTTGAAGAATATCTAAAAGGGTATTCAACTGGATCTTGTCCTCAATCTCCATCTAGTTCTACTTCATCTAATAACGCATATAATATATCTAGTGGGAGTGTTATAACTGCATCATTAATAAGGACGAAGCTTCACTTGAAGAAACAAAAGGAAGACAATGGAAGTGGGGGTGCTAAATCGGAGTTGGATAAATACATTAGTGAAGAACAAGAGCCTTTAGTGAAGAATTTGATATCTTAAGTTGGTGGAAAACACATGCTCCTAGATTTTCTATTCTTTTGGAGTTGGCTCGTGATATGTTGGCCATTCCAATTTCTAGTGTGGCGTCGGAATGTGCGTTTAGCATCGGTAGTCATATTATTGATTCATTTAGGAGTTCATTGACTCCTAAATGTGTGCAAGCTCTTGTTTGTGTTCAAGATTGGCTTAGAGAAGAGAAGAATCTTATTAGTGTTGAAGAAGACTTGGCGTATCTTGAGGAACTCGAGCTTGGTAAGCTTTAATATTTTGTGTGTATTTTAGTTCAAAATAATATATCATACTTGTTTATTTGTATGACATATTTGGTCGTATTATCTTTAGATATGAAAAATAATGGAAGCACTACTAGCATTGTTTGATGTATAGTTGCAACTTACAAATTGAGTGGTAAGTTTAATTCTCTATTTGTTTGGTGATATACTTTTGTAGTTTTATTTTATTATCATCAAAAAATAATATTTTAACTTATGATTTATCTTTTTTTTTTAAGGTTCAAGTGCAATCATACCCCGTGCTCCTAAAGTACGCTCTCATATTTGGGAACACTTTGAGGTAAAAGAAGATAACTGAGAAGTTCGCAAAGTAGAGTGCAAGCATTGTGGTCGAGTCTATAATGTTCATCCAAAGAGGGATGGCACATATTGTTTAAGGAAGCATATTAGGCGTTGTCTTGAGCGTCTTCCTGAAATCCGTATTTAAGAATTAAGACTAAGTTGATTCGAGACTATTAGTGTAAACTTGAATTGAGGGATGCCCTCTCTGTTTTTGTTGCACTGTGTTTAATTCTGTTGCTAGTGTTAGAGTCTGTTGCTACTATTGCACTGTTAAGACTAATTTAATTCTGCTGCTACTGTTGCACTGTTAGAGTCTCTGTTTTTTGTTTAATTCTGCTGCACTGTGTGAGTTAGGCAGAATTGTGAATTGTGCAATGTGCACTGTGAAGAATGAAGATGTTGCACTCCTTAGTCCTTAATCGTTGTACACTTTGAATTCTACTGCACTGTGTGAAACTATGAATTGTAATTTAGCATTGCCTTGAATTGTGCTTAGGCTTGTGAATTGTGATGTTGCACTCCTTAGTCCTTAAACTGCACGGAGAATTGTGAATTGTGAATTGTGAAAGAGAGTTGCCAGCTGCACTTTGGTGCTTACTGTTAGCATTGTTAAAAAGGGTTGCCTTTGAAGTTTGAATTGTGCATTGTTGCACTCCTTAGTCCTTAATCGTTAGTGTTGCTTATTTAGCGATTATTAAACCGAAACCGTACCGAACCAAAATAAGAAATACCGAACTGTATCAAAATAATTTGGTACGGTATTTGATATACACAATTGATAAACCGAATATCGAAATACCGAACCAAAATTCTTAAATACCAAACCGAAATACCGAATGCCCACCCTTACTCTCGATTGAGAATACACTGCGTTGAAGTCCAAATTGGAGGCGGCTTCGAACGAGGCCTCCGAAGCTCAAGACATGTTGGCCCATTACAAGAATGACGTAGAGGTAGCCGAAGCCCGTGTCATAACGAAGGCCGAATAAATGAAGTGGCTATCTCGAAGAGAGACTCTTGAGGAGATCCAAGCTCGGGGAGTTGGCCTGGCGGCCGAGATCGAGGAGACGAAGAAGCTCGAAGCCGAGTCTAGAGCGAGAAACCAACTCGATAGTTCGGGCAACGAGTCGGGCTTCAACGAAGACTGGGCAAGAAATACCTTAGCTTATTTTGTTTTTTCTTGTGGCTACATATTTTGTATTTTGGTAAATATATATAAAATATTTTCCTTCGACTACATATTGTGTCCTTTACTTTTCTGTACTTACTTATGTTTAAGACTTAAGATATATAACTTGCGTTATGGACTTCATAATATGCCATCGATGCCTTAGCATAGAATTTGATATTACTTAAACTATTCAATCTCCCAAAGCCCGGGCGAGGCCCGGATTAAATAATAACTCCGAGTTACTTTGACTTCGGCGGACCCGATAAAAAACAAAGTCTTTGCTAAAATATTTGAATGATTTAACCAGACACAACAATTCTTTGCCGAAGGTGGCTCTTTTCATGGCCATAATTCAAGACCGGGTAACTTGACCTGGTATGAAGTAATCTTTTATGGATTAAAAATGTGTAAGGACCTTACTTTTTATGCACGAACTCAGACATCTCCGAGCCTTTTATTTGTTGTGACCGAAGCTCTAAAGGATTCGTTTCTTAAGTTGGCTATGGTCTTTTGTGTCTGAACCCTGCCTTGTAGGCTTGGTGCCTCCGGGATTTAGTAGCACGAATTTCCTGATCTTATTGTCGGGTAGCAATCTTGGTTCGGGGTGGCCCGTAGGCTTAGGGGTTTCGAACCCAATATTCATTCTAAGTAACTTAACGATAATATTGCTTGTGCAAATGTGAACCGATGAAATATAGAAGGAGAATTTCTTATATTACTTTGACTGTAATGTAAGTAATTAAAGGTACAAAAGCTATCTTCCATGGCGAGAATGAGCTATGCGGGAACGATTAATTTTATCGAATAGGAACACTTTCTAAATGTTCGAACTTAGGACTTCGGTTCTTGACTCATGGAGTGATGGCCCCCTCGTATTCGAGACTGAATTTTTAGGGCTCAAATATTATCGATCTGATACAGATGATCCACAATCTCCGGTATTGGACCGGTCTTCAAAATTAGGGTATCACGCTTAATGTTGCCTCGTTAAAAAACTTTCCGTAAAACCCACTTCGAGAAAAAACCAGTCCAAGGAAAAAAGAGTGCAACACGTGCTTTCAGACCTAATCCTTAGATTTAATTCGGTTGAGTACCTGCATGAGTTAGTTCAAAACATAATAAACCACAAAGAAGATTGTGTTCATACCTTAGCAATAGTACCGCTTTAAGTGTGCCACATTCTAGTTGTTGGGTAGTCGTACACCATTTCTGGACTCGAGCTAGTATGAGCATTTCACGGTTATACCGGTAAGTCTGTATGTTTACTCCCAATTCGGGCCTAGTTTCTTGTCATTTGGGTTCTTGATGTGCAGTGTAACTTTCCTCAATATCAAGTCCCCTACTTGGAAGTGTCTAAGGTTTACCCTTCGATTGTAGTATCTTCCCATTCACTGTTTTTGGGCTGCTAACCAGACTAGGACGGTTTCTCGCCTTTCGTTTGCTAAATTTAAGCGTGTGGTCATGGCCTCATCGTTTGACATCTCCGTATCCTATCAGAACCTTAAGATCGATTCTCCTACCTCTATCGGAATCAAAGCTTTCGCGCTGTAGAGAAGAAAGAATGGTGTTTCACCAGTACTCAACTTTGAAGTCATTCAGTATGACCATAGGACCTCGGGTAAAATTTCTTTCCACTTTCATTTTGAGTTGGTTAATCTCTTCTTCAAGTTCTGCACTATAATTTGTTTGTTGACTATGCTTGGCCGTTCGTACTCGGGTGGTAAGGGGTCGATAGAATCTTTTTGATTTTGTGGTCTTCAAAGAACGTATTGACCTTGCTGCCGATGAACTGTCTCCCGTTGTCACACGTGATCTCGGACAATATCCCGAACTGGCATATTATATGATCCAGATGAAGTCGTTGACCTCCTTTTCCCCAACTTTCTCAAACGCATGTATTCAACCCACTTGGAGAAGTAATCGGTCATAAGCAAGATGTATTGGGCCTTGTCGGGTGCCCACGGCAAAGGACCCATGATGTCCATTCCCCATTTCATGAACGATCAAGGGTAAAGTACTGGGTGAAGCATCTCCTCGGGTTGGTAGATCATCGGTGTGTGCTTTTGACATTCGTTACACTTTTGAACAAAGTCTTTCGCATCCTTTTCCATCTTGTTCCAGTAATAACCGACCCTAATCAATTTTCGAACCAATGATTTCACTCATGAATGGTTTTTGTAAGTACCCTCGTGGACTTCCCTCATCACGTAATCGGTCTCCCCGGGACCCAAACACCTCACTAATGGTCCGAACAACGATCTTCGGTACAGTTTTCCTCTGACTAAGCTAAACGGGGCAACCTTAGTTCGAAGGGTCCTTGATTCTTTGGGATCTGAAGGCAATTTCCCCTTTTGAAGGTAGTCTATGTATTTGTTCCTCCAATCCCAAGTCAATCTTCTTGAGTTTACCTCGCCATGACGTTCTTCTATCACCGAGCTCATCAATTGCACCACCGTTCTGGAATTGAATTCATCGAAGTCGACTAACGACCCTAGATTAGCCAATGCATCATCCTCGTTCTGATCTCGGGGCATATGTTGTAGTGTCCATTCCTTGAACTGATGTAACGTCACTTGTAACTTGCCTACGTATCTCCGCATACAGTCTTCATTTACTTCAAATGTCCCGTTAACTTGGTTGATAACGAGGAGGGAATCGTACTTGGCTTCGATCACCTCAACCCCCAGGCTATTTGCCAGTTCTAGACCTGCAATCATAGCCTCATATCCGGCTTCATTGTTAGTCAATTTCACAGTCTCGAGTGCATTTTTCTCTTGTGATAGAAACTTTGGTGCGTTTTATCATTGACCCTTGTGGGACATCTACTCCTCCGATGATCATGTTGAGGTTCTTCCTGTTCAATTTGCTTATTGGCGTCCCTATTTTTGAAATGATTTTTGGCTCGCTCACTTAGGAATTCTTGAAGATACCCATTGTTGAATAGATGAGCCACTTCCTCCCTTAAATGTCTACAATCCTCGATCATGTGACCGTTCGTACTATGATATTTACATATCAAGTTGTGATCCCTCTGTGTGGGATCAGACTGGAGTGGCCTTGGCCATTTGGTCTCCTTGATGCGACCGATGGCCGACACGATACTCGCCGCATCCACGTTAAAGTTATATTCCGATAGTCTCGGAGCTTCTCTGCCCTAGAGTGATCTGTCAAAATCGTTTCTACTCACCAAACCACGGTTGCGTGGATCCTAGTCGCTCCTCCTATCATTTCTGGTCGGGTGGCGATTGGGTTTGTTTCCCCTTCTATTTGAGTTGTATGGCTGGTATCGATCTCGGAGTAGCCTCGACTCTTGATCCACAATTCTTTTAAACCTGTTGTTCGCTCTATTGGGGTAAATAGACCCTGAGGGGGCTCCCAGCTGGTCGTCTTCGACTCTGATCTTTGACTGGTACCTATTGTAAACATCGGCCCGAGTGACTGCAGGGTACTCTACCAAGTTTTGCTTCAATTTTTGAGAAGCAACCGAACTTCAGGGGTTGAGTCCTTAAGTAAACGCATGAACGGCCCAATCATCTGCAACTGGGGGCATGTCCATCTGTTTCATCTGGAACGTCGACACTAACTCCCTAAGCATTTCGTTGTCCCTTTGCTTGACCTTAAACAAGTCTGATTTCCTCGTCTCAACTTTGATAGCGCCGACATGGGCCTTAACAAAGGCATCTACGAGCATAGCAAACGAATCAATAGAATTTAAGGGTAAGTTATGGTACCACATCATCGCTCCCTTGGATAAGGTTTTCCCAAATTTCTTTAGCAATACCGATTCGATTTCATCGTCCTCAAGGTCATTGCCTTTAATTGTATACGTTTAGGAGGTCACATACTCATTTGGATATGTGGTTCCGTTATACTTGGTAATATCGATCATTCGGAACCTTTTCGGAATTGGCTTTGATGCCGCACTCGAGGGAAAGGCTTCTAAATAAACTTTTTGGAATTCGATCCCATCAATATCGGAGGCGCTCCCAGAATTTGATCGACCCTAGAATTGTAAGTCTCCACCTTCTTGTCATTTGCCTCTATCTTCTTTTTGTAGGATTTCACCCATTTTCTAAATGCTTCGAGAATTTCCATCACTTCGTACGTTTCACCGGGTCCGAACCTATCGGGTTCTGTGACAATCCATTCTTCTCTCCGAGTATCTTCTTTAACCCGCTCGGGTTCAGCCGCGTTCTACGCGTGATTTTGATTCTGCTGTTGTGTTATTTCCATTTTCTTGCTTGTAACATTTCAAAAATCAATCATAATCTAACTCCATTACCTCCCCCGTCGGACGCTTCTCGAGCCGATTGCTGGTGTGCCCCGTGAATGACATTTACGGGATCAGTTGGTAGGTTGATATTGATAGTAACTTGTGAATTGGTGTTGACTGGGTCAGCGATTGGGAAGCCATTAGGGTCAATAAGGGGCATGCCATTGCTTGGTACTGCGTTATTATCTTCACTGTGGTGGCCTGATTCGACATCAACGTTCAAGTGAGCGGACTGAGAATTTGACATTTTGAATAGACCTGAAATCAAACTTCAAAGAGCAAGTGTAAAATAGGATGTGTTATGGAGATTCGTATTAAATTACCACTATTATACTTAGCCCAACGGTGGGTACCAAACTATTTACCCCTAAAACGAGTAACAATTAAATTTGTATACGGTTTAAAGGATACATGATTTAATTTAACACGAATAATCTAAGAACAAAAAATAATTAAATTAAAGAAAAACAAGACGATCAAACCAAATATGATGGAATGATTAATCCTGACTTTAAGTTTGAATGCTGAAACCGGTTCCGAACGAGCCCTCGTGATGAGCTCGGTTACAACTAAAGCAATGAACAACTAAAGAACACTTTGAATAGAAGCTAGAAGACAACAATAAACTTTATTGCTTTGATATACGTTCCAATAGTAGTTTCAAAATAAAAAGGTTCTCCCATTTGTATAATAGAGGAGTTTCAATCCTAGTACAAGTCTAAATAAGGTAAAAATCCCTATCTTCTAGTAAAACATGATCCGCAGTTGATATCGAACGAGATTCTCGCCGTAATATACGGTTGATGGCGGATATTCCGGCCCCTTGTTCGTCCTGTCTAACCGTCCCCTTTTTAGCTCCGATTCTTTATTTTGCTTGAGCTCGATTCTTCTAATGTTTGGCCATGTCCGATTTTTGGTGCGTCATTCGTCCCCACCGGGCTCTGATTTGTGGGAGCCCTCGGTTTTACCCGAGCCTGCGCCGAACCATGTTGTCTCTCTTTTTTTCATCGGGAAATCGGGGGTAACTTTATCCCCGATTAATTGTCTATGATAATGTTTTGCTCAAAATAAGTCTACAAGATTATTACGAAATGCTAAAATATTTTCGGAATTGTTTTATCTTGATTATTCATACTAAAAATCATATGTTGAGATATCTACAAAATCAATGAAATATTTTTGTGTTTAAGTTGATGATCATATTCATGTCAGGCCAATGAGGCTGATGATGATGAAATCAACGAATTTATTCATGGTTAGGTTATATTAGTCATTTTCACTAACATGATAAAAATATTTTTAGAAGGATAATTCGGACAATCCATGCCCCAGGCTGGTGCCAGCACATAGTCAGAGTCTTCCCTGAGTGCCTAACATCCACTCATTTTAGTTGAGTGCTTTGCGGTACCTTTAACGATGAGAGAATGTGATACCGAAGAGAATAAATCAAGGACACTGGCTCGCTAACGCCCCTTGAATTTCCCTCTTTGAGTTGGCCTATCAGAAAGGAAAAAACAGTGAATACGCTAGATGTCTATCATTTTTTTTCAAATTACTAGTACTGGCTTAGAGTGAGAACCTAGTCCATAGCTTTACTTACGAGGTATCTGTCGATTGCGTTCTCTTCCATTACCTTAAAGTTCAATCAGGAGCCTAGACCAGCTTTTTTGAAGATGTTTGCTGCAAATGTTTCGTATGGTTTACGGGCGAGAGAAGAGAGTATCACGTCAAGTCAATATCAATAGAAAGAGGTGCTTCTAACTAATTCTCTTTGAGTATCAAACATGGATAATACTTAAGAAAATTCTAAGTATTAAAAATTGATAATAATGCTTAAGTGTTGATTATAAAGTCAAGAGAGTAACATAATTGTGGAAAAGAAGACTTTCGTTCAAAGGTGAGGAAAATATATTCTCCTTTTCATAAAAATAAAAATACTACGTACTCCCTCTGTTTCAATTTAGATGACACTCTTTTCTCATTAGTCCGTTTAAAAAAGAATGACACATTTCTATAATTGGAAATAATTCATCTTTAAACTCTTCATTTTATCCATTTTATCCTTAATGAGAAGCTTTTATAACTACACAAATATTATGGTCCCACAAAATTTTAACCCTTAAGCTTTTAAGAGTACAAGTTTCAAAAGTCTTTTTTCTTCTTCTTAAACTCTGTTCTAAATTAAAATGGAGGGAATAAGTTTTTCGAAAAATAATTTTATATTTTCTGATTTTTCGTCAAGTCTAAAGATGGTTACCCCTCTAAAGCCTCATTTGTTGTTTTAAGATTAAGACGTCTGAATCTGAATACACATCTGAATATCAAGATGTGTATTAAGGTTAATACATATGAATCTGAATATACAACTGAATATTAAAATATGTATTAAGATCTGAATATTAAATAATTAAGACTGTTTGATTTTTAACATCTGAATGTATAAGATTTTTCTTTATTTGAAAATTAATAAACATAAAATTCAAATGAAATACTAATTAATCTAATATTCTATCAATAAAATATATAGTTTTTAAAATATGATAGTTGTTGGTGGTAATGGCTAACGGGTGAATGCCAACTAGAGGTGGTGGGTGGTGGTAGTTTTGGTTGATGGTAGTTGTTTCGGGTAGTAGCTAGAGGTGATTGGTAATTGTCACGACCCAAAATTCCACCACAGGCATCGTGATGACACTTAGTCTCTAAGGCTAAGTAAGCCTATTATTATTACAATTCAAGCCAAAAATATTTTCTTTTTAAACATATAATTATAATACAAGTGTCAAAACTAACAACGAAAATAATTGTAAACAACCTTCCAAAACTGGTAATACTGAGTCACGAACTCTGACTGAATACATGAAATGATCTCAAGGATCGAATACTCAATACGGTTTGATTAATAATTAACAATACAGTAAAAATGAAAAGACTCCAAGGGACTGCGACGACCAAACAGCTCTAGCTTGAATCCTTGCGATCACACTCTAACTATGTCTGAGTCCGATATCTCCAATACTTGGCTCTGCACAAAAATATGAAGAAGTGTAGTATGAGTACACTACAGTCGGTACCCAGTAAGTATCAAGACTAACCTTAGTGGAGTAGTGACGAGGTATAGTCAAAACACTCATTAATCTAATAATCAGTGCAATATAGTATACAAGAATACAACAACAACAACAACAACAACCCAGTATAATCCCACTAGTGGGGTCTGGGGAGGGTAGTGTGTACGCAGACCTTACCCCTTCCCTGAGGTAGAGAGGCTGTTTCCAAATGACCCTCGGCATCCTTCCCTCCAAGAACTCCCCACCTTGCTCTTGGGGTGACTCGAACTCACAATCTCTTGGTTGGAAGTGGAGGGTGCTTACCATCAGAGCAACCCACCTTGTCTAGTATACCATAGTATACAAGAATAATAGGAAACAAATAACAATAATAGAAACACTAATCAACCAGTGATATACACAGCAGGGCAACATGAACACCGTTAATATTGCTCAACAAATAATAAATACAAGTACAACCAATTAATCTAGTCCTTCAAATATAAATCTTTCGCCAATATACTTCTCAAATAATAATCTTCAGGATATAATACTTTCCAATAAATATATTTCGAATATATTCCCTTCAAATAAATATCTTTCAAATATAATTCTTTCAAATAAATCTCTTTCAAATATAATTCCTTCAAATAAATATCTTTCAAATATAATTATTTCAAATAAATCTCTCTCAAATATAATTCCCTCAAATAAATATCTTTCAAATATAATTCCTTCAAATAAATATCTTTCAAATATAATTCTTTAAATAAATATCTTTCGAATAAAAATCACCATGTGAAACCTCATTTCAAAATCATAAAATATGGGTCTCAGCCCACTTTCATATTTTCACGACACCTCGTGTCAATTTCTCTATCACAACCGCACGGACAACTCACGTGCCAGTATCATCACCATTTAACCACGACATCTCGTGCCCACATTTCATATCACAATTGCACGAACAATTCACGTGCAAATATCATCATTATTTACTCACGACACCTCGTGCCCACATTTTATTTCATAATCCGTGTGGCAGTAGCCACATGCTCCCATTTTCAACATAGATTAGACTATTATCCAGTTTACTGAAACAACAAGACAAATTGCACAAGATATAGAAATAAACATAAGGAAAATAATAACATCGCATAAAATTACCAACGCAATAACTCCACATCATCACATATCATCCCCGACAATATTTACTCTTATCACTCCTATAATATCCTCCATTATCCCTCCGCCCTGACAATATCAATAGCCACCCTTATTACTCCGTCCAGACAATATTCCAACACATATAACAACAGTGAAATGCCACCTTTATACCCAAATAATATCAACAGTGGAATGTCACCTTTATATCCTCAAAATAATAACTCAAATAACACAACAATTTACATGGAATACTATCACGACAACATAACAAAATCAATTCATATCACAATTGCCCAATGACCACAACCAATTCCAAAGATATAACAAAATCAATTAATTTCACAACAAATAGTCCAAGGCTCCATACAATGTGTATAAAATCTCAAAACAACAACAAAGATGGAAAAAACTCAGTATATGACAACACCTTCTTTAGTCCAAATTCTTGATAATTATATTAACGCCTCAATTTAAACTTATTTCATTAATTATTTGCAGATGGAAAATTCATAATATAATTATTTTCAGAAAATATTAAATCACCAAACTCACGGAATTCACATAAAAATCAAGTGAAAATCACACCAAATTATCATATAAAAATAAATTCGATAATAAGGGTTGAGGCACTGCAAATAGAGGATTTAATAAATGCCAACAATTATCCAATTTACTACACAATAAGCCTAAGATTTAACCCAATAAATTTTGCACATATAAGCCTGAGTACGTACTCGTCACCTCGCGTACACGGTTTTTCACATTTCACTAATGGCACATAAGACTCGATGCCTAAGGGTAATTCCCCCACTCAAAGTTAGGCAAGATACTTACTTTTTTGAAGTTATGCCGATATTCCAAAATCTTCTTTTGCTTGAATTGACCTCTGGACAACCCAAATCTATCCAAATTAATTGTATAATTTCATTAAAATTCATAGGAAACAATTCCAGATAATAAAACTTTGACTTTTTATTCTAAAAAGACAACCAAAGTCAATGCGGGGCCCGCCTATCGAAACCTGACATAATTTTTACGAAATCTAAACACCCATTCCGATATGAGTTCAACCATACCAATTTTATCAAATTCAAATAACAACCGTCCTCCAAATCTTGAATTTTTATTTTTGGAAGATTTTGCAAAAATCTTGATTTTTTCCATTTAAATTCGAATTAAACGATGAATATAGCCATAGATTCATGAAATATAATCACTTTAGGATATATAACACTTACCCTAGTCGAAGTCGTGAAGAAATCCTCAAAATCGCCCAAAAATCGAACTCCAAAAATCCCAATCGAAAATGAAGAAATGACAGATTTTCAATCCTTACGTTTCTGCCCAGGTTCGCATTTGCGAATGAACAATAACCTCCCATGAACAGTGTTCGCAATTGCGGATGAACAGTGTTCGCAATTGCGGATGAACAGTATTCGCAATTGCAGATGAACAGTGCCACACCAGAAACCAGCAAAACCCAAACTTCTCTAAAATGATTCGAAATCACCCCGAAACTCATCCAGATCTCCAGGACACAAACCATATATGAATTTCAATCATAAAATATGCTACGGACCTGCTCGCGCACTCAAAACACTGAAACGAGGTCGGCTTGACTCGATATTGACCATGGTCAAACTCCCAAATTTCTTAATTTTACTAGCCTCTCAACCAATGATCTAAAAATATACCTAAGCCCCTTGGGGCCCCGTCAAATCATACCAACAAGTTTCAAAATATGATACGAATTTAGTCGAGGCCTCAAATCACATCAAACAATGCCGAAACTACGAATCGCGTCTCGAATCGAATTAAGAGTTATGAAATTTCCAAATTCTATAATTTGCGCTGAAACGTATTAAATCAATCCGGAATGACTTCAAATTTTGCACATGAGTCTTAAATGACGTAAAGGAACTATTTCAATTTCCGGAATCAAAATCCGACCTCGTTATCAAAAATTCAACCTTCGGTCGAACTTTCCAAAAATCTTATATTTTCCAACTTTCGCCAAAATGCGTTGAATTGTCCTTCAGACTTCTAAATCCAAATCCGAACATACGCCTAAGTCCGAAATCATCATACGAAGATATTGACACCATCAAAATTCCATTCTAGGGTCGTTTGCTCAAAAGTCAACTCTCCGGTCAACTCTTTCCATTTATGCTTCAAAAATGAGAATTATTTTTTTAATTTAATTCCGAATCTTCCGAAAACCAAACTCGACCACGCCCGCAGGTCATAAATATATATTACAAAGTTTCTCGAGACCTTTAGTAGCTGAACGAAGCGTAAATTCTTAAAACGACAAGTCGGGTCGTTACAGTAATGGTGGCGATTATGATTGAAGATGGTGGTGGTGAGTGGTGATAGTTAATAATGGCGGGTGGTGGTAGTAGTGATTGAGAAAAGTGGTGGTAGGTTATAATGATGGGCATTGCAGGTTCTGGTTGTTGATGGTGATGAGGTAGTTAGTTGTGGTAGTTGAGGTGAATGAGTATTGACTGTGGTTGAGAATGATAATGGCGGCAGTTGTGGAGATGGTGGGTGGTGATAGTCGATAATGGTGGCAGCTATGTAATAATGATTATGGTGGTGTGGTGGTGATGGCGGTGACATGGTGGTAGTTGATAATGGTAGGCGGTGGCGGCAGTTAATAATAAATATGGATGATAGCATCTTAATGAAATTAAGTCTCTGTTATAGATCTTAATCATACAAACCTATTCAGACCCATTAAGTGGTTATGAAGTAAAAAAATAAATAACTTAATGATTAAGATTTGAATAATTAAGATTCAGATTTTAAAAACAAACAAAATTAACGTACGAGATACAAATGATTAAGATTTAGACATGCGTTAAACTGCAAACAAACGAGGCCTAATACTTTATCTTGTGACCGTGTGAACTCGAAAAAAGGGGTCCAGACTCCAAGAAGGAAGACTCGTAAGCGTAAACCGGTGAAACGGGGTCTGAAGTCCATCTAGTACTTGGTTTGACCACAACTGCTAAGCGGCACTGCCCCCTATTCATCTTCTTCGCTCCTCTCCGTCTGGACACATCGGACAGAAACTTGGATTATATCCAGCATTTCAGCTCAAAAAAACTTTTTATTTTTATTTTTTATGTTTTCTTTTGGGGCTAATTTGCAACCTGAAAATCAGCTGGAGTAATGAACTCAAACGCCGCTCCATCATCGAGTGCCGGATCTGCCGATAATACAGCAGCTAGAAGAAATTCCAAGCGACCTAAGTGTTTGTTTCTCTCTATTTTCCCTTTTTTTTTTCTTTTTATAAAGCTACTGCTCTCACTTTGTGCCTTTAATTAAGAAGTTGATCCCTATGATTATTTATACCATCCTTCAATTAATTAGATTCTATGATGAGGCAGAAGTTGCTGCTTTTTGAGTGATTTTGTTTTTAACTTTTTATTATTTGACTTGCACTTTACTTCAGATTCAAGGTTTACGCAGCAGGAACTTCCAGCATGTAAGCCAATCCTCACACCAAAATGGGTTAGTTGGCAATTTAACTTCATCAATAATTAGTTCAAAACTGTATGACATCATTTTATAATTTTTTCCCCCTTAATTGGCAGGTGATTTCTGCTTTTTTGCTTGTCGGTGTTGTTTTCATTCCAATTGGAGTGGTATCCCTGTTTGCTTCTCGAGATGTATGTGCTAAATTATACCTTGAGACTTTTTATTTCTTATTTTTAAAATTCTTAAATCTGAATAATGTGGCAATTTATCAGGTTGTTGAGATCATTGATCGATATGATGCTGAGTGCATACCAAAAAATTCAACTGATGATGAAGTTGGCTACATACAAAGTTCTAAAAATAAAACATGTAAAAGAACTCTGACAGTATGTATCCTCTGAGCTGCACAGTTTGTTATTTTTGTTATTGTCATTGTTTGGTCTCGCTGTTCAAAATAGTTATTTTGTTTTGTTTTTGACTAATTTTAGGTACCAAAAAATATGAAGCCGCCGATTTATGTGTATTATCAGCTTGACAACTTCTATCAGAATCATCGCAGGTGCTTGCCGAAGAGATGCTTTACTACGTGAAAATTAACAGCTTCTTTTTGGTGGTGTAACACCCAGTTGATGGAGTTTACCAAATAACATGACCCCAACTTTGGTCTATTATTATAAATATTAATCTAGTTAATAACTATTTTGGATTGTCCTGTACATGATTTCCATGTTACAGAGATGTGATTCCTTTTCCGAGAAGCAAGACCTTCCTATCAGCTTATAATATATGTGATGGAATTTTACCTGTTTTTTCTGTTGATTGATGGTTCATTGATAGGTTTTCATGTTTTTAACCTTGATGCTTATTCAGATATGTGAAGAGTCGAAGTGACCAACAACTGAAGAACCCAAGTAAAATGGATGACACCGGTTCCTGTGAACCTGAAGACAAATCAAATGGGCTTCCAATTGTTCCTTGTGGCCTAATAGCTTGGAGTTTGTTTAATGATACTTACAACTTTTCTCGCAGCAATCAGCAATTGCTAGTAAGCAAAAAAGATATTTCTTGGAAGAGCGATCGAGATCACAAGTTTGGGAAAAATGTCTTCCCAAGGAACTTCCAGAATGGGACTCTCGTTGGGGGTGGCAAGCTTGATTATAACAAATCAGTAAGATTTTGCATAGTTGGGAATTAACTTAAATATATCTCTTGAACTTTTTTTGCAGTCTTAGTACTGAAGCCAAAATCCTATCACTACATGCCTACATATAAAATCTGAAATTTTTCATAACTGCTAAATTGATATTTTGTTAGAGTGGCTAATTCTTCTCAGTATGCTTATCAACTCTTCAGTCTTTATATATGGATTGCCTCGTTGACCTATGTGAACAAATCCACTCTTCAGAAGTAGAAGTATGGTCAGAAATGTACTTGTTTTTAACTTCTTTCTTGCTGCTAAAAGAAAAAGGGAAAGAGACAAAGTAATGCTATGATTGTCATGTTGGAAGCTTAAGGCCTGATTGGTGACAATTATTTGGTTTTCAAATTTTCGAAGTAATGGGAACAATTATTGAAAAGTATTCTTGTTTTCTTTCTTCTGAAACTATTCAATATTGGCCTTGATTTTGGCACAAAGAAAGCAAAATTTGGGATGCATTTGATAATTTAAGAAGTTTGACATGGATTCATGATTCTTTTGTTTGGGTTGAGAACCCTCCATTCTTTGATCTCATGCCCCCTCCTTTGCTTTCTTTTATTTCTCCATCTGTCCATTTTGTCCAGTAATGAGCAAATTAAACCTTGGGGTAGGGGTTAGAGAAGTGAGTGAGAGAGAGAGAGAGAGAAAGAGAGTTTTGTAAAGAACTGAGTGCCAAGAGATTAGAGAAAGAGAGAATCAATTGTTTTCAGTAGAGAACAAGGAAGGAAAGAAAGGAACTTCTTATACAACCAAAGGTTTTCTGGAGATCAAGTCACAATGTGTCATAATAATGTAAATAGGTCTATGTCAACTGCCTTAGAGACGAGTGGGACGAAAAAGAGTTAATGAGCTCCTATTTTCTTGATCATGTGTTTCAGAGTGTCTTTGGTGTTTGATATTCCGTGCTTGTGTATCTCTACTGAACACCTCAATCCCCAACAAAGTTTTTCTTTTTGCTGAAGTCCCCAACAAAGTTGAGGTCGACTATATAGATCCTATGTGACTATTTCATTCTACCCAAGTTCAAATCATTTCAATACTATGCTGCTTACAGATAAAAAAAAATTTAAGGCAAACAAGGGGCTCTGCAAAGCTAGAGGTTCTCTTCAACTATCTCTAAGCTTACAAGACTAACCAGACTGAAAGGACTCATTACAAATTTCGAACCTAATGTTAGTGTAATTATAATAACTAAATAATAAACCTACTTTTCCCCCAAAAAACAAAAAAACAACAAAAAAAAAAAACAGCTGAATAAAAAACTAAACTTTAGTCCAAAGGAAATGGTATCATGTATATGGATCATTTGCTTTCGTTCTGCATTCTTTCCCAAGGATTGTAAGTCTTTGGAAGGAACTTCTCTCAATGTGATTTTAGGTCTACTTCCTCTCTTTTTAGTGCCTTCAATCATCATAATGTCGCATTTACAACCAAAGCATGTGGTGGTTAGCGTAGGAAATAACCAAACCATCATAGGTGATTCTCGGTTTATCCTCCACGGTACTTGCAGCTAGTTATGATCATTTTCCATCTTAGTATTCATATTTATATGATGCTCATCTTGTGGATACGTGAACCATCATTCACTTCAATATAGCATTGGCTGGTAGCGTGGTCTCAGCACTGTTAAATGAGCTTACTTTTCACTTTGTTAGGTATTTTTCGATTACATATTTCTTCTGCATCATTCATCCAATTCAAACATCTTATTTTGGTTTTGTGTTACGTCTTCATACATCATGTCAATCTCTTAAAGACTGAGCCCGAATATCTAAATTGGTTGCATTTAGGCACAATAAACCGTCTAATCTCCCTTCATATTTATCACCAATCTAGTAAAGTAATAATTGTTATTTTTGTGAAAAAAGAATTCAGTATAAAAGTAGTATATAAAAAATAAAGAACCTACACAATAATATTGTTCTCTAGGAATCACATCTAATCATCTATACTGACAGGAACTTTGTCTGTGAACTATAATTGACCAAAAGGAAAAGAACCTTATCAAAAAAAAAAAAACAAAAGTAAAAGGAATGGCCTCAACTGTACAAGCTCATTTAACACCCCTTCAAATGTTATCTTGTTCTCTCCTTCCAGGATACCCGCATAAAGGCCAAAAGAGTTGCATCTCATGTTCTAATCTCGTTCGCCTTCTTCTGAGAGTCCAACTGTGCAACACGTCCTTATTGTTCTTGTTATTAACCAGGGCATTCCTATTAGGTTTATACAGTCCACCAGAGTTTAATACTATCTCCTCTCGCTCTTTTGTACATGAAGTGCCAACTGACATATGCAATTCCTTTTATGCAAATCATATTAGTGGTTGGGATCATGTCCCTTGCTTCCATCAATATGAACACGCATATCCTCCTCGACGCTCTAGAAATTGCAGCTAATAGTTATGAGAAGCCCAAATTCTCTATTTTTAGTAACCCAAATAGGACATAACCAAGAAGATCTTACTTTCCCTACCTCTCCAACTTCCAAGCATCAAGCTCCATCTATGTGATGCTCTGTTTGTTAGTAGTTCCATCAATCTTTGGAATTCTTTTGCCTCTTAAACTTGTACATTTTGTAAAAAAATTCCAAAAACGTTAAACCCCAAAGAGCTCCACTGTCTTGTTCCTTGCAAGCCTGATGAACTGTTGTCTCCTTCTGGCTCGATATGTTGTAAACTGATGTTGTCTACACATCCCTTATGATTCACCTCCATCCCTCTTATGGCTAAACTGGCAGTGTATATACCACTGGTGTTAGCGAGACGAGATTAAAAAGAAGGCATGGTAATTTTCCATGCCTTCTTGTATTACAGGAATTGTTGGGTTCCTTTTCATCTTTGAAATATTCTCTTGATCATGTGCTTGGGAGTGCCTTCTTATGTGACATTGTCTGTTTGTGTATCTAAGGTGTGTAAGACAAGATAAAAAAAGAGCTGTAATTTGCTGAGATTTCCTGTGATGCTCCATCTATGTGATGCTCTGTTTGTTAGTAGTTCCATCAATCTTTGGAATTCTTTTGCCTCTTAAACTTGTACATTTTGTAAAAAAATTCTAAAAACGTTAAACCCCAAAGAGCTCCACTGTCTTGTTCCTTGCAAGCCTGATGAACTGTTGTCTCCTTCTGGCTCGATATGTTGTAAACTGATGTTGTCTACACATCCCTTATGATTCACCTTCATCCCTCTTAAGGCTAAACTGGCAGTGTATATACCACTGGTGTTAGCGAGATGAGATTAAAAAGAAGGCGTGGTAATTTTCCGTGCTTTCTTGTATTACAGGAATTGTTAGGGTTCTTTTTCATCTTTGGAATATTCTCTTGATCATGTGCTTGGGAGTGCCTTCTTATGTGACATTGTCTGTTTGTGTATCTAAGGTGTGTAAGACAAGATAAAAAAAGAGCTGTAATTTGCTGAGATTTCCTGTGATGCTCCATCTATGTGATGCTCTGTTTGTTAGTAGTTCCATCAATCTTTGGAATTCTTTTGCCTCTTAAACTTGTACATTTTGTAAAAAAATTCTAAAAACGTTAAACCCCAAAGAGCTCCACTGTCTTGTTCCTTGCAAGCCTGATGAACTGTTGTCTCCTTCTGGCTCGATATGTTGTAAACTGATGTTGTCTACACATCCCTTATGATTCACCTTCATCCCTCTTAAGGCTAAACTGGCAGTGTATATACCACTGGTGTTAGCGAGATGAGATTAAAAAGAAGGCGTGGTAATTTTCCGTGCTTTCTTGTATTACAGGAATTGTTAGGGTTCTTTTTCATCTTTGGAATATTCTCTTGATCATGTGCTTGGGAGTGCCTTCTTATGTGACATTGTCTGTTTGTGTATCTAAGGTGTGTAAGACAAGATAAAAAAAGAGCTGTAATTTGCTGAGATTTCCTGTCCGAACAAGTTTAGTTCTTGTTTTTGCTTCCATCTCCAAAGAAAGGCAACACTTTTTCTACCTTATTCATACAACTTTACAAAGGCACTTCACATCACCTAGAAAGCCCTAATTCAGAACTCCTTTTCTAGACTTTGATTTCCATAGGAACGATGTCAGAGCACTCGCCCTCCAGCTGAAGTATATCATTAAAATGTGGACTCTTAGCTTATTTTACGGAATTATATAGGTATGTAATAGTAGCAGGAAGTTTTCACCCCCAATGCTTGCTTGTCTCTTTTTCCACCATCCCATTGTTATTTCTCATTTCTTTAACATTACTTTTTTTTTGGTGCTTAAATCTGGTAAGATCTGAGCTCGTTAGTTTTTTTAAAAAAATTACTAACATATCATCATAGGCCAAACATATAAAGAATACTGCTGAAAAATGTAGTAAGTAATTTTCAAAATATATCTGATAAGGTAATACATTTAAAGAATACTACTAAAAAGCAATCTAATCTAGTTAATGTTGTGGTGTATTTACCCAGTGTTGTAAATAGCGCTCGCCTCAGCGCTAATAGCGTGAGGCGACACGAAGCAGAGGCTTAACGCTATTTTCATCTGAGGCGTAGGCCCGTAGCGTTTTCTGAAAAGCGGCAGCGAGGCGACGAGGCGGCAACGAGGCGTGGAGGCGACAAAAGTGTCACTTTTTTTAACTTGAAAAAAATAACAAGAGACAAAAATAAAACATTAGGGTTTTCTTCTTCAAACGACTTCTTCCTCTTTCAGCAGTCAGCACAGCCACAACTCTTCTTCGAGTTTCAGTTACTGATTTATCTTCTTTCTCCTTTTTTCTTTCTTCTTTCTTCCTTTTTCTTTTTCCGGCAGTAAGCCCTCTGTTTTCCGGCGTCTTTTTCCGGCAGCAAGTCCTCTCTTCTTTCTTCTTTCTTTTCTTTTTCTTCTTCCGGCAGTAAATCTTCTTTGTTCTTCTTCTTTCCGGCAGCAACTGATTTCTGGCATAACAGTTCTTTCTTTCTTTTCTGTCACCTATGTTTTCTCTCTTTTCTACTCGTCTTTCTTCTTCTGTTTCTCTTTTATTCTATTTTTTCAGTTTTTGTATACAAGTAATTGCATATTAACTTCTCTCTATAATTACAATTACAATTAATTGTTCTTTTCTCTCTTTAATTACAATTAATTTCTCTCTTAAACAGTATATTTAATGAAACATTTGCTAATATGTTATTATTATTGAGTTTTTGGTTATTTATATATGCAAATTTAATATATTGTTTTTTGTATTAATTGGCGCTTCATTGCAAAAAGGCGAGCGCTTCGCTTCTCGCTTCTCGCCTCAGTTAAGTGGGCACTCGACGCTTTTTGTCGCCTCTCGCTATTCAAAACACTGTATTTATCATAAGACAAGGAAAAAATGTAAAATGGAATTTACACGTTCAAATTCAAGATAAAAACATCCCGTTTTCAACTAATACACTTTCTTTTTATAAGGTAAAAATATTATTAACAATGGGAAGAATCCCGTATACAAGAGGTATACCAAAAAGTAGAGAATCTTAAAAAAAACATATTCTCTATGAAAGACACCCAATCATCCCTACAAGTAGGGATCTCATGGGTGCACCAAAAAACAATCAAAGACAAAGGGCTATTCCTCAAATGTACAAAATCATTTTCAATCCCCTCAAAAGCACTCCTATTTCTCTCATTCCATACAACCCACATAAGAGCTAAATAATATGAATTTCATTCAACTAATACACGCGCATTCTCTAATGAAAGTGATGGACTAATTAAATATTCAATAATCATTTATCTGATCAATATAAGTTTTATAACCAAACCAAACAGTCTTCCAAGGTGTTGGTTAAACGGCGAAGGTAGTACCACGTGGGACATGATAGGCGCTTGTCACGAGTTCGAATCCTAGTTGTTGTACCAATTTTAGTATTTGAGTGGATAATGGTAAAGAGGTATCCCATTGTCCTTGAGTTTCAGAGCTGAAACATCAAATTTCTTGGTCATCAAAAAAGAGAAATAAATCATCAAATAAACGTGCCCCCACTATACCTTAAAAAAATAAAAAGAACCCAACAGGCTCGAAAAAATACTTAGCTGTATAATATGTTATCCTATTTTTCTCCGAAACTTTTTGCTGCTTAATGATTCATTCTTGCTTGCCCCTTTCTAGCATATCGTCAGTTATAGGTAAGCTATTGGTAGGGAGCGCTCCTATCCGACGTGAATTTGGATTAGTCAAGCCAGTGAGTTTTGTATACCAAATGGTTAAAACCTCAAAATAAAAAGTAGGTTAGTATCCAGCTCCCATCTTCCATCTCCCTACAGTTGGCCTAGAATACTATTGCATTTCTTTGTTTCAATTCTAATGTTCATACTATGCTGGTTTTGGGAGTTGTCGCGCCTCATTGATGTTTATGTATGTTTTGCACATAACAGCTAAGCGAGCAGGAGGACCTAATTGTTTGGATGCGTACTGCTGCTCTTCCAACTTTTAGGAAGTTGTATGGGAAAATAGAGGTGGATCTTAAGGAGGGTGAAACCATAAATGTGATATTGCAGAATAATTACAACACTTACAGTTTCAATGGCAAGAAGAAGCTCGTACTTTCTACGACTAGCTGGCTTGGCGGGAAGAATGATTTTCTTGGTATTGCTTATCTCACAGTAGGTGGATTGTGTATCTTTCTGGCTATGGCCTTCATGATTATATATCTAGTTAAGCCAAGGTACCATTTCTATCTTCTTCAACCTTGAATTTTTCTTGCTATGTGGTCCATTTCTGATTAGTTCATGAACTTTGATATAAGAATTCTAACATTTGTCCTACAAGCACCTCTGAAGATGACAATAGGACCACAAATGGATTTAAACCTCCCCTTTTGCATATATCATTAGCCTTCGTTATTTGCCCCTTATCCAAATTTGGAAATTAACTTGCTTGGCAAATTGCCATTTTGTAATGCTATTAGAAAGCAAACAGTTGTCTGTCCAAAATTGGTTACGTCAGTTTAATTCAACTACCTTGCTGCTAGGATCCATGCTTTCGTTGGTAAACATATGAATTGGCTGTCAGTAGTCCAAGGCATATACACCTTCATATTTTATTTTATTTTATTTATTTTATTTTTTGTAATTAAAGCATATACCTATTATTACATGTTCCTTCCTAACAACTCCAAAAACTCCATATATTGCTCCATATTTTCTGGTATACTACTCTCCATATGAGTATGTGTATCATTCACAATTAAGTGGGGGAACATATATAGGCTATAGGTTATTAACATTTTAGGATTTGAAGGAAAGACTAGTATTGAGAAGAGGGACAATTGGGCTCCCTGTACTCTCTCTCTCTCTCATTATGCTAGCATACTTCTTGTTAACTTGTGTTTCTACATTGTCAAAAGATAGACACATAAGACCACCTTTGAACAAATAAAATGTCAGATGTTAACATTACATCCGCTTTTGGACCCATCTCCATAAAATAAAATAATTATTTTCCTTTTGCTGTAATGCCTAGGGAGATGGAGTATACATGTAGTATTCTTTGAGCATTTTGCGAGAAGACGGTTTAATTTTTTCCGGGGAAACTTGACATTTTGTGGGATGTTAGAAAGAGAAAGCTGGATATGAAAACCGCAATTCATCCATAATACTAAATATTTTTCTGCTAGTTGATTGATATGCATGAGAAACAAGGAAATCTGACTCGAAATTCAATTTCTTTGGAGGATACAAGGTTTAGCTGATAAGTTCTTATTTTCCAGGCAACTTGGAGATCCATCTTATTTGTCGTGGAACCGAAACCCAGGAGGTCACTAGGAAAGCCCATGAGGGCTGGTTTGGCTCGAGCACCTTACAGTCTGGGTGGGCAAGAGACACAGGTTGTGCATTGTAAGAACTCTGTACAAGTTCATTTTTCATTGTTTGCATGTGGAATTAGACTCGTTTGCTTAGCAGAGGATATATGTAATGAAGTATTTCTATGATAACAATAGTCAAATTTACCTCTGGTTGATTGGCTGAAGCCTCTCTTTAAGAGTTCATTTAAACATGAAAGGTACTGTACGCTTTTCCTAAAATACAGGCTGTACTTCTGAGGGTTCCCACGAAGGAGCAAAATGAAAGACCAAAGCTTTTTTTTAATTGAGAGCCTAGAAAAGAATATTACTTCCTGATCGGTTTAGTTTTGGATTTTGTTGGAGTTCTAATAGTTTGGTTCAGAATGTTTCTTCGTACTTTGTGTTCGGAACCCTGTGTTTCTCTGGCTTGTTATCTGGATAATTGGATTATTAGCTATCGCACTTATGGTAACTTTGATACACTTGTGTTGCTTGTGTCTCGAATAAGTGGAGGTTTTTTTTCTTTTGGTCCCAAATAGACGAGGTAAATTGGCCTTTTGACGTCACAAATTAGAAATATTTTTAAACGTCTTTATCGTGAAATACGCAGTTGGACTCCATATGACAGCCATGTTACCGTTAAGGGCAGGCTATAAGGATTTAGGACGAAGTAGGGACTAAGGAGAAGCACCTTCAAGCAAAAAAGATAAAATAGTAATGATAGTTGTGAGAATGAAGTGCTAAAGAAAATGTTTTCCTTTCCGGTCAAGCTCTTATTTCTTAGTTTTGAAAAAAATAAAAGAGGTTTTTTCCCTTCCTATACAAATATTTGTAACTTATTTACCAAAAATTTCCAAATTTTATATATTATCCGCCCTAAAAAGTTTTTCTTATAATTTATATACAATCCATTATTAGTGTTTAAACTAGGAGATTCATTGCTGGGAAAAGGGCGTAACTGAAGGGAACGAAGTCCAAATTGTCCTTCCATCTAAATAATTCCTTCCAGTTGTGTGTTATTTATTTAAGCCGTAATTAGTGCAACTCCTCTCTTTGCCATAATTACCTATTTTAAGAAAAGAATAATGTATGGTCAAACAACATACAAATTAAAAATAAATTTCATACAAATTTGATATATCTACGACAACATACATACTAAAAATAAATTCCATACAACTAATTATATAGCATACGACTTTCATATATCATTCTTACCCAATTAAATACAACTACAATATTATACAACTTAAATACAATTTTCATACAAATATTTTTTATATATATTTTATGTGGTGTGTTCTTCTGCTTCTTAGAATTTCAATCTGAAATTCAGCCAAATCCGATCTAATCTTCTCCAAATGCCCTCAAAATCGAGATATTAACTCTCCATAAAATATTCCCAATCGTTTGCAATAACACCCAATCCAAACAAATAATATTTTTTGAAAAATCCGAACTCGAAATCAAGGCTTCAAAGCTTTTTTAATGGCTATCAATGGTGGAAAGTTGAACATTTTCAAAATTTATTGATTGACAATTAATAATTAATATTCATCTGTTGCTTGCTAGCCCGCAATCAAAACCCCAACAAGAAAAGGGGAAGCCCAGAATAAATCCAGACTCCAACCATGGCAAAATTCAAATCGATGAAGAGTACCCTTCCTTCGCCATTGTTAGAGAAAAGTATGAGCTTCAAAAGAAAAAACCCTAATAGAATCGGTGTAGAAAGAGTTGATTTCAAAGAGAGAAAGAGGAAAAAAATATTGTGATTGGAGGATTTACTAAATTAATGGGCTACAATCAAGACTCATTTAAAACTAATTTGTATATAATTAATACATTGTATGACCATGTAATTAAATTGAAACTTGACTAGGGAGGTATAAGTAAATAGGTAAAAATCCAACAAAAAAAAAGTGCTAAAAAAAAAGGCAATTCAGACAAGCTACACACATACTTAGATGTCTACATTTTCATTCCCTTGGTCGTAATGTCTTATAATTAGAAGTTTAGAATGTTACCGAGTGGAAAGTGAGTTCGATTTCGATCACCCGTATTTCACTCTAGAAATCTTGTCTCTTGCTCAACTCACTCAACAACCAAGTCAACGCGTCAGGAGTAGCGAGCGGCACAAACCAACTTCGACCGTCAACAAGTAATACAACAAGTAAAAGGGAGTTAATACTAAGATAGGAATCCGAAAGAGGGAAAAAGAAAAAGAAAAAGAAAAAGAAACCTCAAAACGGAAAAAAATGGCATTTTAACTTACACCTTGAACTTGCTGTATTCCATTAGTAAACAAGGGGTTCATTCGATATACAAAGAGATCTACAACACTCTAAGCAAGATATTCGTGAGATATGTTCCCTCTGGATAGGCAGGATCAATTGGATGATCACATGCTGCTCCTGCCTGACGTACAACAGTGATTTTCCTCCCAGCCATTGATGCAGCACCCTAAGTGCAAGCAAATCAGTCAAGCTATGTTTCTTGAAGGACAGGAGCAAGATATTAACATACAGTTCAGCTCGAAATAATAACCAAATTAAAATTGGCAAGTTCTCTTTTGAAAAGAGGCTGCATTTAAATACCAAAAAGAATAGATCCTGTTGCCTAAAATGTGCTCATGCAGGCACAACTTGCACAATAGGTAGAGGATGCTTCATTCAGTGACATGGTTATCAGTATTGTAACGGTCGTCATCAAAGAAAAAGCTGTTTTCATAAACAAACTTCTGTCTATCCACATAGCTATATAAAGAGCATCGAGTTATTAATTGCCCTTGTCCATAGACATTGTAAAACCACATAGGAGCAGAACAAGAATTGACAAAGTTAAAATGGACTACCTTACAAAAGAAAAAAAGAAAAAAAACTAAAGCCTACTTTATACATTCTATGGTGTTCCATTAGATAACATTGTCTTTTAACAAACCTGTTAATCAAACATCAAGTTTCAGGGCATCAAATGGATTTTGGGTGCTAAAACTATGCTGTATGTGGAAAACAAATGCAACTCACAAAGTGCCTTCTTCCACTGGGTAGCCCGAGAAGCTTGTTTAACACACGTAAATCTCTAACAAGGAGGATTTCTGTTCTGCTCCAGATGTTATCTATGTGGAGACAAGGCTGAGAGTATCAAACATTTATTTTACACTATCATCTTATGGACCAGCTATGGCAGCTCTTTCTGAATATGGTGGGACTAAAACGGAGCATCTGAGGGTGTACTTGGGAGCTACTGAAATATTGGAGCATCAGAGGCAAGAATTCCAATCAAAGGAACTACTGGCAAACCATTCCCGCTTGCATATGGTGGACAGTTTGGAGGGAGTGAAACACTAGGTGATTTGACGATAAAGGAAACTCTATTCAGAAGATCAACCAGGAGCGGATCTAGAGTGTTGGTTATGGGTTCACATGAACCCAGTAACTTTTGCCCAGACCATGTATATATTATTAAGAAATCCACTAATTATATATAAGTATTTGACTGTGATTCGTAGTTATTATTGTAATATTGACTTGAAGTTGCTATAGGAATCTTAGAATCCTCACATCCTAGATCTCTTTGAGGATGAACTGTTTACTTTTATTTCATTTTTGGCGTAAATAGAATTTCGTAAATGATGTTGAAGCAGTGAGAGAACTCATGAGTAGGAAGGGATATTCTGTTGGCATCTTGTAAATATTTTTACAGCACCTCTTTGGTGCCATGTTAATAAAGAAAAAAAGCTATGCAGTATGGAGCAGTCACTAAGTTTGGGTTCCTTTTTCTTGTAGGATTGGTACTAGAGCTAGAGGCGGATTTAGGATTTTAACTTGATAGGTTCGACCTTTAAGATTCTTAACATTGAACTCATTGTACTTTTAAAATTCTGGGTTCAGATCTAATATTTGTTAAAATTTTAGTGGATATTCACATATAAATATGTACTCCGAGTCAAAATACTAGGTCTGAATGGGCCCAGTAGTAAAGTATGGAATCCGCCTCTGAAAAGAACCATAGTCATTCCTCCGCAAATAAAAAAAAAACATTTGCAAATATTAGGTAAGGACAATTTCCAAAACCTTTTTTCAGAACAAGTTACTCAAACACAAAATTCTTTTTACAGAAAACTTTTTCATAATATCGGCAAAGATTCCAACGGTGTTTGATATATCTTTTTACTAGTCCTTGAATAAAGCTAATCTAACTTGCCTGAAGAATGCGGAAGAACAGTCCACTTTGGGTCATAGCTCCAGAACATGAGCAGGTCATTAGGAGACCACCTCTTTTTGTCAACTGCATGGCCATATAGTTCAAATTCCTATACATGCCAGACGCACTCTTTAAGACCTGTATTAAGTAACGAACAAGTGAAAAATGACTACAAAATGAAAGAGGTCTGAAACAAATAACACGATGTCATAGAAAAGCATTTTCCTGCATATTAGTTGAAATGACTAAGATGGAATAAAAGCGATGAATCAAAGACGACAGAGGCAAATATGACTTATCCTCACAAATGAGGAAGTTAGTAACCAGGAATGCTCTTTCCAAGCATATTCAAAAAGAACAGATGCTCTGTGGCATCCTTCTCCTCTCACCATCCCGTTGGATAAAACAGATGTTCTATGGCATCATCCTCCGCTCACCATCTCATTGGGAATTTTTCCGCGTAGTTTCTTGGGAAGTGACTTTCATGTCATATTCTGTAATTTCATGAGAAGTTACTTAAAATGGTTAATGTATTGCATGCACTGGTCCTGGGATATATAAGTTGATCACCATTTTCTATCAGAAATATTCTAGAAGCAATATTCTTTCAAATCCATTAGCCATGTGATCCAACAACCAATACTTGAGATACCACATCAGTAAATCACTTTCCACCAAACGCGTCACAAAATAATTCATTTACCAGAACTCAGAAATTGAGCAATGCCTACACTCCATACAGCAAATGCAAATCTTTTTAGATTCAGAACAAAGTACAGTTTATCACCAAGACATCAACACTGAAATCCACATACAAAACATTTTAATTACCTTTTTCCGAGGCGCCAATTTAGGAGGATCCAATATAACTATGTCCCACGATTCGTTTCTAGAAACAGCAGCCTTCATGAACTCAGTTGCGTCTTCTCGCAGAAAAGATATCCTTTGGGAATCCAAGCCATTTAATGCAACATTTTCTTTGGCAAGTTCCAATGCAGGCAAAGATGAATCAACGCCTTCAAAACACGGAGTATTCACAACACTAGAAAACCAGACGCAAACTTATAAAGTAGTACCAAGATAAGAAAAAAATAGCACGTCGGATTAACTACAAAAGTGTTCTGATACACCGCGAGGAATAAGATAAATATTGCTCGCATTCTTGAACGACTCCACAAACTTTACCGACTTGAACTACAGCCGTGAGAATCTACCGTTCTTACTTTCAATGATGGTGAAAAGGCGAAGAATGATATTCGCTTAATGTGAAGTGCAAAGAATGAAGCAAGTGCATAGCGCGCATAAGAGCGAGGCGGTGGGGAAGCGAGAAGCAAGTGTTTCTTTCAAATCTATTACCCATGTATTAGTTATTATTGGGTGTATTATCCTCCTGCATGTGACTAAACCAATACCAGAGAAAAAAGAAACAGAGAAAATAGCAAATGGAACAAGCCAATGTCTTTCTCTGCCTCTTTATTGCATTCTAGGTATATACCTTTCTCTCACCACCTGTAACTACAGATATGCTCCCATTGTGTCTTCTGCAGTGTTCTTCTCTGCACCATTTATCAACATGTAATGATGTCAATTTGCTAGAGGCACTTGAGCTGGTTGAATGTCACATGGGCAACGTCTTTGCACATCATCTCTCTGTTATCAATATAAACAAGAGAGGAAATGTGAATGAAGGCAGTGAAGAATCATTACAGAAATATCACTCTCAATCTACTATGTTCTTCTTCTCAACTTTCCTTTCTCCTCCTTCACTATCTGTCTATTTCTCTCTCTATCTCTTAATGCTATAGCTCTTCCTCTCTCTTCCCTATTCTTCTTCTAAAGACTGTTAAATCATACGAAAGTTCATCATTGTTGAGGTTTCAGCCTTGACTTACTTTGTTGGTTCAGATTAGCAATTTCGACCTGTTGAGAATATAATTAACTAAATAAAAGTGTCTTCTCTCTAACAGCTTAAGATTTTAGATGAGATGGCCAGACCTTCAACATGGTACTTAGGTAGGCAAACATCTTTAAGCTCGAGTCTCACCGCCACCCATTTTCAAAAAGAAAATAACCACGTGCTTGGCCCATGAAAAAGAATCAGGCCTGCACGTGAGGGGGCGTGTTTAGAATATAATTAAGTAAATTAAATGTTCTCCCTAATAGCTTAAGCTTTTAGATGAGATGGTCACATACTTAATAAGATCCACTTTCTTGTAATTCACACTTCATTTCGCTGAGAACTGTTGTACTTCTACTTTGAGTAGAAATCAACGGAATACCCTTTTGCTTATGTAATGATCCTTGAGGCTAGACTGTTACAAAATAGTACAAGAGCCTTTCTCATGGCACAGCTCTGATTAACAACTGTTAGTTTACAGCTATGTATATAGTGTAGTCTTGTCCCACATTGGAATAGGAGTAGTATGTCCTTGTATAGTATAGCTATAAATAAGGACCTCTTGTATTGTATTGAACATCCAATATCAATAACATATTTTCTCCCGTGCCTTCTCACATGGTATCAAAGCAATTGTGAGAGATTTATCGCTGTGCATAAATTTCAGCGATTCCGGGAAGAGAAATCAGTCAGCGGAAGTCTTTTTCCGGCGACTCTTTTTTAAGGCTGTTTTGCGTCTGCTTCGTCTCCGTCAGTGTTGTGCAAAATCCAACACTACCACAAGAGTCGTCACTGTCCGACGACCAAACCCCAGTGAAAATCTCCGGCAGCAGCCTCCTCACGCGCCATCAGAAGCTCACGCGCCTGCGCGTACGACCACTTCCGGCCATTTTTTGAAAAACTTCCTTCAGAACAGTTGGGTTGCCTAGTAATTCCGATCCTACCCCTACTGCTTTCATTTCATTCCAACCACTTTGAGTTTTTCCGACAGCTACAGTAAGATTTCGGCAGCTACAATATTTCATTATTATGTTTCTGTGTTTCCTTACTCTGTTTCAGTGGATTACAATTGATTCTTTCTCTTATTTGGTAATAATTTGCAACAATGTCTTTGGGATTTNTTCTGTTTCTGTGTTTCCGTACACTGTTTCAGTGGATTACAGTTGATTCTTTCTCCTATTTGGTAATAATTTGCAACAATGTCTTTGGGATTTGATGCTTTTGGGTCTAGAAACATGAGTTCTGGAAGCTCTAGTGCTATTATTACCTCGGAACCTTTAATGGGAGGTTCAAACTACTTAGCTTGGACTTCATCTGTCGAGTTGTGGTGCAGAGGCCAAGGTGTTCAAGATCATCTAATCAAACAGTCTAGCGAAGGAGATGAAAAGGCAATAACACTTTGGGCAAAAATCGATGCTCAGTTATGTAGCATCTTGTGGCGATCTATTGATTCCAAGTTGATGCCATTGTTTCGTCCATTCCAGACATGTTATTTGGTTTGGGCAAAGGCACGCACCTTATACACTAATTAGATAAAAAAACAGGAATTAGATATGTCTACTTACTTGGGTCAAGTACAGGCAGTCATGGAGGAATTTGAGAAGTTATGCCAGTTTTTGCTAGTGTTGAAAAACGACAAGAGCAGCGACAGAAGATGTTTCTCGTTCTTACCCTCGCTGGACTTCCTAATGATCTTGATTCAGTACGCGACCAGATTTTGGCTAGTCCGACTGTCCCGACAGTAGATGAATTATTCTCTCGATTACTCCGCCTTGCTGCAGCACCAAGTCACCCAGTGATCTCATCACAGATACTTGATTCCTCTGTTCTTGCATCCCAGACAGTGGATGTTCGGGCATCTCAAACTATGGAGCATAGACGAGGAGGATGTCGTTTTGGAAGATCTAGACTCAAGTGTTCTTACAAATTTGGACACACTCGTGAAATGTGCTATTCCTTACATGGTCGTCCACCCAAAAATGCTTACATTGCTCAGACCGAGACT
>AWOL01S0001920.1:313283-350507 GCA_000715115.1 Nicotiana otophora | reverse complement strand
TGTTAGTGTATGTTCCCGGATTTTTACTTTTCATCATATACAAGTATGAAGACAATAATTCATAATTCTCTTCAGGAGTTCCTCTTATTAAAGCTGAAGCACGTTGAATAGCACGCCACGCTTTGTGATAACCAATGTCTAGTCCATGCAATTTTTGCATTTCTGCCATGACAAAGGCTGGTGTAACTTCAAACCTTGGGTCTCGAAGATTGTCGATAATGTAACCACTAATCAACTTTGAAGTTGCATGCCTTTGATCAGCTTTCATAGTGTTAACTGAGCAGTCATGATTTTTCTCAATCTTTACTATCTTGAATAGTGTTGAATCTTTAATTCTGAAAGCACGCACACACCACCCACACCTATCATCATTGCATTTCAACGAATATCTTGTTGAGCTTGATCTAACAACCTTGAATTCAAAATGTCCTTTAATTGCTATATTGGAAAAACAGTTAATTATACTCTTCTTTTTGTCAAATATTGATCTCACTTTTATTTCATCCAACGAAGCATTTTCTCTTAATATCGTAGTTGGGGATTCTTTTTGTTTTGAATTTGAGCTTTGTCTAGTTAGTTGAGTAAAGGTTTTTTCAGCAACTTCTTCTATTACTGGTGCACTCTCTAAGACTTGAATACCCAAAGCTTGTTCGTTGTCAATCTCTATAATGCTTTGTCCTTCTACTTGAATAGAATCAAATGTTTGAAACACCTCTTCAGTTATTGGTTGAGCTTCAACCACATCTATTTCCATTATCTGTTAGCATTTGTCTTGATTGTTTTGTTGAGTTTCTGTATTGACATGTTCAAAGGTGCTTGTAGAATCAAAAACTCTTTCCGAAATATCAACAATGAAGCGACAGCCCTTGAAGAGTGAATGACTTTTTAGTAACTCTATACATGTGTGAAGATCTAAATTTTTGGATACAAGCATTCCCTTGCTTGTTCCCAGATTGATATCAAACCATATCATTGCTTCAAACTTGTCTTTATCCAATTCAATAACTTCAAAGACCTGATTAATGAAATCTTCAAATCGAATTGCCTCATGTACTAGAACAAGCTTTGTTTGATGATCAAGATACTTATAGTCTGCAGTCCATCTACCATTAAAAGCAACTATAATACATATTGTATCCATCCTGCAAGTCAAGAAAATGGAAAATTCAGGACATATTTATACAACAATCGTGAAGTTAAGGATAAGATGTCCTAAACTTTATCAATACAAGTTGCAAAATACAAGACACTATGTCCTTAATATTTAGAACAACAGTCATGAAGTTAAGGATATCATGTCCTAAACTTTATCAATACAAGTTGCAAATACAAGACACTATGTCCTTAATATTTACACAGTAGTCATGAAGTTAAGGACATCATATCCTAAACTTTATTAGTATAGGTTGCAAAAATAGGACACTATATCCTTAATTTTTACACAGTAGTCATGAAGTTAAGGACATCATGTCCTAAACTTTATCAGTACAAGTTGCAAAAACAGGACACTATGTCCTTAACTTTGATGTGTTCAGTCAAAATGTTAAGGACATGGTATCCTTAACTTGGATATGTGCATTGTAAAAGTTAAGGACATGATGTCCTTAACTTCGATGTGTGCATTGTAAAAGTTAAGGACAAGTTGTCCTTAACTTTGATGTGTGCATTGTAAAAGTTAAGGACAAGCTGTCCTTAACTTTGATGTGTGTAGTGAAAAAGTTAAGGACATTGTGTCCTTAACTTTACTGTGTGCAGTGAAAATGTTAAGGACATGGTGTCCTTAATATTTAGAACAACAATCATGAAGTTAAGGACATCGTGTCCTTAACTTTATTAATATAATTTGCAAATAAAGGACACTATGTCCTTAATATTTACAACAACAGTCATGAAGTTAAGGACATCGTGTCCTTACTTTATTAATACAAGTTGCAAAACACAGGACACTTTATCCTTAATAATTTTTAGAACAATTACCATATTAAGGACACCAAATCCTTAACATTATGTCCTCAATATTTACAGAACAATCACAGAGTTAAGGACGCGATGTCCTTAACGTTATCAATACAGAAAAGAAAAAAAAAATCAAATTCCTAGCATCTTATTCTTCAGTAACGAAATAAAAATTCACACAAACACACAAAAGCATATAGAGATATCTGAAACTTTAGAACTTACTGTAATTTTATGGTGAATTTTGGACGAGAAAGTTGAATTCTGAACTTAGACAAAAAGTTTGAAATCGGAAGAAAAGCTTCTGCAATTTTGGACGATCACAACAATTCTCTGCATGTAAGTTTGCACGTAAGTTTGAGCTGCTGCTGATCGTGAATAAGGAGTGTATGTATCAGCGAAATCCTATATAGCAGAAGGGTATTTTCGTCTGGGTGGGTAAAAATTTATTAAAGCAGTGGCTAAAGACTTAATACATTTAAAACAGTGGCTTAAAAGTAAATACATGTGTTATTACTTGCTATATGTGCACATCGGCCCAGTTTTTGTTGTAAAATGGGCTTCTAACATAGACTTTTTTACACGCTTGATCCTTTTTTATAACTATTATTTAAAAAATAGCATCATTTATTAGAGCACATTTATTTTTTATTATTAGCATATTATAAAAATTAAGCTCAATATTTAATAAGTTAATTGACTCACTAATCACATAAAGTACTTTTGTTTGTCCATCTTCATTCTCCCTTTCCAACATTCATCTTCTTCACTCCATTTTTGAAAATCTAATGCATATGTGAATGCTACCTAAATTCAAGATGTATTGATTTATACGTCTTTTATACTTTGTATATCAAATATCACTTTAATTCAAAATGAATTTATATGTATATAATTGTTGTATATTTATTTGCGAAGTGTCATCTTATTTTAAGATGTATTTTTAATGTATATTTCAAATATATTTTATATGTCAAGTACCATTTAAATTCAGGATGTATTTTTTATGTATATATTTTTTGTATATTTATATGTCATCTTAATTAAATTTAAGATATATTGTTTTATGTATATTTCACATGTTTAAGTGTCATCTTAATTGAAAATATATTTTTATGTATATTTTATATGTGTTAATTCAATGTATATTTTTTATATATACGTTTTATATATATTAACATATATTATTATCGAAATAAGATCTTTATATTAAGAAAAGAAGAAAGAAGGAAGAGAAAAACTTAAGAAAGATAATTAATAGAAAACGAATGGAACAAATTTAGAAAATATATTGGCTTCGGCAGAAAACAAAATTAAGAATATGAAGAAAAAGAAGGAAAGCTAATAGATAAAGAGGAAAAAAAACATGATTTTTGTACAAAGAATTATTGACTTTCCATTCAAATTGCTTATGTTTAGGGAATAATAAATAATATTCTTATTTTAATGGAACTGTGTGCAACAAATATAATTATTTTCCTGCCACAACTGCAATATTGGGTTTCATGCTAAGAATTTGTTATATTTCTTTTAAACTGTGACAGTTATGTAAAGTTCCCTTTAACATATTTATCGGTCGACCAAGACTAATTACAACTGCTAGCGAAATATATTACAAATATATACTGATTATATATATATATATATATATATATATATATATATATATATATATATATATATATATATATATATATATATATATATATATATACACGGCAATTATACTATAATAAATCTCTTGTAAAAATTTGGTTGGATGATTCTTTTTCGCCACTTATGAATATTTAGCCATTGTTTGACATGTAATTAGAATATTATTATTTTTTAATACAAAAAAAGAATTTAGACAAAAATATCCCTACTTAACACTCCAACACAATTTATACTGGAGTTGAAAGCATTTACAAGTGAAACTATAGCAATAAATTTGACATGCAATAGCAAATAAAGCAGCTTATCTATAACGTCTTCCTGATATATCAGAAGTGCAGCTCACATTGCATGCTCAAAATTGTTGGCCTTATCGGGATATTCATGTACGATAACAACTACGCCTCAAATTTCAAGTAAGTTTGAATTGGTTATACGAACCTATACACGAATAGCTGAATACTGAAAGCTAACACTGGACAAAAATAATGTTGGATCGCCAAACCGATGCGATTTGGTGGTGGAAAAACTTTCAAGAATATAGAAGTTATAAAACAATTGCTTTGATTCAGCAAAATTAGAATAAGAAAACTATATTATTAAAAAGTGGCTAAACATTGATAGTTTTGTGACGCTCGTTAAAACTTAATTAATGTTCTAAAAATAACGGTTTGTCAATTTCATCCGTTTTTTTGTTTAAGTCGAAAATTAAAATAACTACTATTAATTTTAAGAAAAGTAATTTAATATTTCTGAATATTTTGGCCGTATTTTTAGGAGAATATAATTCCCTTATTAATGTATCCTACTTTTCTAGAATTATAAAATCGTTTCTAAACCAGTGGGACTTTTAATTGAATGTTGTACGACTCCTACTCTCTCTTTAGCATGAAGCTGTGGGTAGTTTGGTTCACACCCTAATTATGTGCAAATTTTAATGTATTAATAATATAAGTAATTATTAATAATAAATAAATTGTCATGCAATAATTAATTATAATATAATGATTATTAATAACAGAATTATCGCTATAATTACTCTCTAGAATATTTTTGTTTTTTAATATTTTAATAATGCACATATTCTTATTCCATATTTTACCTCACATAAAATAATATGTAAAATCTACACTATTTAATACGGATATTATTTAATTCACCAATTAAACCTAGCTTAAGTGTATGTGGTAAAATTGATTAGCGCCAACTGGACAAATGACGAGACGATGCGTGGAACTAAAGACAGATAACATGTGAGTCAGTTGGAAAAGACAACATTCAATGAGCAGTCGTTACAAAGAATCTCTGTGTTTATGATCAATCGTTATGCAGCCATCAATGACGGTTTAATTCTCATTCAAGAGGAGCTTGATTTGGGATCTTGTCTCTTTAGATAGAGCTATAAATAGGAGAATTAGCTTCCATCGTAGGAAACAAAACATTTTGTACAAAAATTTATAATCTGCACTCATTCTATAGAATTGATCTCTTTATTTTATTCTTAACTTTGCTCTTGCTATTGCTATCGGAGAAGCTAAACACTTAGCCAGGTTTGTATTTGTAACGACTCAACCGGTCGTTTTGCTTTCTAGAATTCTGTTTCCCTAAATAAGACTCCCCGTATGTACTTTTACTGTTTCATGACTTGCAAGGATGGTTGGTTCGGGTTTGGAAGGGTTTAGGTTGAAATCGGAACACTCAGTTCCTTAATATTGGCTTAAAAGAGGTTGAGTTTGACTTGAGTCAACGTTTTGAGTAAACGACCTCAGAACCGGGATTTGATGATTTCAATAGGTCCGTATAATAATTTTGGACTTGGGCGTATGTCCGAATCGGATTTTGGATGACCTGGGAACGTTTCAACGCTTAATATTGAAAGTTGGCGCATTGAAGATTTTCAAGTTCTTTAAGTTTGGTTTGAAGTAGGATTTGGTGTTATCAAGGTCCGTTTGGGATTCCGAGCCTTGGAATAGTTTTGTATGTGATTTAATACTTTCACGCAAAATTTAGCGTTATTCCGAGTTGATTTGATAGGAATTGGATGTGCAGGAGTGTTTTTTAGAAGTTTTAAATTTCATGATTTGATTCATGAGTTTTGGCGTCCGATTCAGGATTTTAGATGTTATTTCGGTGTTTCGATCACGCAGGAGAGTTCGTATGATATTTTTAGACTTGTGTGGATGTTTGGTGTGGAGCCCCGAGGGCTCGGGTGAGTTTCAGACGCATTCGGAGGGATGGAAGGAATTCAGTTTTCTGGTTTTATTTTGCTGGTGCCTCAGGTATTGCAAATGCGAGATTTTGTTCGCATTCACGAGGTTGGCTTCGCAATTGCGATAAGGCCAGGATGAGGCAGGAATCGCATTGGTGAGCTTTTCCTTCGCTTCTGCGATTGGCACCTCTTCACATTTGCGAACATCTTGGTCGCATTTGTGACCCTGTCAGAGAAGGCCAACCTTCGCATTTGCGACCCTCAAATTTACGAATAAGATGTCGCAAATGCGACATCTACAACTGGTCTTAGGCAATTTTGAGAGCGTTTTGCAGAGGGATTCCCATCAACATCAAGAGGTAAGTGATCCAAATCAATTATTTAGCTAAATACGCGAATCATAGGTAGTTTAATATCGATTATTTAGCTAAACCTAGAGTTTTGGTAAAAATGAGATTTAACCACGAAAATGATTATGGAATTAGGTAAAAATTATATATTTGAGTCCGTGAGAATATGGGTAACAATTATCTTCGAAATTTCTGGAATCCGGGCACCTAGGCCCGGGGGTAAATTCTAGGAATCTTCCAATTTGGGTTGGGTAATTACTCTAATAGTTAAATCATGAACTTTTGAGTATATATTGATTATTTTAAATACCATTTGGCTAGCTTCGGATTGTTCGGCACCAACTTGGGTCCTTAAAACGAATTGTGGGTCGGAAAGTGAGCTTTGAGACGAGATAAGTCTCTTGCCAAATCTTGTAAGAGGGAATTTACCCCATACGTGATTTAAATTACTATTTACTTCTAATTATGGGGGCTACGTACGCACGAGGTGACGAGAGTCCGTGCGTAGCTACTAATTATGCTTATGTCCGGATAGTTTAGAACCCAAATTATGAAATACTTGTAATGTTTGCGCCCTACTTGTTAATTAAAGTGCCTAAATTATATTGGAACTTGTTAGAAGAATTGTAAAAGACCGAATTTCACTTACTTGAGTTTTGGCGGGTTACTTGGCCGTTAATAGAAATTGTTCTTCTTTGCGTATTAACCTTGTAATAACTTTTAAATCGGATGTTCATAAAGTATCCTCTCTTCTTGTGGAGCGGGCCGAACGCCTCGACAGTAGAATAAATGCATCTATGATTCGGGATGGATTTGGAAAGAACATTCTACTTTTCGGAAGCTTTAAGTTGGAAGAATTGGCTAAGATTTGACTTTTGAGTAAACGACCTCAGAATCGGAATTTGAAGGTTCCAACAGGTTCGTATGATAATTTCAGACTTGGGCATATGTTTGGGTTGAGTATCGGATCACCGGGAGGCGGGAGCATTTCGGCGCTTATTATAGAGGGTTGGCATTTTAAAGGTTTAAGAATTTCATAAGTTTGGTTTGAAGTGGATTTTGATGTTATCGATGTCTGTTCGGGGTTTCGAGCCTTGGAATAGCTTTGTTATGTCATTTGTGACTCGTGTGCAAAATTTGAAGTCATTCCGGATTGATTTGATACGTTTCGACATAGGATATAGAATTTGAAAATTTGAAAATTTATAAGTTTGATTTGAGGCGAGATTCTTGATTTTAATGTTGTTTGACGTGATTTAGGGCTTCGACTAAGTTCCTATTATATTTTGGGATGTGTTGGTATATTTGGTTAAGGTCCCGAGGGCCTCTGGTGGATTTCGGATGGTTAACGAATTGAATTTGGCTTTATGAAATTGCGGTGGCAGCACATCTGCTGTAACCGCACCTGCGAGGCTTTGGCCGCAGGTGCGGAGCCCCAGAAGTGACCAAGAGGGTCGGAGAAGCAATTCTGGGTGAGCAAGGCAGTAGCGCAGCCACGAGACCTTTTCCGCATCTGCGATGGCGCCGATGCGGCATCCTTGAGCACGTAAGCGGAATGGCTGGGGAAGGATGGGACCGCAGATGCGGTTATTTAACTTCGGAGCGAGGTAAGTCTCCTGTCTAACTCTATGAGGGGGGAAACTACCTATAGGTGATGTGTTTGTTATGTGATACTTGTTGCGGGGGTTACGTACGCACGAGGTGACAAGAGTCCGTACGTAGCTAGATTCATGTTATGTCCAGGTAGACTTAGGTTCCCGCCATGCTATAACTGTACTATTTGAGTTGTCTCTAGCATATTAAATTCCCTTATTTTACATTACGACTTGAGACTAGGCTTGTGTAGAGTGATAGACTTGCTATTGTAGAGATGTGACAACTTCATGATAAGCCGCAGATTAATTGTACTCTCCTTACGAAATTCTCCTGTGTTATGCGTTCTCATCGAAAAGCTCCCTTAAAAATCTATAACTCACATGACTATTCATGAGTGGGGGTCGAGGACCCGTCAAAGCTTCTTATTCTAATGGGATCGGGCCGTTCGCCTAGGCAGGATAGATACATCTATGGTTCGTGTCGTTCGACTCTCGGCAGTGCTCACATTATGATGGATCGGGCCATATGCGCCTCGGCAGGATTATGTGCCACACTCTCATGGGAACGGGTCGTTCGCCTCGACAATAAAATAGATGTATCTATGGTTCGGCAATATTATTATGGATCGGGTTGTATGCCTCGACATTTCTATAAATACTCTTATGAAATCGTACGCAATAATTAATAAGAAGGTAGCATATCTGTGAGTTTTCCTGATTTGAACTTTGACGACCTATCTGGTGAGGTCCATTATATATACTCTGATTGAGGAGGTAACTACTAGATGAGAGTTTGAGTTATTGCTGAGAGGAGAATTTTACTACGTTTTCTCTCACTCACATATGTTTACCTCTATTGTATATGTCTTATTGGACCACTAGTAAGTGTTGTGTCTCCCCCTCGTCACTACTTCTCTAGGGTTAGGCTAGATATTTACTTGGTACACGTTGATTTGCGTACTCATGCTACACTTGTTGCACTTATTTTGCAGGTACATATATGTCTAGTGGTCTTTTGGGCGCATAGACACGACTATTGCAGGGACTTTACCGTGAGCTGCATTTTATGTAACGACCCACAACCAGCAGAGTCTCCTTCAGAGTTATTTTTATTCTCCTGTCTAATTTGTATTCCATCCAGATGTAGTATTTTATTTTATTTCCTACACTTGTGACACTTAGGGGTTCCTACAGGTTGTTCATCATTGTAGTTCAAGTACATATTATCATTCACCCTGTACATTTTATTTCATATTATTTAATTAATAAAAAATATGATTTTAAAATTTCTAAAATGTGTAAGTAAGTTGATACATCACCATTGGCTGGACTAACGGCGGTATTAGGTACCATCATGACCTTTAGTGGATTTTGGTTCGTGACACATTAGCCTTCGATTTACTTTATTAAATTTTTCTACTCCTCATTTTCTTAATAAATGGAATTCAACTACTTGGAACTTTTTTTAAGAAGAGAAATTACATGATTAGTTCACCGTTGGCTTGACTAGCGGCGACGTTGGGCGGCATCAAGGCCTATAGGAGAAACTAGGTCGTGGCAATATGGTATCAGAGCCCTAGGTTCATGTAGGTCTCACAAGTTATGAGCAGGCCTAATAGAGTCTTATGGATCAGTGCAGAGATGTCCGTACTTATCTTCGAGAGGCTATAGGGTGCTAGGAAACTACTCGTTCTTCATCTCTTATCGTGCAGTTGATGTTGTTCTAAGTATCTTTCTCTTATTCTCTCATATATAGTGAGAATGCACGTGGCAGATGTACCCGATCACGGAGGAGTTGCTCCCCATGTTTCTACAGCCCGAAGGAGGGCTCCAGTGAGTGGTAGAGGATGAGGACGTCCCAGTTATGCCACCAGTGGATCCAGTAGAGGTTCCTATTATTGAGGAGCAGGTCGAGGTGCCTGTAGTAGAGCCAGCCTAAGTGGATTTCATGTCCGCATCGGGATTCCAGGAGGTCATGGGCCATATATTGTGGTTCATGGATTCTATAACTCATGCTGGTTTATTTCCAGTGGACCCAGCCACATCTCAGGCGGGAAGGGGAGCACAGACCCTACTACTCAGGCTCTAGGGCATGCAACTATCGTATATCAAACCTTGGGCGGAGCTCAGCCAGTTGCAGCAGCTATACCTAAGCCCAGACCAGCTGCGGTCGGCAATCCGCAGAAGGTATTAGACAGATGGACCAGGCTACATCATCCTGTCTTTGGAGGTGAGCGACATGAGGACCCCCAAGACTTTATTGATCGATGCAGGGACAGACTGCACAACATGAGGATATTGGAGTCCCACGAGGTGGACTTTTCCACCTTTCAACTGGAGGGTAGGGCCCGTAGATAGTGGCAGTCCTATCTTCACATCAGACCAGCAGGTTCTCCTCCCATGACTTGGGACTAGTTCACACGTCTCTTCCTGGACAGATATATTCCACCCTCTCAGAGGGAAGAGTTGGATTTTTGTTCGAGCAGCTCCAGCAGGGCCAAATGTCGGTGACCGACTATGAGGCGAGATTCTCTAAGTTGTCTCGCCATGCACTTATTATACTTCCTACTGATGCATAGAGAGTGCGGAGGTTTGTTGCATGTTTACACTCTGGTATTCAGGCCACTATGGCCCGAGAGGTTGAGATGCAGACTTCGTATGAGCTAGTTGTGGAGATAGCTCATAGAATCGAGGGTGTCCGTCAGCAGAGCTGAGAGCAGGCGATGAGGGATAAGCGGTTTCGATATTCTGGAGAGTTCAGTGGTGCCCTGGCTGGGGACAGGGGTCAGTTTGTGAGGTGTCAATAATGCAGCCTCATTTCGGCACAATTCTAGAGAGCTCCTACCATCTACCAGCTATTCAGGGTTCCTCCAATGGGCCTTTAGGCCATCAGGGTCAGACTTCAGGTCAGCAGTCCACTATACCGAGAGGTTGTTTCAAGTGCGAGGACCTTGGTCATGTGAGGAGGTTCTGCCCCAGCCTTCGGGGTAAGGCAGTGCACCAAGGTCAGCAACCTATGATTACAGCACCAACTACCACACTAGCCTTCCACCCGCCGAGAGACAGATGGAAGGTGGGTAGGGGCCGTCCTAGACATGGAGACCAACCAGGCAGTATTGCAGTCAAGTTCTATGCCTTTCCAGCCAGACCAGATGTAGTAGCCTCAGATGTCGTGATCATAAGTATTATTTATGTTTGCGGTAGGGATGTTTCGGTACGATTTAATCCAGGATCACATATTCATAAGTTTCATCTCAGTTTGCTTATTTCCTGGTGTTCCTCGCGAGTCCTTGGGTACCCCTGTTTATGTGTCCACTCTAGTGGGAGATTCTGTTGTTGTGGATCAGGTCTATCGGTCTTGTATCATGATTTTATATGGTTATGAGACTAGAATGGATCTTCTGTCGCTTGATATGACCGACTTTGAAGTCATTCTGGGAATGGATTAGTTGTCCCCTTATCACGCTATCCTTTATTGTCATGCCAAGACGGTTACCTTAGCGATGCCAGAGTTGCCTAGATTGAAGTGGAATGGTTCATCCGTCGGTGTATCTAGTCGGGTTACCTCTTTTATGAAGGCTCGACACATGTCTAAGAAATATTGTTTGGCTTATCTAGATTATGTTTGGGATACTACTATAGAGACTCTGGTGATTAATTCAGTGCACGTGGTCCGAAAATACTCCAATGAGTTCCCTTCTGATCTTCCAGGCATGCCACCGGATCGTGATATCTATTTTTGTATTGATTTGGCTCCAAGTACCCAGCCTATCTCCATTCCACCATACCGTATGGCTCCGAAGAAGTTGAAGGAGTTGAAAGAATAGCTTGAGGAGTTGCTAGCAAAGGGGTTCGTCAGACCGAGTGTGTCGCCTTGGGGGTGCATCGGTGTTATTCGTGAAGAAGAAATATGGGACTATGTGGATGTGCATTCATTACTGCCAGCTGAACATGGTTACCATTAAGAACAAGTATTTGTTGCCGTGTATTGATGATTTATTTGACCAGTTGCATGGTACCAGGGTGTTCTCTAAGATTGACTTGAGATCGAGGTACCATCAGTTAAAGATTCGTGAATCGAATGTTCCGAAGATGGCTTTCCGGACTAGATATGTCCACTATGAGTTTCTAGTGATGTCTTTCGGTTTGACTAACGCTCCAACGACGTTTATGGATTTGAAGACTGGGTGTTCAGGCCATACATTGACTCGTTTGTCATTATTTTCGTTGATGACATTTTGATCTACTCGCGTAGCATGGAGGAGCACGAGCAGTATTTGAGAGTGGTGCTTCAGACCTTGCGGGAACATAAGCTATATGCTAAGTTCTCCAAGTATGAGTTTTGGTTAGATTCTGTAGCATTCTTGGGGCATGTTGTATAAGGTGAGGGTATTAAGGTAGATCCCAAGAAGATCAAGGCAGTTCAGAGTTGGCCTTGTCCTACCACAGTGATTGAGATCAGGAGCTTCTTGGGATTAGTAGGTTATTATCTCCGGTTTGTGGAGGGATTCTCATCTATTGTAGCACATTTGACTAGATTGACCCAGAAGGGTGCTCCGTTCTGATGGTCTGATGATTATGAGGCGAGCTTTCAGAAGCTCAAGACCGCATTGACTTCAACATCGGTGTTAGTGTTTCCTTCCGGTTCAGGGATGTATATTGTGTTTTGCGACGCTTCACGCGTTGGTTTGGGTTGTGTATTGATGCAAGAGGGGCGAATTATTTCATATGCTTCACGTTAGCTAAATCCCCACGAGGAACATTACCACATACATGATTTGGAGTTGTCCGTAATGGTTCATGCCCTTAAGATCTAGAGGCATTATCTTTATGGGGTATCCTGTATGGTTTACACCGATCATCGCAGCCTGCAACATTTGTTTTAGCAGAGGGATCTCAATTTAAGGCAGTGCAGGTGGCTTGGGTTACTAAAACATTATGATATTACCATCCTTTATCACTCGGGCAAGGCAAATGTGGTTGCGGCTGCCTTGAGCAGAAAGGCGAAGAGTATGGGTAGTTTGGAATTCATTTCAGCAGAGGAGAGTGCATTAGCTTTGGACATTCATTCCTTGTCTAACAGACTTGTGAGGCTGGATTTTCAGAGCCCAACTGAGTTCTTGCATGTGTCGTCGCCTAGTCTTCACTATTCGAGCAGATCAAGGCTCGCCAGTACGACAATCCGCACTTATTAGTTCTCAGAGAGACGGTACTACAGGGTGGTGCCAAGGAGGTTACTATCGGTGAAGAGTGTGCCATGCAACTCCAGAGTCGTCTATGTGTCCCTAATGTTGATGGGTTGAAGGAAAGGATTCTAGAGGAGGCACACAGTTCTCGGTATTCTATTCACCCAGGTGCTACGAAGATGTATCGCGACCTGGGCTAGCATTATTGGTGGCGACGGATGAAGAAGGACATAGTCGAGTATGTAGTGAGGTGCCTAAATTTCCAGTAGGTTAAGTATAAGCATCAGAGGCCAGGTGGCCTACTCCAGCAGATGGTTATACCTGAGTGGAAATGGGAGCGCATCACTATGGACTTCGTAGTTGGGTTGTCGCGGACCTTGAGAAGGTTTGATACAGTTTGGGTCATTATTGACAGGCTGACTAAATCAGCACACTCTAATCCGGTTGTGACCACGTATTTTTTCATAGAGATTTGCCCAGATTTACATTCAGGAGATTGTTCGGTTGCATGGTGTGCCTGTTTCTATCATATCAGATAGAAGCCATCAGTTTACTTCGCATTTCTAGAGGGCAGTACAGAGCGAGTTGGCGAGGTTTCTTATGAGCTTGCTTTGCCTCCCAGTCAATCGGGATTTCATCCCGTCTTCCACATGTCTATGCTCCACAAGTATCATGCCAACAAGTCGCATGTGTTAGACTACAACACGGTTCAGCTAGATGAGAGCCTGCGTTATGAGGAGGATCCAGTTGCCATTGTTGACAAACATGTTTGCTAGTTGAGGTCCAAGAATATTTCTGCGGTAAAATATCAGTGGAGGGGTCAATCGGTCGAGGAGGCGACTTGGGAGACCAAGTAGGACATGCGGAGCAGATATCCACACTTATTCGGCACTCTAGGACGAACATTTATTTAAGAGGTGGAGAATGTAACGACACGACCGGTCGTTTTACTTTTGAGCATCTTGCTCCCCCAAATAAGACTCCTCGTATGTGCTTTTACTGCTTCATGACTTACGGGGATGGTTGGTTCGGGTTTGAAAGGGTTAGGGTTGAATTCGGAACACTTAAGGTCGGACACGCATAAGTGGTTTTTAGAAGTTTTGAATTTCATGATTTGATTGGCGTCCGATTCGTGCTTTTAGATGTTATTTCGGTGTTTCGATCATGAAATCGAGTTCGTATGATATTTTTAGACTTGTGTGGATATTTGGTGTGGATCCCCGAGGGCTCGGGTGAGTTTCGGACACGTTCGGAGGGATGGAAGGACTTCAGTTTTCTGGTTTTATGTTGTTGGTGCCTCCGGCATCGCAAATGCGAGATTTTTTTCGCAATTGCGATGAAGCCTAGACGAGGCAGGACTCGCATTTGTGAGCTTTTCCTTCGCTTTTGCGATCAGCACCTCTTCTCATTTGCGAACATCTTGGTCGCATTTGCAACCATGCCAGAGAAGGCCAGCCTTCGCATTTGCGAGGGTTTTGTCGCATCTGCAACTGGTGTAGGAGCTTTTTATTACGGGACTTCGCTTTATTTTCCTCATTTCCCACTTGGTCTTAGGTGATTTTGAGAGCATTTTGTGGAGGAATTCCATCAACATCAAGAAGTAAGTGATCCCTATCAATTCTTTAGCTAAATACGTGAATCATGGGTATATTTAACATGTAAATGATGAAATTAAAGGGATTTTGAGGAAAACCTAGGGTTTTGGTAAAAATAGGATTCAACTACGAAAATGATTATGTAATTAGATAAAAAAATATATATTTGAGTCTGTGAGGATATGGGTAATGATTAACTTCGAAAATATTAGGTATCCGGGTACGTGGGCCTGGGGTAAATTCTAGGAGTCATCCAATTTAGGTTGGGTAATTACTCTAATAGTTAAATTATGAACTTTTGGATATATATTGATTATTTTATATAACATTTGGCTAGCTTCAGATTTTTCAGTACAAAGTTGGGTCCTTAGAATTAATTGTGGGTCAGAAAGTGAACTTTGAGACGAGATAAGTCTCTTGCCAAACCTTGTAAGAGGAAATTTATCCCATAGGTGATTTAAATTACTATTTGCTTCTAATTGTGGGGACTACGTACGCACGAGATGAAGAGAGTTCGTGCGTAGCTACTAATTATGCTTATGTTCGGGTAGTTTAGGACCCAAATCATGAAATACTTGTAATGTTTGTGCCCTACTTGTTAATTAAAGTGCCTAAATTATATTGGAACTTGATAGAGGAATTGTAAAAGATCGAATTTCACTTACTTGAGTTTTGGCGGGTTACTTGGTCGTTAATAGAAATTGTTCTTCTTTGCGTATTAACCTTGTAATAACTTTTAAATCGGATGTTCATAAAGTATCCTCTTTTTTTGTGGAGCGTGCCGAACGCCTCGACAGTAGAATAGATGCATCTATGGTTCATGCCGCTCGACCCTCGGCAGTGTACACATTATTCTAGATCGGGTAGTGCGACCTCGACATAAATTGTGTGTGATAATACTCGGAGCCTAATTATACTTGATATTATTCTATGGTTTGAGTGGTTATAATTATTTAATGGCATAAATTGACCGAGGATTTATTATTAGTGAAAGCATTATTATTCACTGCTTGTTATTGAGATATTATTATTATTTACATAACCTATGCTTATTTAGAATTTCTGTATTTTATTGTTAGCCTATAGTAAGTGTCGATGTCGATCCCTCGTCACTACTTCTTCGACGTTAGACTAGATACTTACAAGGTATATGTTGTTTATGCACTCACGCTATACTTCTGCACTAATCGTGCAGGATCTTAGGCATGTGCATCTGGCGGTCATATCGGCGTGCACCCCCGTTACCCCGAGGACTAGTGGTGAGCTGCTGCCCGATCCGTTCTACAGCACCTAGAGTCTCTCTTTTACATCTATTTTCTGTCTACTTTTATTTTTCATACAGTAGTTAGAGTTTTGTGTATTCTACTAGTTTCTCATACACTTGTGACACCGTGTCTTGGAACACATACTAGTAGACTTTATGGTTTTGGAACATTTATGTCAATGTATTTGCTCACTCATTATGTAATGACCCGACCGATTATTTTGAACTCTAGCGCATTGTTTGGTGGTTTGAGGCTTTGCGTAGCTTAACTTCTGCTATATTGACTTGTACGTATGGCGGGAATTGAATTTCGGGAAGTTCGGGATGGATTTGGAAAGAAAGTTCCAATTTCTGAAGCTTTAAGCTGGAAGAATTGGATAAGATTTGACTTTTGAGTAAACGACCTCAGAATCGGGATTTGAATATTCCAATAGGTTCATATGATTATTTCAAACTTGGACGTATGTTTGTGTTGAGTATCGGATCACCCGGGAGGCGGGTGCATTTCGGCGCTTATTATAGAGAATTGGCATTTTAAAGGTTTAAGAATTTCATAAGTTTGGTTTGAAGTGGATTTTGATGTTATCGATGTCTGTTCGGGGTTCCTAGCTTTAGAATAGCTTTTTTATGTCATTTGTGACTCGTGCGCGAAATTTGAAGTCATTCCGGATTGATTTGATACATTTCGACACAGGATATAGAATTTGAAAATTTAAAAATTTATAAGTTTGATTCGAGGCGTGATTCTTGATTTTGATGTTGTTTGACATGATTTAGGGCTTCGACTAAGTTCGTATTGTATTTTGGGATGTGTTGGTAAATTTGGTTAAGGTCCCAAGGGCCTCGGGTGGATTTCTGATGGTTAACGAATTGAATTTGGCCTTATGAAATTGCTGATGGCAGCACATCTGGTGTAACCGCACCTGCGAGGTTTTGGCCGCAGGTGCGGAGCCCCAAAAGTGACCAAAAGGGTCGGAGAAGCAATTCTAGGCGAGCAAGGCAGTAGCGCAGCTACGAGACATTTTCCGCATCTGCGATGGCACCGATGCGGCATCCTTGAGCACAGAAGCGGAATGGCTGGGGAAGGCTGGGACCGCAGATGCGATTATTTAATTTCGGAGCGAGGTAAGTCTCTTGTCTAACTCTATGAGGGGGGAAACTACCTATAGGTGATGTGTTTGTTATGTGATACTTTTTGCGGGGGTTACGTACGCACGAGGTGACGAGAGTCCGTACGTAGCTAGATTCATGTTATGTCCGGGTAGACTTAGGTTCCCGCCATGCTATAACTGTACTATTTGAGTTGCCTCTAGCCTATAAAAGTCCCTTATTTTACATTACGACTTGAGACTAGGCTTGTTTAGAGTGATAGACTTGCTATTGTAGAGATGTAACAGCTTCATAATAAGCCGCAGATTAATTATACTCTCCTTACAAAATTCTCCCGCGTTATGCGTTCTCATCGAAAAGCTCCCTTAAAAATCTATAACTCACACGACTATTCGTAAGTGGGGTCGAAGACCCGTCAAAGCTTCTTATTCTAATGGGATAGGGTCGTTCGCCTAGGTAGGATAGATACATCTATGGTTCGTGTCGTTCGACCCTCGGCAGTGCGCACATTACGATGGATCGAGCCATATGCGCCTCACCATGATTATGTGCCACACTCTCTTGGGAGCCTAATTATACTTGATATTATTTATTTTATGGTTTGAGCGGTTATAATTATTTAATGACAGAAATTGACCTGGATTTATTATTTGTGAAAGAATTATTATTCACTGCTTGTTATTGAGTTATTATTATTATTTACATAACCCATGCTTATTTAGAATTCCTGTATTTTACTGTTAGCCTATAGTAAGTGTCGATATCGACCCCTCATCACTACTTCTTCGAGTTTAGACTAGATACTTACTAGGTACATGTTATTTATGCACTCACGCTACACTTCTGCACTAATCATGTAGGACCTTAGGCAGGTGCATCTGGCGGTCATATCGGCGCGCACCCCCGTTACCCCGAGGACTAGTGGTGAGCTGCTCCCCGATCCATTCTGCAGCACGTAGAGTTTCTCTTTTGCATCTATTTTCTGTCTACTTTTATTTTTCAGACAATAGTTAGAGTTTTTTATATTTTACTAGTTGCTCATACACTTGTGATACCGGGTCTTGGAATACATACTAGTAGACTTTATGGTTTTGGAGTATTTATGTCACTGTATTTGCTCACTCATTAGCCTTCGTTTTACTTTATTAAATTTTTCTACTCCTCATTTTCTTAATAAATTGAATTCAATTACTTGGGAATTTTATTAAAACAAGCAATTACATGATTATTTCAGTGTTAGCTTGCCTAGCGGCGACGTTGGGCGCCATCACGGTCTATAGGAGAAACTAGGTCGTGGCAATATTTCTTTTAAAGTTATTTTATAATCTCATTTCAGTTTTTGTATATTTCATATTTTGGATCAAACTAATTCACAATTTAACTGTACTGTTTTACAGGTAAACAATACCTTGATCCATTCATCTGTTACTAACTAATTTTGATTATTTTCTTGGCAAAAGAAAAAACATATATGGCATCTAACGATGTCAACAATTCATGTAATGTTGGATCACACAACGAATGTGAGGATGTGCTACACTGTGATGATTCAACTAGTGAAACCCGCAATGAAGGAGATGGAACAACTCTAGTTCGTGAAGGTAAAAAACCTCGGCATGTGGGGAGTCCAACTCCTGATGATGCGGATAACGAACGCATTGTTGAAACGGTCAAAAGCTTGAAGGAGCAATATAGAGCAATTATGGATCACCTCTCAAGGCAATATCAGGTGATGATACAATTGAAGCAGGAACTATTGGGTGCTTCCAATAATTCTAATGGAGGAGCTCGGAATCCTCCTAGCGTCCCTGCAAATCAAGCAGTTCAAAGAACCGGTAACAAGGTTCCAAGGTATAAGTTAGGTTTTAAAGAGGCAGGTGGTAAAGGTAATGGATCTGGGAATGACAATAACACAAATGAATCTTTCAAAATCAAGCTCATGAGATTTATGAGGGAAATGAATGAACATATGGACCAAAATACTAAAGAAGCCCATGCTCGGATGGATCAGATCCTGGAAGTGCCACCGGTGCTAAAGGGACCGGATTCCAAGAAGTATGTGTAGTTGCCATTCAAACCAAGCACGACCCAGAGTTGATTCCGAAAAGGTTTAAGATGTTGAATGTTCAAAGTATGATGGGACTTCGAACCACAGGAATATATCACGACTTACACTATGGATGTAAAGGGAAATGACTTGGTCGAGCACGAGATCGAATCAGCCTTATTGAAGAAATTCGGTGAAACCCTAACGAAGGGTGCTTTAACTTGGTATTCTCTTTTAGCTGAACATTCCATTGATTTATTTGAAATACTTGCAGACTCTTTTATTAAAGCTCATGTTGGAGCAAGAAAAGTCCAAGCAAGGAAGGCGGATATATTCAGAATAGCCCAAGGAGAAAATGTACTATTGCGAGATTCATAATTCGGTTTCAAAAGGAAAGGATGCTATTTCCGGTAGTACCGAATGAGGAAGCATTTACCAAAGGTCTCAACCTGTTGAGCTCCGATGCCTCCAGGAAACTAAAGGAAATCTTGTTAGAATTTTAGGCAACCACATGGCGGAGGACAACAATCGCTACGAGTCAAAGATTAGAATAGAGGATGATCAACTAGGTTACTCGGTGTCTTCCAAATGACGGAATCGATATCGGAATTAGGAATGGTTTAAAGTTGAAGTTGATGTAGATCAGAGATCTTCTAGAGTAATTTTTTGCCTTACGAAAGGGTCGGTAGGTGAGGAAATAAAGGTTTTCAGTCATCGGATAGGTTTCCTTCCGATAGAAGAACGAATCGTGGTTGGAATAGCAGAACTTTTCAAGAGAACGTCTACGTGGAAAATTGAGATGCTGCAAAACCATCAAACTTGACTACGGGGTCACCGCGCTTGACGATAAACTTGATTTTTGGTGGTGATAAAGTAAATGGGGTGATGTTTTCAGCAGCAAAAAAGATAAAGATATCGGTAACTCATGGCAAGAGAATCTGAGAAGCTGTGGAGAATAACATTAACTTCATAACAGATGATGCTGATGGACTTCTTCTACCGCACAATGATGCTCTAGTAGTATCTCTTAATGTCTTAGATTTTAAAACTAAACGTATGTTGGTCGATCCACGTAGTTCAGCCAACATCATATAATAAAGAGTTTTGGAACAAGAAAAGTTAACCGGAAATATAATTTCGGAAATAAAACTTTTAGTCGGGTTCAACTTAACAAGTGTTACGACCCGATGAGAGATTTTGCTGCCCATGCATGCCGAAGGCATAACAAACACCGTTTTGTTCGAAGTGGTAGATGGTAACATGGAATACAACATCATCATTAGAAGGCCTTGGATACATGAAATGAAGGTTGTGCCTTCAACTTATCATCAATTGTTAAAATTTCCCATACCGGAAGGAGTCAAGCAGACTAAGGGAGATCAACCGACTGAAAGAGAGATTAACACAGTCACCTTGTTCAATAGTAAGGGGAAAGAATCAAGCAAATAGCAACTATAATAGTTGATGCCCTCTTCCACCCAGACTGAAGATAACGGAGAAGAGGAGTCATCGAATATTTATCATGTTCCGAGGTCTTTTCATGTACTGGAGGAAATGGATGTGACCAAATCAATTATTGAAGAACTCGAACAAGTGTCTTTGTTCACGGAGTTTTTGGAAAGAAATTTTCACTCAGGAACGGGGTTGAGCCCGAATGCAGGTTAAAAGTTATTGATTTTTGAAAAGCTAACGTCGATTATTTTGCATGTTCACATTCAGATATGATATGTATTCCATTGGAAGTTCCCTCTACCAGCAGTCGTTTATATTTGGGAGGTAAATTATCCCAATTGGATAGCTAACCTAGTAGTAGTACCTAAAAAGAATAATAAATTTAGAATGTGTGTAGATTATAAGGATTTGAAAAAGGCACACCCAAAGGACTCTTTCCCATTGCTAAACATTGATCAAATGATTGATGCTACAGTTGGGCATGAGTTAATGAGTTTTTTTATTCATATTCCGGGAATAATCAAATTAGGATGCACTTGGAAGATCAGGAAAAGACCTCATTTATCACAAAATTTGACACATACTACTTTAATGTGATGCCTTTCGGGATTAAGAATGATGGAGCCACTTACCAAAGGCTCGTTAATAAAATGTTTGAACAACAAATAGGTAAACTAATAGAGTTTTATATTGATGATATGTTGGTTAAGTCTCTTAATGTAGGAGATCATTTGAATCATCTCCAAGAAACATTTGACATTTTGATGAAATACAACATGAAGCTCAACCCGAAGAAGTGCACTTTCGGAGTTGGTTCTGGTAAGTTCATGGGGTTTTTTGGTCTCTCAAAGAGGAATCGAATTAAACCCCGATACGATAAAAGCCATCGAGGATATCCTGGATTAATTGACAAGTGTAAAGGAAGTATAGAGGTTGACCGGTAGGCTAGCGGCCCTAAGCAGGTTTATCTCGTGGTCTTCGGAGAAATGCCATCATTTCATTTTTCTTTGGAAAAAGAGCAACATTTTTGTGTGGACTCTAGAATGCCAGCATGCATTGAAAAACCTAAAAAGATACTTTTCTAGCTTTCTGTTGCTATCAAAACTGATGGAAGTGAGAAATTGTTAATTTATCTCGCGTTCTCGGAAGTAGCGGTAAGTGCTCTTCTGGTTTGGGAGGAAAACTGTACACAATTTTCTATTTATTATGTTAGTAAAATGCTATCACGAGCGAAAATACATTATCCGCACATTGAAAAATTGGCCTTATCTCTCGTAGTTGCCTCTTGAAAGCTCAGGCCTTATTTTTAATGTCATCCCATAGCCGTTGTGACAACTTTTCCCTTGAGGAATGTCCTTCATAAACTTTAACTATCGGGTCGATTGGCTAAATTGGCAGTTGAAGTTAGTGAATTTGACATTGAATATAAACCAAGGACTGTGATCAAGTCACAAGTTTTAGCCAACTTCGTGGCTGACTTTTATTTGGGATTAATGCCTTTAGCTGCTAAAGTGGCAATGTTAGTATCGGGTACGGTATCGGGTATTTGGACATTGTTTACGGATAGGGATTCCAACGTAAAAGGGTCCGGTCTCGAGATGGTATTAAGCACTCCCTTGGGTGAAACCCCGAGACAGGCTATTAGAAGTGTGCCATTAACTAATAATGAAGCCAAGTATGAGGCTTTGGTTTCAGGACTTGAACTAGATCGGGGACTAGGCTCCAAGGTTATCGAAATAAAGTGTGACTCCCAGCCGGTAGTGAACCAGGTGTATGGAATATTTGACACCAAGGAGGAATGTATGCATCAGTACTTTAATAAAGTTCATATATTTCTTTCCCGGTCCAGGGAATGGTCAATCATCCATATTATAAGAGAAGTAAATGTGGAAGCACAAGAATTGGCCAATTTGGGGTCGTCCACAAAAATGAAAGGAACTAATTTCGGTGCGCTAGTTCAATTATTGCATTCGGTGTTGGACGTGAACAACTACTGTGAAGTTAACTCAACCAACCTAATTTGGGATTGGAGAAATGAGTTTATAGAATATATAAGGCATGGAAAATTGCCTGAAAACCCAAAAGCATCCCAGACACTTCGTACTAAGGCAGCTCGTTATTGTCTTTTTGACAGTCAGTTATACAGGAGATCGTTCCAAGGACCATTGGCTCGGTGTCTAGGGACATTGGAGGTTGACTACATGATGAGGGAAGTTCACGAAGGAGTGTGCGGGAACCATTCCGATGCAGTCGTTGGTTCACAAATTGATAAGGGCTAGTTATTCATGGCCTCGGATAGAGCAAAACATGAAGGCATTTGTTCAACAATGTGACAGATGTCAACATCATGAACAGTTAGTAAATCAACCGGCAGAACTTTGCATTCGGTGGTGTCACCATGACCATTCATAAAATGGGGGATGGACATAGTCGCTCTCTTACCACAAGGACTCGATAAGGTAAAATTTCTATTGGTTTTAACTGACTATTCTGCTAAATGGGTTGGAGCAAGTGCTTACCAAACGATCGGGGAATGAGAATTGATTGATTTTGTATAGGATCACATTCTTCTGGTTTGTATTATCAAAAGTAATTGCTTGTGACAATGGGCCACAATTTATGGGTTCCAAAGTCAAAAAGATTTTGGAGGAATTGAAGATCAAACGGATCACATCTTTATCATATCACAGTACTAGCGGTCAAGCGGAGTGAACGAACAAGATAATAATTCAAAACCTTAAAAAGAAGTTATAAGATGCTAAAGCAAGTGGCCATATGAGTTACCGGGTGTGTTATAGGTATATCGGACCACGACAAAATCGAGCACGGGTGAAACACCCTTTTCACTAGTATACGGTGCGGAAGCTTTGATCCTAGTGGAGGTTGGGGAACCGACTTTAAGGTAGTATTCCCGAGCAAACAAGGAGACAAATAATGAATAATTATTGGTTAAACTGGATTTTCTTGAAGAGCATCAGAATCTGGCATATGTAAGGATGGTGGCACAAAAATAAAGAATGGAAAGATATTACAACTGCATAGAAAATCTCTGATATTTAAAAGTCGAGGATTTGGTTTTGAGAAAGATAACTCAAAGTACTCGAAAAATGTATATTGGGAAGCTGGGACCAATGTGGGAAGGACTTTACCGGATTTCTGCTATAACCGGTGAAGGCTCATATCAATTGGAGAATCAAGACGGAGTTACATTGCCAAGAAATTAGAATGTGACTCACATCAAAATGTATTATTGCTGAAGATCCTTGCTGATACTGAAAGTATGTGTTGTACTATTTTTCCCTTCATCCAGTTTTTATCCCAATTGGATTTTTTGGCAAGGTTTTTAATAAGGCGGCAATGAAAAGCATACTACGAACAAAGAGTCATTGGCGATAACAAGGTCTCCAGTGTTCGAATTCTCATACATAAAGTGCCAAACTCAATGAAGAAGTTTTGGCATAGTTACAAAAGAAATTAAAAATATATACATCAGTTATTTTTGTTGCCAGATCCCGAAAGGGAGAGAAGAGTCTTCGTTTTCCTTTTCAAGAGAAGGTTGTTCCGCTTCCGGGGTGAGGCCTTCATCATTGTCTTCTTCTTCTTCTTCATATTCCTCTTGGGTTTCCAAATACTCGGAGATATTATTCGAAGAGAGCAGTTATCTCTAATTCACGGGCTTTGGCAATGCAATAATTGATGTTTGCAATTCCTTCTTTTGACTCCTCCAAGGCTTTCATATTCATGTACTAAATGGCATAGGTTTTCTTGAGGAGGATAGAATCTTCCTAGTCTTGGAGTTTAGCTCAGAGTTTCCCAGCTTTTGATTGGAGCTTATCATTTTCAGCCTTCACAATGATGATGCTCGAATCAAGCTCAATATTGGTTGTCGCACGAAGTTGGTTTTGTTCCATGACCCTTTGGAGCCTCTTTTCCATTTTGGTTCTCTTCTCCTCGGCGGTATTAGCCTCTTCGGCTTTGGAGCACAAGCTAGCCTCCAAATTGTTGATTTGCCCCATAAAGGCATACTCGCGTTCGGCTACAGCAGTCAAGGCATCATACAAATCAGCCCATTTGGCCTTCTCCTCCTTAGATCTTCATATAATTGAGCGGCTTCTTGACTATGGGCTATTTTATCTTGCCCAGATTGCTACAATCGAGCCTATAGCTCACCCATTTGGGCAACCTTTGTTTTCAAAACAAGGAGGCACTCAGGAAGCTGGTTTCGTTCGGCCAAAATTTAATCTTGTTCCGTAATAAGTTCATGTTTATCCAAAATTAACCTTTGCAAACCCACATAAGCAAGAAGGTTGGCATGAAAAGGTTAAAGCTAAAGTTATTAATGCTAAGTATGATAAATGAAAAAAGGGTAGAAGAAGGTTAGATTAATACTTGCACCGAACAATGCATGTTGTTGTTTAACAAACACTCAACAAAAAGAGATTCCATCATTCTCCAGTATTCTTCCGTGGCCAGTGGCTTCAGATAGTTGGCAAGCTCCACCGGCTTGGAAAGTATGTGGCACTCGTTTGATACGGTGAGAGTGACACTTCATTTTCCACTGAGATTTTAAGTGGATGCCGGGTAAGTATTCCCAAATTTCCATGGTCGGGTGACCGTGGGGAAGGAACGTCTTCAATTTATTCGGGTGGGGCCAGTGGAGAGGTAGCAGCTGGTGTAGAAAGAGATATGGTTACAATTAGATCAGAAGATGATGGAGGAGGAATGTCAAGGGTTGAACTCATTTGGCCGAAAGAAACGATGGGGATTCGAAAACGGGATGAAGCATTTTCGGCCAATCCCATTTCCGTGAAGAGTCCTTAAGCTTCTTCTGGTGTTAATAAGGACCATTGTGGCTGGTCTGGCTGATGTTTCTTTTGAAGTCTTCTCCCGAGTTCCAGTCGAGGAGGTACATTTTCTCTTTGGTTTCTTGTCTTTGGGTTGGGGACTACGGGAGGATGTGCCTTCACCGGAAGTGAGAGTAGCTTCACGAGCTCTCTTTCGGTCAAAGACATTTTGCATATTCATTGGTATTCCTTGGTGTCATCGAGAACCTCAAGGGAGAGGGTTAAACAAGGGATCCATTCGGAAGACCTGTGTATTGTAAAAAGAGAATTAACAAATAGCCTCTCTACCCCAGGGTAGGGGTAAGGTCTGCGTACACACTACCCTCCCCAGACCACACTAGTGGAATTATATTGGGTTGTTTTTGTGGTTGTTGTATTCTGCATCATGCTAAAAGTTGAAAGAAGGAAGCAAAAACCTCCACTTACCATATTTTTGGCTTTCCAACCAAATATGCGGGCCATATCTTTTCACCTTCGAGATTTTGGTGTAGAAATATCCAAAACAAATTGTACCCATTGGGCCAGGTTCTGAAATCGTAGTGGTTCCCAATAAGTCGCTGGAATAAGGAAAATACAAAGTTAGATAAATAATAAAGTCTTTTCAAAACACGGAAAGGAAAAGATATCTGAAGACTTACGAGATGGGTTCCATGATTCATGAATACCAAGTGTTGTTATCAGGAGAATATCCCTAGTAGCAATGACAACGAACCGGTCCATCCAGGCTCCAACCACGATCGTTGTCATTATCAACACTAGTAAGGAGGGCATACTGGTCGCATTTGTTGAGTTTTAGCACACATTCACAGAAGATCTTTGGAGAGTATATGTTGATCATGTGTGTGAGATTTATGGTTTTTCGGGTCTCGAAACACAGTTGTCGGAGGCAAGATACCATCTGACATACTGATGGGCCTGTTTGAGACAAACAAATTTGGCAACGATGGCAGAATTATAGGGTTGACTTTTTGGCCATATCCCAAAGTAAAAGGGTATGTATAAACATACATGAACCCTGGTTTGGAGAAGGTGACCCTTTCCACCTCATTGGGGGCGAAGATTTCAATGTTATTCCATTCACAATCTTCTTTCACAACGGGAAGATTATCAAGACGAATGGAAGAAGGGGTACGTGCGAACATGCATTGTCTATCATTTTTGTATTAACATGTTCTTTTTGGACTTAGATGTCAGATTGGGTATTAAGTTGAAGTGGTATGATGGAGTTCACGGAAGGAGGTTCAGATTCGATATCAACTTCTTTTGCTTTGTTCTTCTTAGGGCCATCCCCGAAGAGAAGTCTGGTGTTTCCGATGACAACAGTATTAGAAGACATGATGGTAAGAAATTTAAGTAGGGAGATTTACTGAGAGGTGAAAATTTGCAGTAGGATTTTGAGAGAAGAAGAAGAAGATGAGGAGTTTGTAAAAGTGAAAAATAAAATTGAAGAGTAGGGAAGAAGTTTATAAGCGGCAAAAGTCGGTCATGATTATCTTGAAAACTGGCATAAATATTTGCTGAAGCACGGAATAACACGTATTCGGGTCATTAAATGCGAGAAGATGTGCGTCCTTTCAAGTGTCAAAAACTGTTCAGGAATTTTTTCGCCAAGAAAAAGGGTCTTATTTACTTCTCGGTAATACGAAGTTGAGTCACCGAACAATAGGGGGACTATCTATCTAGAGTAAAATTGGTTAGCGAAAGTTGGACAAATGATGAGATGACATGTGGAACTAAAGACAGATAAGATGTGCGTCAGCAAATAGCTGGCATCAGATGCAAGCATGTAACCGGTACTGAGCGAGTCCCGACCGCATCGAATATGAGAACAAAGATTTAGAAGTAAGACGTCGATTGGAAAAAACACCATTCAATGAGCAACCGTTACAAAAAAATCTTTGTATTTATGATCAATCGTTGTGCAGCCATCAATGGCGTTTTATTCTCATTCAAGAGTAGCTTAATTTGGGGATCTTGTCTCCTTAGATATAGCTTTAATTAGGAGAATTAGCATCCATTTTTAGAACACGAAATATTTTGTACTAAAAAGCTATAATCTGCTCTCATTCTATAGAATTGCTTTCTTTATTTTTATTTTTAAATTTGCTCTTGCTACTGCTATCGGAGAAGCTAAACACTTAGCCAGGCTTGTATTTTTTTTTGAAAGTTATTTTATAATATCATTTCAGTTCTTATTTATTTTATATTTTGAATCAAACTAATACACGTGTCTATAAACCACATCACAATTCAACTGTACCGTTTTACGGATAAACATTAACTAATATGGCAACTGTTTTTTCTTATAAGACCTCTCGAACGATGCATTATGCTGAAATTAATTATATCACGTGAGCAGCCAAACGGCTAACGTTTATTTTACACGTATTTAAGTGATAGGTACTTTAATATTATATATCCTTCATAAAACAACACCTTTTACTTGTAACCGAGGAGTTATTCTTGCGTTTCTGTCCCACATGAATACTATACAGAAGAATACTTACTAATTTCTAAGTTGTGGCCTACCATTATATTCTACTTCTTAATTAGCATTGGAACTTTGAAAGAGTAGTTGGATATTATTAAAAGAAGCTTGTGTGTATAATTAATTTTAGTGATTCCCACTACTAACTCAGAGGTCTCGGGGCTCAAAATATAATTTATTTTTATTTTCTCATGACACTTTCCTAGGCATCTTTTTAATAGTATTATTATTCAATCTTTAGTTTTAAAAAACTTATAGTATCAAATTATAGTTTGTCTACTTTTATACAGTTGAGGTTGGAACTTTTCAAGTGGCAGAAAAGATTGTATGCAAAACTCAGAATTTTTTGTCAAATGTTTAAGTCTTCCTTTACTTATATTCTTTTGTACTTGGCTTTTGGCCTTTATTGTCTATTGTTCTTATTTCTCCTTTCTTTGCCCTTTGCAATATTTTATCGACCTTGGTTATAATATAATAGAATAAAAGACTACCATAAGAAATAATTAAAATGAATTTTTTGTCTTGCTTTTGGTGCCAAGAAAAAAGATAACATAATAAGAATTTAAGGGCGATGGATTCATGGATATTAGATAATTCTATTTTCGTTACTATGACATTCCCTTAATGTATTTTTCACTTTCCATCAAAAGTAGGAAGATTATAAAACATTGTATCAGAAAATCATTCCTAATCTTTTTTAATCAGTGCATGTTTAACTCCTGTTAAATCAATTAGATCTTGACCAAATTCAGATAATTGTGATGTTCCTCATCTACTGATATAATTTAATTATCCTTTTTTACCAATAGATCTTGTTCGGATTTATTTTTGATAATATCGAATACTCTTAGTAAGTTTTTAAGATCTTTCCAAAATATTTTTTTCATATGTTACTTCTTTATTAGCTCTAGGGATTGTCTCGTCAAAATTTGGAATTCAAAGAAAAGAAAAGGAAATGCAAAAACACAATCTAATCATATACTATTTCTGATATCTCTCTATCTCGTTAAATTCTCCACCCACACAGTTAGTTGTCTTGTCCAATGTGCAATAGGGGTCCAGTCCTCCGATTAAATTCCCTTTCATTGAACGGTACGTGTTCTAGAGAAACAAATTTGACTCAAAAATCACAATTCAAACAGCGGTGAAAAGATAATCAGAAAATAGATTGATTGAGAATCAAACAAGTGCTCGAGCCAAAATTTTCACTAAAGGGTCAATATATATATATAAGTGCCACGATCCGAAAATTCACCCTCAGAACCGTGATGACATCTAACATATCACTTGTTAGGCAAACCAACGTTAAAATAATTTTTAACCATTTTTAACATTTTAAATTAATTGATACTGAGTAAACTGAATAAACGAAAATAATATTGAAATAGAGTGAGAAAATTCATAATAACAGCAATATCTAGATACAATCCTAGAACTAATGTCACAAGTGGACAAGCGACTAGAATAATACAGATAATGGTCTGAATGAAAATAAATCTATCTGAAATGAAATAAAGAGCTAGGATAAAGTAGAAGGGGACTTCAGGGATGCGAATGACGAGCGGTTGTACCACAAGCCTCCGTCAAGCAATTAATCCGAGCAATCTATTAACCGACGTTAGGACCGATTCCAAAATCTGCACAGGAAGTGCAAAGTGTAGTATGACTACAACTAACCACATGTACTCTATAAGTGCCGAACCTAACCTCGACGAAGTAGTGACGAGGCTAAGGCGGGTCACTTACATTAACATGTACGCAATATAATAATAATAACAGGAAAAGTAAGGGAGTTAACTTATGAAAATAAACTCAATCCTCGAAATCAGTAAAACCAGAAATATCAGTTCTCAGAATCTCATACGAAAACACTAAAAGCTAACACGATGCACAATTAATACTAAACACACAATCAGTTGCGGCGCACAATACGATCTCACCGTACAAACACAATTCTCTATTATTTTACCATATCAATATCAAGAATAACATGTAAAATCCGTTGTGGCGCACAACCCGATCCCACTATATAATCAGAATCAATATCACAATCATCCCTTATTTCACCATATCAAAATCACATATTCCACCTGTTGTGACGTGCAATCTGATCCCACCATATTAATATCAATCCTCCCATATTTCACTTGTTGCGGCGTGCAATCCGATCCATAAATAAAATCAATAAATGTAAGCAATTCACTAACTCAATTCACAAGAATCTCTACTATTAAAGAATATGAAAATAAACCATAAAGGAACCTCGTACCAAATCAAGGAATACTACAATTAATAAAGAGAAACAAGACAAGCCAAATATATGGCAATTAAAGTGTACAAGTAAGACAATTAAGGCAGGTAGCAATTAATCATGGAAGCATGGGAGAAACAAGCATTTTAACATGAGAGAAATAAGTGTCGAGTATCAAGTTAAGGCATATGAAGCAATTAAAGCATGTAACAGTTAAGAAATGGAATAAAATAACTAATGAAATGCGGGAAAGCATGGAGACAAGTATTTTGACGGCATATATACACTTGCCACCTCGCATATACGCCGCTACACATGTAATTCACATAGCATATAGCTCAAGGATTCCCAATTCCCTCAAATCAAGGTTAAACCCAACACTTACCTCGCTCCACAAGCAAATCAAAGCTCAGCATGGGCCTTATCTCTAAAATTTCTCTCCAAACCAATCGAATCTAACCAAAATCGATTCAATAACATTAAATAATGCTAGGAATCAATTACAATACATAAAGTTAAAATCTTTACACTTTTTCCAAAAAGTCAACCCCATGCTCGCTTGGTCAAAACTCGAGATTCGGACCAAAACCAAATTACACATTCACTCCCGAGCCCGATTATGTAATTAGTTTCGTAATCTGACCTCAATTTGAGGTCTAAATCTCAATTTTACATAAACCCTCAATTCTACCCAAATCCCTAATTTTCTACCATGAATGAGCATAAATCAAGGTTAGAAATCAATAGGTGATGATGGAAATGGAAGAAAACGAGTTAAAGTACACTAACCTATGAAATGGTGATAAATTGTCTCTTCAAAATCGCATGTAGGTCGAGCTCTAATGAAAAGATGGTGAAAATAGGTGAAATCTCGTCTTCGGGATATTTAATAGACTGGCGTCATGCCTTCTTCGCGTTCGCGAAAGGCCAGCCGCATTCGTGAAGCACAACAGCCAAAATGGCCTATGCGTTCGCAAGGTTCCTCACGCATTCGCAAAGGCTTCTCCCCCAGGCCTTCGCGTTCGCGAGCCATAGCTCGCGTTCACGTAGAGCAAACCCCAGATCCCTCTCCCAAGCCCCTTACTCTTCACGTACACAACCTCGTGTTCGCATAGAGAAAAACCTCCAAAGCCCAGATTACTCTTCGTGAATACGGGAGTATCTTCGTGATCGCGAAGAAGAACATACCATATGACAGCAGAAACCAAAAACCTCCAATTTTTCTAAGTTCAAATGGTCTATAGCCTATCTGAAACTCACCCGAACCCCTCGGAATCTAAACCAAACATGCACACAAGTGTAATAACATTATATGAACACGCTCGCATGATCAAAACGTCAAAATAACACCTAGAACTACAAATCAAACACCAAAACAAATAAAATTTTCAAAGAAACTTAAGAACTTTCAAATTTTTAACCGGACGCCTGAATCACTCAAATCAACTCCGTTTTGCACCAACTTTTGCGAACAAATTATAAATACTGAAATGAACCTATATCAAGTTCCGGAACCGGAATCCGAACCTGGTAGCAACAAAGTCAACTTACGGCCAAACTTAGGAATTCTTTAAACCTTTAAATTGCTAGTTTTCAACAAATAACGTTAAATCAAGTTAGCGACTTCCGACTTCGATTCCGAGCATACGCCCAAGTCCCAAATCACGATACGGACCCACCGGAATTGATCCGTGTCCGTTTATATAAAACATTGACCATAGTCAACTCAAATGAGTTTTAAGCACGATTTCATATTTTTATCAATTTTTCTCATAAAACCTTTCTGGAAAAAGACATGGACTGTGCACGCAAATCGAGAAAGACTAAATAGAGTTATTCGAGGGCTCGGATCACAAAAATGAAGGGTAAAACTATAAATGACCTATCGGGTCATCACATTCTCCGCCTCTAAATCAAACGTTTGTCCTTGTACGGACATAGAAAGGTACATGGACTGGTAAAAAGGTGTGGATATCTACTCCGCATGTCCGACTTGGACTCCCATGTGGCTGCCTCGATCGGCTGACCTCTCCACTGCACTCGAACTGAAGGATAACTCTTAAACCTCAATTGTAGGACCTGTCGGGCCAGAATAGCCACCAGCTCCTCCTCATAAGTCAAATCCTTGTCCAATTGGACTGAGCTGAAATCTAACACATTGGATGGATCACCGTGATACTTCCGGAGCATGGACAAATGGAACATCGGATAGACTGCTGATAAACTAGGTGGCAATTTCAGCTTGTAGGCCATCGCACCCACACTCTCAAGAATCTCAAAGGGTCTGATATACCTAGGGCTCAAGACCGCTCAACTTTCCCTTCTTTTCGAACATCATCACACCCTTCATGGGTGAAACCTGGAGCAATACCCTATCTCCAACCATGAATGCAACATCACAAACTCTATAGTCGGCATAACTCTTCTACCTAGACTGAGTGGTGCGAAGGCTCCTGAATAATATTGACCTTAACCAGGGAATCCTGTACAAAATTGGTGCCCAATAACCGAGCCTCCCCCGGCTCGAACTATCCAACTAGCGAAAGACACTGCCTCCCGTATAATGTCTCATAGGGAGCCATCTGAATGCTTGATTTGTAATTGTTGTAGAAAAACTCCGTAAGCGGCAAGAACTGATCCCAAGAACCCCCGAAATCCATAACACAAGCGCGAAGCATATTCTCCAACATTTGAATAGTGAGCTCGGACTGTCCGTCTGTGTGGGGTGAAATATTGTGCTCAAATCAACCCGTGTGCCCAACTCACGTTGTACGGCCCTCCAGAAGTGCGAGCTGAACTACGTACCAAAATGATAGACACCGGCACACCATGAAGACGGACGATCTCGTGGATGTAGATCTCAGCTAATCGCTCTGAAGAATAGGTAACTGCCACTAGAATGAAATATGTTGACTTAGTCAACTTGTCCACAATGACCCATACCGCATTGAACTTCTTCTGAGTCCGTGGGAGTCCAACAATAAAATTCATAGTGATACGCTCCCACTTCCACTTAGGAATCTCTAACCTGTGAAGCAAACCACTAGGCCTCTAATGCTCGTACTTTACTTGCTGACAATTTAGACACCGAACTACATATGTAACTATATCCTTCTTCTTCCTTCTCTACCAATAGTGTTTCCATAAGTCCTAATACATCTTGGCGGCACCCGGATGAATAGAATACTGAGAATTGTGGTCCTCCTCACGAATCAACTCACGAAGCCCATCCACATTGGGCACACAAATACGACCTTGCATCCGTAAAACCCCATCATCTCAAACAATAACCTACTTGACACCACCGTGTCGCACCGTGTCCTTAAGGACAAGCAAATGAGGGTCATCATAATGACGCTCTCTGATGTGCTCATACAAGGAACACCGAGAGACTGTATGCGCTAGAATACGACAAGGCTCTGAAACATCTAACCTTACGAACTGATTGGCCAAAGCCTGAACATATGCAGTAAGCGGCCTCTCACCAACTGGAATATACGCAAGGCTACCCATAGTCACAACCTTTCTACTCAAGGCATCGGCCACCACATTGGTCTTCTTAGGATGATACAAAATAGTAATATCATAGTCTTTTAATAGCTCCAACCACGTCCTCTGCCTCAAGTTGAGATCCTTCTGCTTGAATAAATATTGTAGACTCCGATGATCCGTGAACACCTCACACGACACGCCGTAAATATAGTGCCTCCAAATCTTCAGCGCATGAACAATGGTTGCCAACTCTAAGTCATGAACATGGTAATTCTTCTCATGAACATTCAACTGTCGCGACGCATATGCAATCACCCTGCCATTATGCAATAATATTGCACTGAGCCCAATACGAGATGCATCACAATACACCGTGTATGATCCTGAACCTATGGGCAATACCAACACTGGTGTCGTAGTCAAAGCACTATTGAGCTTCTGAAATCTCAATTCACACTCCTCCGACCATTTGAATGGGGCACCCTTCTGGGTCAATCTAGTCAATGGGGTTGCTATGGATGAAAACACCTCCACGAACCGGCGATAATAACCCGCCAAACCTAGGAAACTCCATATCTCTGTAGTTGAAGTAGGTCTAGGACAGTTTTGAAATGCCTCAATCTTCTTAGGATCCACCTTTATGCCCTCTGCCGATACAGCAGGACCCAAAAAGGCGACTGAGTCTAACCAAAACTCACACTTTGAAAGCTTGGCATATAACTGACTATCCCCTAAAGTGTATAATTCGAAGATGCTGCTCATGCTCCTCTTGACTGTGGGAGTAGATCAAGATATCATCAACAAATACAATCACAAAAGAATCTAAATAGGGCTTGAACACCCGGTTCATCAAATTCATAAATATTATTAGGGGCATTGGTCAACCCAAATGACATCACTAAGAACTCATAATGCCTATACCGAGTTCAAAAAGTCGTCTTAGGGATATCGGATGCACTAATCTTCAACTGATGGTAGAGAGACCTCAAATTAATCTTCGAAAACACATTGTCACCCTGAAGTTGATCAAATAAGTCATCAATCCTCGGCAACAGATACTTGTTCTTGATAGTGACTTTGTTCAACTGCCAATAGTCTATACACATCCTCATCGACCCATCTTTCTTCTTCACGAATAACAGGCATGCACCCCAGGGCGAGACACTAGGTTTAATGAGTCCCTTATCAATAAAATCTTGCAACTTCTCCTTCAACTCCGGCGGGGCCATACGGTATGGTGGAATAGAAATGGGCTGAGCGCCCGGAGCCAAATCAATATAGAAGTCAATATCTCTATCGGGTGGCATCCCCCGATAGATCTGCAGGTTATACCTCTGGAAACTCACGCACAACAGGTACTGAATCCATGAAAGGAACCTCCGCACTAGAATCACAAACATAGGCCAAATATGTTAGACATCCCTTCTCGACCATGCGTCGAGTCTTCATATAGGAAATAACCCTGCTGGTAGAATGGCCAGGAGTCCTTCTCCACTCTAATCAAGGAAACCCCGGCATGGCTAAGGTCACCGTCTTGGAGTGACAATCCAATATAGCATGATACGGTGACAGTCAATCCATACCCAAGATAACACCAAAATCTTCCATATCAAGAAGTAGAAGATCTATGCTAGTCTCAAGAATACCAATAGTAATCACACACGAGTGATAGATGCGATATACAACAATAGAATCTCCCACAGGCATGGACAGATACACAAGAGCACTCAAAAAATCACGAGGTACAACCAGATATGAAGCAAAACTGGAACAATACCTATGATAACGGCGTCAGATGAATCGGCCTCAGTCCTAGCTTGGAAAACATAACATCGGGGTTGGGCCCCACCACTCTTAACTACGTCTCTGGGACGGCCTCTAGTTGGCTAGCCTCTACCTCTAATGATCTGACCTCCACCTATAATGGCCTAGCCTCCGCATCTGGCTGCCTGACCCCTGCCTCTAGATGGTTGAGAGGTCGGTGGAGCAACCGGTGTCGGAATCATAGCACGAGAACTCTGTTGTGGCATGCCGCCCAACAATCTTGGACAGAACCTCCTGATGTGATCGGTACCTCAACACTCAAAACACACATCCTGTTGTTGTGGCTGCTGAAGCTAACCCGAATAGGCTAGATAACCACTGTGATAGCTCTGAATCTGAGGCGCACTGACAAGAGCTGATGGTGCACTGTAGGCTGGCTGTCCATAATGAGGCACATAAGGACCGCGACTCCTTGAAGCACTGTGAGATGCCTGAAGTGCTGACTGAAATGACCTGGGAGGATGGCCCCTACCAAAAGTACCCTTGACTCCAGATGAGGAACCACTAAAACTACTGGAATGACGGGGCCTCTTATCAGACACCTGCCCCCTCTCCTGAGCACGAACCATATCGATCTGCCTGGCAATATCTACGGTTGTCTGAAAAGAAATATCACTTCCAGTCTCCTTGGTCATATGTAGTCTGATAGTGAAAGTGAGCCCATCAATGAATCTCCTCATTCTCTGCCTCTCAGTATGGATCAAGATAATGGCATGGCGAGCTAGATCCACAAATCGAGTCTCATACTGGGTAACAGTCATACTACACTGCTGAAGACGCTCAAACTGCCTGCGTTACTCCTCTCTCAGAGTGACAGGAATGAACTTCTCTAGAAATAACCGTGAAAACTGATCCTAGGTAAGTGCAGACCCCTTACTCTTCGCGTTCGCATAGTGTTGGTCGCGTTCGCGAAGGGTTATCCCACCATAGCTTCGCGTTCGCGTACACAGCCTCGCGTTTGCATAGAGGAAAACTTTCCTAGCCCAGATTACTCTTCGCGATCACGGGAGTATCTTCGCAACTGCGAAGAAACTTACCATATGACAATAGACGCCAAAAACCATCAATTATTCTAAGTTCAAATGGTCAGTAGCCTATCTGAAACTTACTCGATCCCCTCGGGTTCCAAACCAAACATGCACACAATAGTAATAACATCATACGAACTCATTCGTGCGATCAGAACGTCAAAATAACACATAGAACTATGAATCAGACGCCAAAACAACTCAAATTTTAAAGAAACTTAAAAACTTTTAACTTTTCAACCGGACGTCTGAATCACGTTAAATCAACTCCGTTTTGCACCAAATTTTGCAGACAAGTTATAAATACTGAAATAAACCTATACCAAATTCCAGAACCGAAATCCGAATCCGGTAGCAACAAAGTCAACTTACGGTCAACCTTAAAAATTCTTTAAACATTTAAATTGCTAATTTTCAACAAATTGCGTTAAATCCAGTTAGGGACTTCTGATTTTGATTTTGGGCATACGCTCAAGTCCCAAATCACGATATAGACCCATCGAGACAGTCAAAATACTAATCTAGGTCTTTTTACAAAAACGTTGACCATAGTCAACTCAAATGAGTTTTAAAGCACGATTTCATATTTTTATCAATTTTACTAATAAAACCTTTCTATAAAGGCAAAATGGCGTTGTGTCCACTTAAACTTGCACTTGATTGTCAACCCGATAAACGAACTTACAACTTTCTCATTTGAACACTTCAACTTAATAGAATAATGGTTAATAGACACATTCCACAAAGTGTGTATGTCACTTGCGATGACATGTACAACGTGTCATATGTTACACTATGTATTGCTTGACATGTGTTATTTATGGGTCCATTTTAAAAATTTATTATATCTTTTACTTTTCTTCTGCACTCAAACACCCCC
>AWOL01S0001920.1:294903-312437 GCA_000715115.1 Nicotiana otophora | reverse complement strand
CCCCCCCCCAAACAATCGGTAAAAGAACCTATTGGCGGTAAAGTCTAGACCGAACCCCAAATTCAAAATGATCGGCAGCCCCTGTTTCTCCATAATCATGTTTTTAAAAATTCATCAAAAACCTATTCTCCAATCAAATCTCAAGAACCCAAATCAAACAAGAATACTTTGAAAGTTACCATAAACATTCTGAAAAGTTCTTCATCAAATAGTGTTTGGTTTAGCAGTGAAGGAGGAGATGAATTTAGTGGTGAAACAGAATGCTCCCCCACTTTGAAGCCATTGTTGATTTATTTGAAATTCCAAAATTATATTTTTGTGTTCTTTCCAAGTTATGACCATTGTGATGTAAACTACTGTAAAAATCAAAAATTGGCATACAACTTTTGAATTCTTAATTTTTCTTCTCAACTATACCCTTGACTTTTAGAGAAAGAATAGCTTGGGAGAAGATTCAAGGGTGCTTTTGACAGTAAAAAAATGTTGGGATTTATTTGGAGGTAAAAGGAAAAAAATAGATTTTGAGTGGAAGGAAAGGGGAAAAAGGGGGTGGTCGGGGAGAAGGGGAAGGAGTGTAGTGGTAAAGGAAAGGAGGGGATGGGGGCGTTTTCTTTCTTTCTTTCTTTTTTACTTTAAATTTTTCCCCCAAATTTTATAATTTTTTAATCCAAAATTATTGTCCTTACACGCGTTAATTATGTGAGTTGCATGCACTTTGTCCTTGTCACATGTAGTCCTGGCGCATATGCATGGTCAATGGTAAAAGGGGTTTATTAGTTTACAAATATATGAGTTGGGGTGTTCAAATAGAAATATTATAAGCTCGTTTACCGGCTTGGCAATCAGATGCAAGTTTAAGTGGTCAGGAGTCCATTTAGCCTTCTATAAAAAGACACGAATTATGCACGTAAATCGAAGAAGGCTAAACGGAGCTATTCGAGGGATCGGAACACAGAAATCAAGGGTAAAACTATAAATGATCTATCAAATCATCACAAAAAGCTTTTAAGGTGTGTCAATGATATTTAATATATAATGTAATTTTTCGACAAAAGGATCTGGTATGCGGTGTAACCACTTTTTATATTACACTTCATGTTAAATTTAAAACATTTTTAACCGCATATCTTGAATCTGCAAATTTTTGCCACGGTATCTTTAAGAAAACTCGAAATGATAATTTACCTGCATTCGGTGTATAAACCAAACCAATAATTAAATGACATTTATCAACTTATTTATTGTATAATCAGTAGTATTTAATCATAGTTAACTCCATGTATTTTTTATATAATCTTAAATAATAATATATTAATAATCATAAATATTTTCTAGCTATTTCTGTTGTTCCACAGCAAATATATTGAAAGGAAGATCTCCTTCTTTCTTCTTAAACTATTTTTTGCTGTAAGTACACTCTCATTGTATTACTCCACTTAAATAATTATTTTAATATATTCTGATAAGTACAATACGAGAATATAAGTACAATACTATCTTTATTGCGTATAGCTCTTAGTTTGAACCCTAACATAATTACCTTTTTCGATATTTAAAGGAGAAATAAAAGAACAGGAACCCCAAGATGCATCAAGAAACTGAGACGAGAAACAAAACAAAGACGGTGACCCTAAAAAGTTTCGCATCAGTTATTAGGACTGCATTACTTTATTTTAATTTTGTTATTAAAAAAACTTCTAGTAGATGCTAGTTTATTTTCTATGATTAATTTAACTAGATTTGGTGTATACATAGGGTGTAGGTAAGTTTTTTCCCCACATCATAGCAATTTATATCGCTAATTTTAACTTTGCTTATATTTTATTTTACTTTCTTACTTTTTTCTTAATTTACTGGAGAAGGTAAAAATTGCATGGGGCGCCCTATTTGGTCGCCCCCATTTAACCTATACCCATATTTTTAAAATTATTTAACCTATATTCAAATTTTGACAACTTCAGATCATGCGACCTATGCGCTCCTTTCTTCCTCCTCTTCTTTTCCTCTTATTCTTCTTATCTCTCTCAAACATGTTATCATGTAAGTTACACATGTTATCGTTTCTGGAAACTGGACAAAGCGACAAATCAAGAAGACAGAAAGACCCGCCAGTGTCTCTCAAATATTAATACATCCCAACACAAAGTACGTAAATAATAAAACAAGAATTTATTGTCAAAACTCGAAGAAGCATCAACTGAAGTTTGGGACTGTAGGGACAAACTTCAGACATTACCAGGTTAAATTTTGTATGAAGTTTGCAACTATCATGCCAGAAAAAATTATTTGAAGTTCAAATATAACAAGCTGATTTTGTTTGAAATTTGCACTACAAACTGAAGAACTTCAAACTAATTTGTCTGAAGTTTTCACTACAAACTGAAGAACTTCAGACTAATTTGTCTGAAGTTTGCACCCCAACACAAAGTATGTAAATAATAAAACAAGAGTTTATTGTCAAAACTCGAAGAAGCATCAACTGAAGTTTGGGACTGCAGGGACAAACTTTAGACATTACCAAGTTAAATTTTGTCTGAAGTTTGCAACTATCATGCTAGAAAAAATTATCTGAAGTTCAAATATAACAAGCTGATTTTGTTAGAAGTTTGCACTACAAACTGAAGAACTTCAGACTAATTTGTCTGAAGTTTGCACTACAAACTGAAGAACTTCAGACTAATTTGTCTGAAGTTTGCACTACAAACTGAAGAATTTCAGACTAATTTATCTGAAGTTTGTATTACGAACTGAAGTTTTTTTTATTGCTTTTGCAAGTCAGGCCAAACTTCAGATAAAAATATCTGAAGTTTTACTTTGATAAGGTCACACTTCAGGCAAAAATTTTAAAGTTCAAACTTCAGACATAAATTCTTGCTACTTCAGGTCCCGTATGTATGAAGTTACCCGAAAAGTGAGTACGCTTGCAATTATTTTTTGCAAAGCGAGTATAAGTTAAATTGTGACCCAAAAACTGGGTATATATGCAAATCTCCCCTATTGAAGCTTACTCTCGATAGCCAAAGATTATGGGGTCGTTTGATATGTATTAGCTTTACTATTAATTTCTTGTTTGGTAGTATTTTTTCAACCTAATACTCATTATTATTCTTATCAGTGTTTTAAAAGATTCTCTTGTGACTTGCCTCGGGACTCGCCCCGGGACGGGGTAATATCAAAATGCTTCGGGGATCACGTGTGAAGCTTAGTTTTGTGAGACTTCAAGCGCCTGATTATGCGTCCGAAACACGCCTAACGCTCTTCGCTTGGGGCTCGACTAATAGTTTCTAGCGCAAATCATGCATCAAATTTCTTAATTAGCATTGCTGACACCCAAATTTCTTTAACAAATAAATAATTAAAGTTTTATGCATCAATAGATATACAAAAATTGAGAATAACTCAAAATAATGAATCATGGTATTGCGTATTTACTAATTGAGAACATTGGAGAGTGAATATCATTTAAATCGCCAAAATTTGCTTCTTCACTTATTACAAATATTCATATTTTAGTTCTATGTCTTTCAAAACTATCAAACTTTTATTATTTTACTATTTGAAAATAATTTTAATTTATTCATTAGGAGTAATATTTAAAATTATATTATTGATAAATTTTATTGATTATTAACTTTTAGAGAGGATAAACCATATAATTTGATAATATTTTAAAAATATTATGATCTTTTAATCGTTTGAAAGATAAGACGTTATAGTTCATTTTTATCTTATAGTAACATTAACAATATTGCATTATATATATATATATATATATATATATATATATATATAGTGATTATTTTGCTATTTTATTAATTTATAAATTAATAAATTTAAAGATCTATGGGACTTGCTCCCTATGTCTCGGGGCTTACGCCTTGCCCTGTGTAAAATAAAACGCCCTACCTTACGCCTCTGTCTTTTTAAACATTGATTCTTATATATAACAACTACAGTCATACCTATCTATAACAATATCTCTATATAACAATACTTTTCTATAAAAGCCAAGCTTTTTCGGAACCAATTTTTATGTTATGTTATAATATATGTTCTCTATAACAATACTTCGCTATAACATCAAAAAATATTCGAAACAAACGAGACTATTATAAAGAGGTTTGACTGTATATCATTAGCAATGCCATGATTTTTACTACATTTATAAGTATGTATAAAGATGACTATCTTTTCAAAACCTTTAATATACCGAATCAAATTGTCGATAAGCAATAATCATAGCATAACTTATCTAAGCATTACTAGCACTACTAATACACCACATTCAATATTATTCTTATATACCTTCTCAAACGACTAATTTGTTAAGCGTTGCAGAAAGAGGCTTCGACTTATCATCCAATCATGATCATTAAACATGAGTGGACGAAAATCAACCAACGGAAAAGCTATAGCCCAGGTGACACACAGCCTCCCTCTCGCCCAAATAAATAAAATGAATGAATCAAATCAATAAGCTTTTTGATTGATTCATAGCGCAACGAAATTAAATTCAATCAAAACAAGAGGGCTTCAAATCCATTTACTATCCCGAGTTTCCAGATATTTCGCACTTCCGCTCATCCACTGCAAATTTACTAAGTCCAAATCTTGAATCTGTGATAAGAACTTCTGTACTTATACTTAAAAGAAATGAGATTAAGAGATAAGATCATAGGATGTGCACATGTACTGTATTTGACTATTATAGTCACTACTGACCAATTAATAGAATCATGTACTTTATTGGTATGCAGCAAATAAAAAAAAGTGGACAACATTAGCTGGAGCTGTTGCACTTTGACTAGGGAAAAAACAAATGCCTTGTTTGGCCAGTCAAAATATACTCAAATAGGCCAGTTGCTTACATAACCTAGTTACTGGCCTACTTATGGATTCATCCAATTTTTATTTTGATACATGAACGTCAAAGTTAAACTCTTTTACGTTTATGCATACATTAGTTGTAACTTTTGAGTTCTTCAATACCCAACTTGTAAGAGGAGAATCACATTTGGACTAACTAACAAAGACTTTGGTGAGTGATAAGTACTATTTTATCGTTAATTAAAAATTTTGAGTTTTAGCCTTGAATATGGAGTCTCTTTTGTCAAGGAACGCTTTACCCCAAAATGTAAAATTTTTTGACACGACTCCGACTTAGTCAGACTCCAGACACCGGATTAAAAAAAAAAAGGAATCACGGACTATCACGCCTACACTGCCTTGCCTAATGTAATCTAGAACATCAATTGGCAGAAAAAGAAAAGTAAAAGAAAGTATGAATGCATAGACTAATATTATTCTTTTTTTTAATTATAAAAACTTGAGTATCCAAGTATTTGAATTCCAGTCTCATGGAACTGATTATAAGGGAATTAAGATAAATTTGTGGAGAATTTAAATAAAGTTAATATAAGCTAAAGTTTATGTTTAAGATTACTTTTTAGTATGTGCCAGAAGTAAGAATATTTAAGAAATGTGATAATTTTACAAAACTATTTCGAGCACTATTCGTAGAGCTCACTTTTTCTTGTTGTAATAAATCTAAATTAATCAAATAAGTGAACTTTGAATGAATATCCAATAAAAATGTGGAGACAAAGAGATGCCTTTTGTTTCTTCTTTTACAAAAAATTACTACTAAAATTCTTTTTGTGGTAAGGAGGGTGTCACATCAAACAAGTATAATTTGGGGATTCAAAGTTCAAAGACATGAACTTTTGATATGAGTGTTTTTGGGTGGGTCAGTTTGACTGTAGTTACAATCTATTGGCAAAAAAAAGACAAAAGTGGTCCCATTCACTCTCTTACCTAAAATTATTCTATTTCATTAGTTGCAATCTACCAGTCTTTCTTGCTTTACTTAGATAAGGCCTACTCCTTCTCCTTTTGGCCAACTCTTGTGTTTGTGTCTCTTTGTTCTCTTCTCATTTTTTCCCACTCAGATTTCATATATTTTGCTTAGCTTCTCACCCCACTTCTTCCTCTTTCATGTGCCTTGTTCCACTTCAATCTGCAACCTTACAAACAATCTTAGGCTTACTCTTTCACTCTATTTTTCTTGGCTCATAAAAACAGGATATATATCTTTTAGACATCCCATTGTGTTATTCTATGTTCAATCAACCAAGTGAAAACTCACTATTCCAACTCTCTTGTCATTTGTGCACTTCCCTTTTGGAATTAAACTAAAATCCCACTTCAAGATTTCATTTATTTCACTTGAATATTTCTTTAACTACTTTAACATCCCCAAACCCCACTTGTGAAATTTCATTGAGTTTGTTGTTGTTGTTACTGTTCACATCATCATCTATATAATTGATCATTTTTTGTTATCCTTTTGGTCAATGAAGGAGCCTGAAATGGCAATTCCTCCCTTATTTAGGTGTCCAATAAGTCTAGATTTGCTTAAAGATCCAGTCACTTTATGCACAGGCCAAACATATGATAGATCCAGCATTGAAAAATGGCTATCTTGTGGCAATTCAACTTGTCCTGTTACAATGCAGAAACTCAATGACTCTTCTATTGTACCAAACCACACCCTTCGCCATTTGATTCATCAATGGCTTCAATTGAACTGCAGAAATGGTTATGATCTTCATTACTTTCAAACAGTTGATGATTCAATTGTTGGTCTCAAACACAATCTTCAGTCAAAGGAGTCTACATTGGACACAAAAGTTCAAGCACTAGAGAAAGTTGTTGCTTTGTCAGAAGATTTGCCTTTAGAAAACTCTTTCTTGATTCAACTAGACTTCTTCCAATTGATTCTTGAATTAGCATTGGAAAATGCAGTTGATCAAAATTCAAATTTCCAAGAAAGTCTCATATTTGTGGAGAAAGCACTTGTTTGTGCATTGAAATTGTTGCCATTTAGTGATTTGGGAACTCTCAACATGCTCAAAGAAGATGAATCCAAGTTTACAAACTTCTTGATACTATTCAAGAAAGGGACTTTTATAATCAAGGAAAACTTGTGCCATTTAATAGTGGCAATTTCATCATCTTTGCAGTCAAAGGAACTTTTAGCTATGTTGGGTAAATCCAAGATTTTAATTCAAGAACTTATTCATCTTATTGAGAACAAATTAGATGGTTCTGAAGAAACAATCAGAGCTCTTTCAGCATTATCTTCTCTCGAACAAAATCGCGAATTTATAGTGAAGGAAAATGCAGTTAAGGCACTCATAGAATACATTGTGAATGCTCCAAAGTGCCAATATAGAAGCTTACTAGCACCAATATTGGCAATGAAAACAATTGAGACATTGTTAGTTGTAGAAAATGCAAAAGAAGATGTTTTGAAGCATCCAAATGGTGTTAGTGCAATTGTGAAGATGGTATTTAGAGTATCATCAGATAATGAAGGAAGTGAAAGTGCAGTGAATTCTTTAATTATTGTGTGTCATGATTTCATGCATGCTAGGGAAGAAGCTATCTATAGTGGAGTTTTGACTCAGTTATTGTTACTCCTTCAGAGCCAGTGTAACGAGAGGACCAAAAATAAGGCAAGAATGTTGCTCAAGTTGTTGAGATCCATGTGCACTGGGGACCAAAAGCAAGCCTTGTAGATTCATATACATTGATTACATGATTTCTCAGTTGATGTGGCTCTTTATCTTTGTCTTTGTTATTAAAATTGTATCTAAAAAACATATACTGAGTTTTTTGTATAACCATAAAAAGAAGCATAGAATATCAATGGCATTTGCAGTTTGCACCAGATGAATGGATGTAGACAATTCAAGATTAACTTTTTAAAAGGCTACCTTTTGAGAATAAAAGATGCAAGATTTTAAGGGACTTTTTGGTGTTCTGTCATTATATCAAGGTACAAAACAAAAATTTCTTAATCACCTCTAAAACAAACCAAAATTTTATCCTTACGAGATAAATAGTGTTGTCCACTTGCAAAGTATCAGATTGTAGTCTAAAATATTATTTCCACATAGGGGTGTCAAACTGGCATGGCGGGGGAGATATGAGCGGGTCGCAAAACGGGTAATTCAAAAAAAGATAAATTATCCGATCCGACCCGTATTTTAGAGGGATAAAAAACGAATTATCCGGCGGATAATATGGATATTCATATTATCCATGTCTTCTTGAATATGATCACTTGTGGGAGAATTCCTAGTCTTCCAAACGTGAGGAACCCCAATTTGAGGCTTTACAAATATAAAAGTTAAACACATTAGTTATCCATTGGTTATCCATTTGGTTAACCATTTTCTAAGTGTATAATGTAGTTCTTATTCATATTCGACCCGTTTTTAAAAAGTTCATTATCCAACCTATTTTTTAATGGATAATATGGGTGGATAACTGTTTTCTTTTAACCATTTCGCCACCTCTATTTCCACATATGATACTTACACAAAATCATATTACTTTACCAGGTAATCGGTGAAATGATCAATAGATGTACGGAACATATATAGAAAGCACCCAAGGGCGTGTCCAAACGGTCAATGAAGTGGCAGAAAATCATGAAAAATCTCACATTAAACAAAAAATGCATGTAATCCTTTCATATGCCTAGCCCTAATGAGCAGAGTTAATGGAAACTATGCCACTTATTAATAGCAAATACCCTAAGGGGGCGTTTGATAGCCGGTTAGAGAGGAGTTATTCATTTATTAAAACTAGGATAACTTTATACATTATTTGGTTAAAAGAAGGGGAAAAAATAATCTCCACATAAAAGCTAGCATAAGTTATACAATGTTTGGTTATTTTTTTCTCTTTTTCACATAAAATGTGGCATTACTAATACAATGTTTAGTTCATGTTTTTCTTTTTCGCATAACTAATATATGTATAAGTTACGAGGAAATCTATATATTATTTATGCAGGGTTTAAGATGGAATAACTTATACATGTATTATTAATACTTGTAATAAAATACAAAATGACAAAAATACCCTTTATATATTTAAATTATACTAACAATTTTAATAAAATAAAGTAAGCTAATAATAAATAACACTCATATTACATTTATATTACTAATCCTTACTAATTCCCAGCATAACTAATCATGTATAACTAATCCCAATATAACTCAACCTTGCATAACTTATCCGTGCATAACTAATACATGCATAACTAATCCTTGCATTACTTATTCTTGCATAACTAATACATACATAACTAATACTTGCATAACTAATACATGTATAACTAATATCTGCATAACTCTAACCGGCTACCAAACGAACCCTAAAGTCATTTGTAAACGATCATGATTGAATGATGTACAAATTTATGTGAACACATGTTACATATATTTATTGGCTTGATATAAATATGGAGCACATATAAAAAATTTCGGAGAGCGAGAACCTATGTATGCTGGTAAGACAAAATTCATAGGTTAGAAGGTAGGTATACTGTACGTAAAATTAGAATATATTCTTATTAATATAAAGTTAAAATTACTTTAATACAGTATATATTATGGAACTTGTTTTGACAATATATGTAATTTCATTAAAAATGTATGTATATTACTTATTGTAAAGGAGGGTGTTATAACTAAAACAGAATCTAAGTTCAAACATCAATCTAATTTAATATTTCCAGGACTTTGAATGAAGTTGCTTTCATAAGGTTTGAATTTTTTTGAAGAATTAGCTTATTGGATGCTGCTTATCAATAATCAATATACTTCAACAAACTTAAATTGCGGACCAGTCAAAAAACAAAAGTAGAACAAACAGCTTGTTGCACCAAAGTCCTTTTAGAAAATAAACACTATGTTGAATCGTTCTAGAGAAAAATATTCTATTGAATGATCATAGCTTGCTACTTTGAGCTTTCATCGGTCAAAATATTAGAATAAATGGATAAGTTTATGGGAAGGGTGAAATGAGTGCTAAGAATTTGTTTCGCTACTTGGTAGTGACCCGCTTAGGAATCCGGCAAAGGTGTTCAAACTTTAAACAAGTTAATAAATTTTTTTGTTGATAGATGGTATAAATTATTTGAAAAAGAGTCAAATAGACCATGCACAGTGGTCTGCGTTTAGTTTTGGCAAACAAAATAGGCAGATAACTTTGAACCCGTGAATAATATATTACTTTGAATACCCTGAACCGTTGAACTGCCTCACTAAACTATATTAAAGGTGTTCAAAATATAATGGCAAAACCAATATCACCTTATACACGCAACCTTTCAAAATTGTATTCATCTCTTTCATTCTCGGATTTGAAAACTTTGTTGCAGTGATAATGATGATGGCATTCTTGGCTTCGTTTGTTGCCCTTGATTTTGCTCTTCTCTTTTGAGCTCCATGTATTAATCTCGATAGATGATAGATGATATTGCTCTCCTCTTCTGTGCTCCATGGCCAAAGAGGAAGCTAATGGGAAGAGGGGTGAGGGGGGTGCTTGGGGAAGATGACATAACAACAACAACAACAACAACAACAACAACCCAGTATAATCCCACTAGTGGGGTCTGGGGAGGGTAGTGTGTATAGAGACCTTACCCCTACCTTGGGATAGAGAGGTTGTTTCCAAATGACCCTCGGCATCCTTCCCTCCAAGAACTCCCCACCTTGCTCTTGGGGTGACTCGAACTCACAACCTCTTGGTTGGAAGTGGAGGGTGCTTACCATCAGAGCAACCCACCTTGTCTGAAGATGACATAATTTTTTTAAAATTTAATCAATTAAGGTTTATTTTAAATATACGGAGTACTATTTATTTACATATGAGTTATGACACTTGTCACATTTTGATTGGCACGTAGATGCAATCTCCAAACAAAAATCGATCAAGAAAAAGTGGTGTGTACTAGATACAATTTTGAAAGATTGCGTGTGTAAGGTGACATTGGTCCTCAGAAAGTGTGTAACAAGGATTTGGCCTATAGTTCAAGTGGTTACTTGTTACACCTTGTGCGTCCCAAGGTGATGTAATGATATGAGACTTATTAATCACGATTTAAATGAGTTTCAAATCATAATATGTCTATATATATGATGTTTGGATAGAAAATATAAAGTTTGGGAAAAACCGGATTAAAGTTGCGGAAAAGTCGACTAAGGATTTGCCTTGCAACAAAGCTTTTTGATAAATACATTTTGTTTGCTATATGGGATCTTTTTGGGACATATTATATACAAAATTGAAGGTTTTGGAATGTAGTTTCCAACGCTCTTAACCGTCCGTTCATACGACGTCCGGATAAAAGATATAAGCATCTGAAGAAGTGCCAATGCGAGGGTGCCAAGTAGCACCTTTTTTACTTTTTAAAAAATGGGAAATGTACATCCCTTATCTCGTCTTTTTCCCCATGTTTTCAGAGAGCACGACCAAATAACATCCCTAACCTTACCCTTAAGCTCTCTACAAGGGCTTCAAACAAGATTATCATTCCGGGGACGAAATCAAGAAGCGATAACATTAAAGTGATCCCTATGACGTAAGTATCGCTATATCGCCTCTCTTTTTCTTTGTAGTTTGAGTTTTGGGATGTATTTAATAGTTAAAAAAATGCCCACTTTCTGTATTTAATCTTTTAAATATCAAAAAAGTTTGATAAATTTATTTTCTAATAGTTAGAACTCACGGGACGGTGATCGGAAGTCGTGAGTTCGAGTTATTTGACTTGTAGTGGACCTTATTGTGGCATGTTTCGTGTTGATTTTGGGATGTCTATTTTGCTACTGTTTAATGGAGTTTTAGAGGAGAAATTGTATGGAGAAATACTACATAATGGCGAAATGGTAGATTCGTCGTTATTTGTAATATTTTCGGGGTGTTTGACACTACTATAATTGTCGTTTTGGGTATGGAGTGATTGGGGTATGTTGGGATGTTGTAAGCTATATATAACATGGATCTAGACTTGAATCCACTGTAGGAGATAATTATATTGTGTTCTTTTTATGTGCATAAGATTTTCTTGAAATTTATTAAGTTAAATGGATGGACTAGACATGAACTAGTGAATAAAGTTGCTAATTGAGGATAGTTGGAGTTGTGGATTATTTTCTTTGTTATAAATATATGGTATAAGGATGGAATCATTAATGAATGAATTCATTATCATATTAATGATACTGTTAAGTTAAGTTAAAAAGTCTATAAGGGGTGATATGGGGTATACAGGTTTCAATCGGAGCTAGCAGCTCGTCGTGAAGTAGCTGTGACTTGTTGTTGTTATATGGTGTCTTGTTATTGATAATTATGTACTGCTGGATTACTCTGGTCATTTTTGTTGGTATATGGTATTGGAGGAGGCTCTTGTTACAGGGGAGATGCTGCCCAAATTTATATAAACGAGCTACTAGTTTAAGTTACGGACTTAGCCTTTACCCAACACTGATTTTGAATCTCTTTATATTATGGTAGATTGAGTTGAGTTGTTTGAAGAATTGTTTGGAAGGTATTAAGGACTCAATTGAATTAAGGTATGTTAAGGCTATCCTTTTTTTTCTTTTGGCATGATCCATATGATACAACGAAATGAGCAAGCACGCCACTTTCACGAATGATTCTATTCCTAAAAGTACTAGGGTTACCTATATTCTTGATTCCCCCATATATCCTACTATCATATCGTCTGTTCATGGGTCTCATAATATTTCGAGAGAACTTATTGACTTATTTCATTATGCACTGCATTCATTTATACATGTATATTGACTCATGACCAGATGACGTTATATACGCATATAGTATATATATATGGGGTATGGGAGAAAGGTTATGGCGTTATATACGCACCACCACCTGACCAGCTGGTATACGTTTATGATTTAGCCCACAGAGGCTGAGTTGATATGATGGGATGCCCTCAGGGGCTTGATGATGTTATGTAAGCATATACCTATGCATGATATGATATTTATACGCATACAGATGACATTATAAATATTTTTATGATTCACAGAGCTATTCAAACTTACAGGTTTAGTTCTTTACTCTATGTTTCTTTCATGCCTTTTATATATTGATTTTTATGCCTTACATACTCGGTACATTATTCGTACTGACGCCCCTATTGCCTGGGGACCTGCGTTTCATGCTCGCAGGTGCAGGTAAACAAGCTGACGATCCCCCTCCGTAGGACTCTAGCTCAGTGAGAGTTGGTGTGCTCCATTTGATCCGGAGGTGCTATTGGGTTTTGGTACGATACTGTTGTATACATATAAGCGTATGACGGGGCCCAATCCCGTCCTTTATACAGTTTTACACTCTATTAGAGGTCTGTAGACAGTCATGTATAGTTGGATAGTATGTGGCTTTGTCGGCTCGCCCTACTGTATTCTGCATGTATATGTATATAAGTCTTTTGAGTATGTCTCCTCACGTATGTTATTCACATGATTCCGCAGTTTAGGGACAGATGTTATGCATGACCTACACTTATTTCATGTTTATATCTTAGACGTATGCTTAGGGGTGTTCGGTGGGTAGAACTCGGGCACTCGTCACAGTCCATTGGTTTGAGTCGTAACAAAAATAGTATCAGAGCAGTTCCATCCTAGGGTTATCTACAGACTGTGTCTAGTAGAGTCTTGTTTATGAGTGTGTTATGCACCACACTTATAAAGAGGAGGTGGTAGGACATATAGGATGTTACCCTCCCTTCTTATCTTAGATCGTGCGATATAAGAATTCATTTTTCTAACGATATGTTATATTTTCAACGACGCCCAAGAAGGCTACAACCGCCCAGAATGGCAAGTCCATGGATGATGAGACTACAAGTCGAGTGACACGAGTTACCAGGGCTCAGGGAGAGTCACAAATTGAGACTCTATCTTAGACTTCACATACCTTACCCTCTCCGGATGAGATCCGAGGGGCACCAGCGCCAGCCCCAGTACCCCAGTTGCTCAGCCAAATGCATAGGTTCTGGAAATGAGAGATGTTATTCAGTTATTGACTCAATTAGTGGCCGCACAGGCTCGACGCCCGGAAGTAGGTAATGGTCATGTAGATAGGGAGATTAGTGCGAGGGTTCATGATTTTATTAATTTGGATCCTCACGTATTCACTGGACCAGAACAAAACGAGGACCATCGGGTATTTATTGATAGGATACAGAGAACTTTGAGGGTAGTGAAGGCCACTGTGACTGAGTTAGTTGAGCTAGCTTCCTATAGACTTCGGGATGTTGCAGTTAATTGGTACGAGTCTTGGGAGTTGTCCAGAGGTAAGGATGCCCCTCCAGCAGTATCGCAAGAGTTTACAGAGGCTTTTCTTCGTCATTATTTTCCACCAGAGCTTAGATGGTCCAGAGTTGATAGGTTCTTGACCTTTCGGTAGGGTAATATGAGTGTTAGGGAGTACAACCTTCAGTTTGATTCTTTGGCTAGGTATTCTCCCACTATTGTAGCTAAGGTGGAGTATCGGGTTCACCGGTTCGTGATGGGGTTGGAGCCACACCTGCTTAATGACTGTATGTCGGTTTCACTTCAGCCAGGCATAGATATTTCTCATATTCAGGCATACGCTCAGGGTGTAGAGGAGCGTAAGTGATCGAGGCCAAACCTACACCACTATAGAATAGCGAGGATGGTCAATGCAGTTTTACCCAATGAGGTCGGGATCGATTTCCACAGGGAGTTAATTTGGCTTGGAGTTGGGTATCTAACTAATCTAGATGTGTGTGTTGTTCCTAATTGCACTTCCAAACATTGTTGCGATTGATTCTATTCTAATTTTATACTATTGTATGTTAAGTGTAAGCTAAGTACAATATTTCTGGTAAAAGTTTTCAAGTGTTAAAAGGCACTAGGGAAGTGACTTCCGCCTAGGTGAGTATCTAATGGCTATCAAGAATCTAGGACAAACTTGTTATGATTGGGGTCGTGATATAACCATCACACATAAGTGCTCGCTCTATACCTCTCGGTAGTTTGAGTGACTTTGCCCGATTTGGCTTTCTCAAGCCCAAATGGGTGTTCATACAATACAAGTGAAATTGGCTCAAGTCGGGTATTACTACCTCTAGGTTTAACCCTTTAATTGAGACAATCAATCTCTTGAGTTCACCCAAATTCCTTGTTAGCCTAATTTTCCTAGACTTAGTCCCTCTTTCTCAAGAAGAGCCTAAGTCATAAAGGCATGAGTCAGTGTTTGCAACCACTAATTCTACAGTTTTAGCATGAACTAGGATAAATATCACTAACCCATAAACAATTAAGCCCTAAAATTCAAGATCCATTAAATACCCACACTAGGGTTGAGTCACAACCCTAGCTATGGGGTCTAGCTACTCATAATAACAGCAGAAATCAAAGATAAAGATGAAATATAAGCCATAATATTAAAGTACAAGATGAAAATCTAAAATTTGAAAGTAAATCTACTCTACAATTGCCCTAAAAGGGAAATATCAGTTGTTCACGTGCTCTGCTAAACAAAACTTAACCTAAAATTGATAAAAGGATCTATTTATTCTAGGCTAAAAATTTCGGACAAAAATGCCCCTACGGAGGTTTCGTGGACACATAATTCTGACCGCGTCCGCGCTTGGGCTTTCGCGGCCGTGTAATAGTGAGCGCGGTCCGCGTTTCTTCATATCTTGGCCTGGGTAGATCTTCGTTTCGCAGACCGCGTAATGTTCACCGCGTTCGCGTGAGATTCCTTCGCGACTGCGTAATTTGGATGTGGAGCTCCTTCTTTATTTATGCCCATCTTGCAAAGTCTCTGAACCTCGACAAACGTTGCCCGCTAAATTCCAACCGTGGTCGCGCCAGTCACTTTGCGGTCGCGTCTTTCTGCCGCTCTCAGTGCTCAATTTCAGTGCTCAAAACAGCCTCTCTGAATCTCTATTTTGCGGTCCGCAGAATAATGGCTGCCTCAGCGATGATAATTTCAAGGCCGCCCTTTTCTATCACGGTCCGCGTTCCACAGTATTGGTCCAGACTTGGTTTTTGTTCAAGTTTGACTCCTCTATGAGTTGGTTATGGCTTTTTTGGCTCATTTCGAACAAAACCCTGCAAGCAAGCACATTAAGTTAGTTTCCGAGAATACCATCACACATTTTTGGCCGAAAACCTAAGTTAAAAAGAGCAAATAATAGGCTAAAATCCCTACTTATCAACTCCCCCAAACTTAAGTTTTTGCTTGTCCTCAAGCAAACTAGTTAATTCCCACCTCCACAAGAAAAATAAATGAAAATTTCAGTTGTCCTAAGGTGACTTCATCAAGCATCAATTGGGATTAACAATTACCCTCAACACAAATGCATTATCAATAACATCATGCTATGACTTTTTGAGTTCCATAGTTCTAATGTGACACAAAAGCATCAAGAGTTGACTCAATTCATCAAGGAAGCTCGCTCTCTCATGTAGGTCATTGTGGATCCCAAACTCCTCCTCCTCTACTCTCTATGAGTAAATCTCACTTTATAGAATGTGACACTTAAAACAAGGATTGTAAAGAAGTGCGCTCATCACTCTCAAAAGAATGCCATAAGTCCGGCTTTAAGTACCATAAGCTTGCTCCTTATTTAAATCACCACTAATGTAAGCTCACTCCACTTGAAATCAAATAGGGCTTTAGCGGGATATAATGAAGGCTTTTTGGATCGAGGTAGGACATAATGAACTATGATGGTTTCATCTTTCCTTAAGCACTCCATTTTCTTATTTCGGTTCATACTTTCTTGACTCTTTAAGTCATTTTCTTCTTCCTAAGGGGAACTAGAGAGACACATTGTCACTCTTTCTTGTTCATGACAATCATTTTTCTCCTTTTCTCATCATTCCATGCCTTTCAACATTGTTTTCTTTGAATCCCTTCAACCCTTTCTTTCTTTTTGACATATTTGTTTTTAACTCTTCATCTTTTTCTTTGCCTTTCCTTTTCATCAATTCTTTTTGTTCTTTGTACCTTTCATCATTTTGAAATTCCTCTTCTCTCCCCCAAACTTATGTTTTTGCTAATTGCTCATCATGAATGCTAAGGAAAGATTGGGTGCCAATAGAGGGCCATTATAAAACGGGTGAAGGCTTGTAATGTGGCTATTGAATGAAAAAGGCTTAGGCTCAAAGAGGTTGACTAGGTATATCATATTGGTAGGCTACGAAAGCTTTCACGGTTCAAATGGGACCAAGGAGAGCCTACAATCACTTCTCAAGTCGAGCTATACTTAGAATTTCGCCTAGACAAACATTCAGGGCAAGTTCTAGACTTATTGGCACCATCATCAAGTGATTTCTTTGAGCCATCTGTGATCTTCAATCTTAGCTAGGGTTGTTGTAGGCCCTCGACTCTGTTCTCTTTAACAATCATATTTTTGCATGATCAATAAGGAAAGATTGGGTGCCAATAGAGGGCCATTATAAAACGGGTGAAGGCTTGTAATGTGGCTATTGAATGAAAAAGGCTTAGGCTCAAAGAGGTTGACTAGGTATATCATATTGGTAGGCTACGAAAGCTTTCACGGTTCAAATGGGACCAAGGAGAGCCTACAATCACTTCTCAAGTCGAGCTATACTTAGAATTTCGCCTAGACAAACATTCAGGGCAAGTTCTAGACTTATTGGCAC
>AWOL01S0001920.1:244607-293731 GCA_000715115.1 Nicotiana otophora | reverse complement strand
ACAGATGGCTCAAAGAAACCACTTGATGATAGTTTTAGTCAACTCAAGAGTCTAAAGGTCACAACTAGAGTTATTCTTTGTCAATTAACTTGTTTCTAACCATGAGGTCGAAGGTAAATGTGTTAGTACCAAGTGAAGCCTGCTTGAGATACTTTTATTCATTATTACTACATATCAAAGCAAAAATAAAAACATACCCAATCCCTTAAGACGGTTGTCACGCCATCTATCGTTGGGAAGAGCCACCCGGTTCACACAATATCCACCTTTGGAAAGAACTGTGGCATTGAGAAAACCAAAGGCTTATTGATCATGCAAAAATATGAAAAGAAGCTACTAAAAAAATAAGAAGCTAAGCTATTAAGGAAAAATATAAAAGAAGTAATAAAGTAAACTACGGAAAGTAAAATGAATATGTACAATAATGGAGTGAACCCAATATATACAAAATGGAGATGAATATATACATGGAATGGTAAAGTTATATACATACTAAAAGTGAAAAATAACGAAAGTGAAAATAACGATAAGTAAAAATAAAGAAAAATAGTATCATAATTATTACATGCCAGTTATCAAATCAAAATAAGACCACCCCTCAAATAAAACATAACATTGTCCTCAATGCTAAAGGCAAAACTAAGATTAGGGAAGGGATAGAGAGTAAAGAAAACTCCCTATGTGGTCTCTGTCTGCATGGGGTTAGGCTCACTAGTGGGGACCTCGGACTGCATAGGATCATCAACTCCCTCTGGGTCCTCCAACTGTATCTCCAAGTCCTCTGACTGGGGCACCACAAATCCTCTCACCAGCTCTCTGTCAGCCTCCTGCTCTGATGCTTGTGTTGTCTGTGTTGTAGGGGAAGTCTCCTCCATAAGCAGGTCCAGTGGAATATCTCCAGTAGAAGTGAACTTCTCTACCTCCTTCTTCAGCAGCTCCACTGACTCTTTTGAAGCTTGAGTCTTCTTCATCTTTTTGACATGCTTGCCCAGCTCCTTGATCACCTTCCCATGAGTATATAATGTCTCCAAGATTTTCTTTTGGTTTTCCAGGAGCTTCGTCTGATTGTCTAGAAGCTCCTTCAATGAATCCTCTATTGATGGAGGTACCTGAAGCTGTGTTGGGGCTGCCTGTGCTGCGACTGCACTGGATAAGACAAACAACTTTAATGTAGCTGCTTGCAACCAGTTATTGATACTGGATAGCGTCAGAGAGACCCGCAGTGAAGTCTGAGGATATGCGGAAGATGAGGGCATAGATAATGGGGCTGTGACATATGGCCCGGATGAGGGAAGTGGCATAGCAGCCGAAGAACCCTCCACTGTGGAAGGCTCGGAACCAGTGGCCACTACCCTTGGCTCTTCAGACTGTCCAATGGAGGTAGTGGCTTTGCCTTTGGACTTTGGGTTGTCTTCTCCCTGAAGGCTGTACCAAGAGAAGGGCCTTTTTGGCTTCACCTTCATGTCAAAGTGTCTCCCCTCAACCCCCTGGTCCTCTAGGTACATAGTGATGAAATTGGTGTAAGGGTAGGACATTTCTTCCTTCGCGGTTGCCTTAGATATGTTCTGGGCCATGAGGTTCCCCACATTTATTGGGTACCCCGCCATGATGGACGCTATGAGGATCGCCCGGGAGAGTAGAATGTCACTGTCATGCTGGTACGGATCAAGGCGGCTGCAGACGAAGATGCACCACCCTTTGAATTCAAAGATAAGGGTGTTTCTGGCAATTGAGACTCCCGGTGTAAGCCAGGCCGGTGTTGTCCCTGGTATGGCTATCACCTCTACTACCCACGGATGGGCTGCTTTATCTAATGCCAACTTCTGTGTGTATAGAGCAGCGTCTACATCATCAAACCCGGCATATGTATTCAAAGTTTTGCCATTGAACCGGATCTTCTTATTTCATACCTTAGTCATATAGGTATCATTTTTTATGTGGAAAACATTGACGTAGAATTCCTTGACTAGGTACTCATTTGCTTCCGGCAACTTGCTCGTGAAGAATTTCCACCCCACTCTTTCATCAAATTGTCTCTTCACATTCGGGTTATGAGGGAGAAGGTCTCTTTCTATGAAATGTCGCTTAAAGGTGAGCGACCTTTGTGGCCACCATACCCGGAATTTGTGGTAGGCCTTCTCACTTACTAACCTATCTTTCCACACTGCCGGCTTCCTTGATCTAATCAACCCCCCCTTATGGGTATCTCATCCTCTCCCGTTATCCGGAACCTTTTCTTCATCATCAATATCAATAGGAGCAGTTGTTGAGGCTGGAGTTGCAGCAGGTGGGGAAGATGGTGCTGAAGTCTCACTACCTCCTTCTAAGCCATCAGACGACTCAGATGAGGCGGTGGGTTGATTGACAAGACGGAAAGGTTGAGATTGAGCCTCGGGTTGTTGTGCAGATTCTCCCTCGGAAATCTCCCGGGAAGGGAGGTATTCACTAGTGTCCGAGGAGTCATCTTGAGGTCTCACAGGTGGGGCCTTTTTGCTAATAATCTTCTGAGGTGCTAAGGGTGCAGTCTGCTTCCCTTTGCCTCGACCTTGGGAGGATTCTCCCCTCCCTTTTAATTTGTCAGGACTACCACGAGATTGCACCATTATCTGTACACACAATTAGTAAAAGATCATTAGTATTGTGATTCAATGAATCCTTAAAGAAATGCAGATGAAATGAAACAGTGCTTCCCAAAATAGTGCACCGCGGACCGCGGACAAATAGGCACTGCCGCGGAAGAGCCATCGCGGACCGCGTAAAAATGGGTGTAGCTGTGAGGAGGTTGGACTTAGACTACCAACTCTCTGATCATGGTCCTCTGCAGACCGCGAAATTTGGGACGCGACTGCGAAAGATCAAATGCGGACCGCGTAAAAATGGTCGCGGCCGCGGAAGCAATTGCCAAGCTCTCTAAAACTCATGAGCACGGAACGCAAATTTTGGATGCGGCCACATAAGGTCAAACGCGGACCACGGAAAAATCACCGCGTCCGCGAACATGCAACCATACTCAGCTCTCACAAATTAAAGAATGCGGACCGCGTAAAATGGACCGCGGTTTGCGGAGTTCAAACAAAACGGGCACTGGCACATTTGAAACCTAGGGTTTTCACTAAGTGCAAACATTAATGAAATTAACATGCATAGTTAATAAACTTATCCCCCATTAGGCATGTAAAACAATTACCCCACATGAATTTAAGCACCAATTAACCATGATTTTGAGATTGTGGCATGTATTTAAACCCTAACTAAAAAGAAAATTTAAAACTAGAAGAAAAGAAAACAAAGAGATAAAATCAATGCAAAGATTTGAGCATACCAGTTGTGAAATTGTAGAGGAAAATGGATTCTTGATTGATATGAAATGAGATTGATAGTCAAAGAAGAGGAAGATGAATAGTGCTCTAATATGGTGAAAGTTTGAGGTTCAAAAAGTGTAAAAGTCCTAAGGACTTTTTATTTATACCAAACCGATGGGGACCCACCGACTTACCTTAGCGCGGTCCGCGGAATTCTACAGCGGTCCGCACTTTTTACCTTTCGAAGAGCTGCTGCACAATCCTGGGCGCGGTCCGCGAAAAACTGGGCGCGACCGCGAATGTCACCGCGGTCTGCCAAATTATGAGCGCGGACGCGAAATCAACTTCAGATAGTTGATATTTTGGGCTGCTCAAGTATGCGTCCGTGGATAAAATGTGCCACCGCGAAATGCTAACGCGGACCGCGAAATTTTGAGCGCGGTCCGTAAAATTCCCACACTTAGTCAAATGTTTCCCTGTCAAAGTCCTGCACTGCACAACCAATTCCTACACAAACTTCACAACTAGGTAGTCCAAAATAATGCCTAATCTAATCCAAAAAAAAATACATGGGTTGCCTCCCAAGAAGCATCTGATTTAACGTCGCGGCACGACGCATGTTACCATCATCATGTGAAATTGATCAAGTCCACCACGTGGCTGTCATCAAACTTGTTGCGGTAGTGCTTTACTCGGTGCCCATTAACTCTGAAGATTTCACCATTTGTGTTTTTCAAATCAAGAGCACCAAACGGAGTTACATGCACCACTTCAAAAGGGCCACTCCATTTTGACTTGAGCTTTCCCGGAAACAGTCGTAACCGAGAGTTGAATAGAAGAACCAAGTCACCCTCCTTGAATTCTTTGTTCCGGGCATATTTGTCATGTAAGTACTTCATCTTGTCCTTATACAAGGACGAGCTGGAATAGGCATGAAACCAGAATTCATCAAGTTCATTGAGTTGCTCTACCTGGAGATTAGCTGCTACATCCCATTCAAGGTTTAACTTCTTGAGCGCCCACATGGCCTTGTGCTCTAACTCAACCGGAGGATGGAATGCTTTCTCAAATACCAACCGGTATGGAGACATACCAATTGGAGTCTTGTACGCAGTTCTATAAGCCCACAAAGCATCGTCAATTTTTCTTGACCAATCCGTCCGATTTACATTGACAATTTTTGATAATATGCTCTTTATCTCTCTGTTGGGGACCTCAACTTATCCACTAGTCTGGGGATGATAAGGGGTTGACACCTTATGATTGACACCATACTTGGAAAGTAAAGTGTCGAAGGCCTTGTTGCAGAAATGAGAACCCCCATCACTGATGATCGCCCTAGGAGTGCCAAACCTTGTGAAGATATGTTTCTTTAAGAATGATACCACACTCTGTGCCTCATTGTTGGGCAAAGCTACAGCTTCAACCCACTTGGAAACATAATCAACAGCAACAAGAATATAAGTGTTATGATAGGAACTCACAAATGGCCCCATGAAGTCTATGCCCCACAAGTCAAAATATCGATCTCAAGAATAGTGGTGAGAGGCATTTCATCCTTCTTGGAAATTCCACCATCTCTTTGGCATTCATCACACCTCTTAACAAGCTCACTTGCATATTTATACAGGGTAGGCCAATAAAATCCACAGCTAAGAACCTTTGAAGCAGTTCTCGCCCCACCATGATGACCACTGTAGGGCAAGGAATGGCAAGCATCAAGAATATTTATTTGCTCCTCTTCCGGATCACACCATCATTGCAAATCTTGAAAAGATAGGGCTCGTCCCTATAATAATCCAAGCTGTCCCATTTGAGTTTCTTCCTTTGGTTAGAAGAGAGCTCACTTGGGACAATGCCGGTCACAAGAAAGTTAGCCACATCGGCGAACCAAGGCATACCATTCAAAGACACGGAGAGGAGTTGTTCATATGGGAACGAATCATTAATTTCGAGGCCATCGTGGGGCCTCCCCTCCTCTTCTAAGCGGGACAAGTGGTCCGCCACTTGATTATCACTTCCTTTTCTATCAATGATTTCGAGGTAAATCTCTTGAAGCGGAAGAACCCATCTCATCAACTTAGCCTTCGAGTCCTTTTTGGTCATCAAGTAACGGAGTGCCGCGTGATCAGTGTGCACAATCACTTTGGCACCCATGAGATATGGCCTGAACGTTTCCATGACGAAGACAATGGCTAATAACTCTTTTTCGATCACCGTATAATTGACTTGGGCGTCATTCATAGTTTCGCTTGCATAATAGACCGGATGAAATATCTTGTTGACCCTTTGCCCCAAAATTGCTCTTACCACAACGTCACTAGCATCGCACATGAGCTCAAATGGTAAGCTCCAATTGGGTACGGTAATGATGGGAGTGGTTGTTAATTTAAACTTGAGAAGCTCAAAAGCTTTCATGCAATCTTCATTGAACACAAACTTTGCATCCTTTTCTAGCAGCATGCACAAGGGGTTCACCACTTTTGAGAAATCCTAGATGAACCTTCGGTAAAACCCCGTGTGCCCAAGAAAGCTCCTAACTCCCTTGACGGTAGTAGTAGGAGGTAGTTTTGAAATAACTTCAATCTTCTCTTTGTCCACTTAAATACCTTTCTTTGAGATATTATGGCCGAGGACAATGCCCTTCTCGACCATAAAGTGGCATTTTTCCCAATTAAGCACTAGGTTGGTCTATTCACATCGGGCCAACACTTTGTCAAGATTATCCAAGCATTCTTCAAATGAGTCCCCCACAATACTAAAATCATCCATGAACACTTCAAGGAAGTTCTCCACCATATTAGTAAATAATGCCATCATACACCGCTGAAAGGTAACTGGTGCATTACACAAACCAAATGGCATCTGTGAGAATGCAGATGTGCCATACGGATATGTGAAGGTGGTTTTCTCTTGGTCTTCCGGTGCAATGAGAATCTGGTTGTACCCTGAGTACCCATCCAAAAAGCAATAGTAGGCACGCCCGGCAAGTCTGTCCAACATTTGATCAAGAAAGGGCAATGGAGAGTGGTCTTTGCGGGTCACTTTGTTCAACTTTCTGTAGTCCATATATACCCTCCATACGGTGACAGTATGAATGGGGATCAACTCATTTTTCACATTTGTGACCACAGTCATACCCCTTCTTCGGCACACATTGTACTGGTGAAGTCCATGAACTATCCGAAATAGGGTACACAACCCCTGCATCAAGCCACTTGATAATTTCCTTCTTAACGACCTCTTGCATAGCCTTGTTCAACCTCCTTTGATGTTCCACGGAGGGTTTGGCATCATCCTAGTATAATTTTGTGCATGCAAAAGGCGGGGCTTATACCCCGAATGTCAGCCAAAGTCCATCCAATTGCCTTTTTCCTTCTTTGAAGCACCGCAATGGTGGAGTCTACCTGCACGTTAGTTAGACAAGCAGAAAGAATAACAGGTAATGTGGAAGAAGAGCCTAAACATTCATACCTGAGGTGTGAAGGCAAAGGCTTCAACTCCAATGTTGGTGGCTCCTCGATTAAGGACTTTGTTGGTGGAGTCTTCCGATTTTCCAAGTCCAAAGAAAGTTTATGGGGCCCATGTGATTTGGATCACATTCCTTGCAATGCATTTGCACATTCAACCAAGCCTTCCTTTTCATCATCCTCATAGTTTAACAACACAACTTCCAAAGGGTTTTCCACATTGATCATGGCACTCGTGTCATCAACTATCACCTCTGTCACAAGATCCACAAAAGAGCAAACTTCATTTCTATTTGGTTGCCTCATTGATTTACACACGTGGAATATAACTTTTTCATAGCCCATTCGGAAGGTGAGCTCCCTTGCTTCCACATCAACCAATGGCCTCCTTGTTGCTAGGAAAGGTCTCCCCAATATTATAGCCACCTCATAGTTGACTTCGTAGTCGAGAATCACAAAATCAACAGGCAAAATAAACTTGTCGACCCGGACTAGAACATCATCAATAATACCAAGCGGCCTTTTCATTGTCCGATCCGTCATTTGTAATCTCATGGAAGTGGCTCTTGGTTGCCCAATACCTAGTGTCTTGAACACGAAATATGGCATCAAATTAATACTTGCTCCCAAATCACACAAGGTTTTTGCAAAATCGGCACTACCAATGGTGTATGGAATTGTAAAGGCACCGGGATCTTCAAGCTTTGGAGCCATCGACTGCACAATGGCACTCACTTGATGAGTCATTTTGATGGTCTCACAATTCATAGATCTCTTCTTAGTTACCAAGTCCTTCATGAACTTGGCATATCCCGGCATTTGTTCGAGAGCTTCCACCAAGGGCACATTGATTGACAAACTTTTCATCATCTCAATAAACTTCTTGAATTGGTTTTCATTATTTTGCTTTGCAAGCCTTTGAGGATACTGTGGAGGAGGCCTTGGAAAAGGGGCCTTGGCTTTAGGCACTACTATTTTCGGTATGTCTATCACGTGTTCCCTAGACGGGTTCACATCATTTTGAGTCTCCTCCATGTTGTCATTAATATCGATCCTCACTTCATAATTCACATTCTCATCATTGGCTTGAATCTCATCATCTTCTTGCTACACAACATCATCACTCACAATCTTCTTTGGATTAGAGGTACTTACATCTCCACCTCTACTGCTTCTTGTGGTCACTGCCATAGCATGGCCTGTATTGTTCCCACCCTTTGGGTTTACTACCGTATCACTTGGTAGTGCCCCCTTAGGGCGAGTATTCAATGATTGAGAAATTTGACCCATTTGCACTCCCAAGTTGCGAATAGAGGTAGTATGGGAAGCTATTTGGGCATCGGAGTTAGCATTCATTTCCATCATTTGTTTGAACATACTCTCTATCTGCCCCATCTCATTATTTGAATAACTTTGCCCTTGAGACGAATATGGAGGCGGATTGTTGGGTTGTTGATACATCGGGGCCTTTGAAAGCCCGACCCTAAGTTGCCTTGATTATTATTATTCCAACCCCCTTGGTTTCCATTGCCACCCCAATTGTTATTGTTGTTCCCCCAATTCTGATTGTTGTTCTCCCAATTGTTCGAGTTGTTATTGTTGCCATTGTTCCAATTCCCTTGGCCTTGGTTGCCCCAATTTTGATTCTTCCCTTGCGATCTTCATTGTTGATTTGGAGCATTGCTCCATTGACTTTGGTAGTTATTGGCATATAGCATTTACTCACTTTGATCATCATAAGAATCTTCTTGATTGTAACCACTACCACTTTGCTCATATTGATATTAACTGTTTTGCACTTGTTGACCACGATGTTTCCTCTTGTTGACCATGACATTTACCCCTTCCATGGCATTTACTTGCTTTGTCCCTCGAACTTGCTGAAGCTTGGCCTTTGCTAACTGATTCATAGTAGTTGTCAACTCGGTTATGGCTTGTCCGTGATCATGAAGTTCCTTGTGAAGATAGATGACATTAGGGTCACCCTGATGAACATTTGCCCGACTTTGCCAAGATGAGGATGTGTCAGCCATCTCATCAAGTATGTCACAAGCATCGACATAAGGCATTTTCATAAAATTTCCCCCAGCTAGCTGATTCACCACACATTGGTTGGTCGTGTTGATGCCCCTATAGAATGTCTACTGAATCATTGCTTCAGTCATATCATTGTTTGGGCATTCCTTGACCATTGTCCAATATCACTCCCACATTTCATGTAGGGGTTTATTAGGTTCTTATTTAAAGGCTAAGATCTCATCCCTCAATGTTGCTATATGACCCGGTGAGAAAAACTTGGCTATAAACTTTTCTGCCAACTCATCCTACGTGTGTATGGAGTGGTTGGGTAGCCTCTCGAGCCAGTCCAAAACTTTTCCTCTTAGTGAAAATGAGAAAAGTCTCAATCTCAGAGCGTCCTCTGACACATTCGTCTGCCTGCTCCCCCAGCATGTGTCTACAAAACCCTTTAGATGCTTGTATGCGTTCTGATGAGGAGCTCCAGTGAAGAAGCCCCTTTGCTCCAATAAGGTCAGCATGATATTTGTAATCTGAAAATTGCCCGCCCGAATCCGGGGCGGGAAAATTGTACTTGCGTAACCTTCATTGGGTAGCACCCGGTGTGCTGCCGGTGGAGGAGGTAGGGGAGGGTTTGGAATGTTGTCATTAGCCTGGCGGCCTCTTCTTTGGACTTGAGGTTCTATATTAACCTCATCCTCACCATTGTCATCTACCTCCTCCCCCGGAATAACATGTCCGAGAGCATCATTATGGGCCATTTGCTACCTAAAGCAATTAATACACAAAAGTTAGAAAAATAGAAGGAAAGAAAAACAAGACACACAAATAGTTAGATAGATAGCGAACACTTCCTAACTCCCTGACAATGGCGCCAAAAAGTGATCGAGGTCAAACCTACACCACTATAGAGTAGCGAGGATAGTCGATGCAGTTTTACCCAATGAGGTCGGGATCGATTTCCACATGGAATTAATTTGGCTTGGAGTTGGGTATCTAACAAATCTAGATGTGTATGTTGTTCCTAATTGCACTTCCAAACATTATTGCGATTGATTCTATTCGAATTTTATACTATTGTATGCTAAGTGTAAGCTATGTACAATATTTTAGGTGAAAGTTTTCAAGTGTTAAAAGGCACTAGGGAAGTGACTTCCGCCTAGGTGAGTATATAATGGGTATCAAGAATCTAGGACAAGCTTGTTATGATTGGGGTCGTGATATAACCATCACACATAAGTGCTCACTCTATACCTCTCGGTAGTTTGAGTGACTTTGCTCGATTTGGCTTTCTCAAGCCCAAATGGGTGTTCATACAATACAAGTGAAATTGGTTCAAGTCGGGTATTACTATCTCTAGGTTTAACCCTTTAATTGGGGCTATCAATCTCTTGAGTTCACCCTAATTCCTTGTTAGCCTAATTTTCCTAGATTTAGTCCCTCTTTCTCAAGAAATGCCTAAGTCATAAAACCATGAGTCGGTGTTTGCAACCACTAATTCTATAATTTTAGCATGAACTAGGCTAAATATCACTAACTCATAAACAATTAAGCCCTAAAATTCAAGACCCATTAAATACCCACATTAGGGTTGGGTCACAACTATAGCTATGGGGTCTAGCTACTCATAATAACATCAGAAATCAAAAATAAAGATGAAATATAAGCCATAATATTAAGTACTAGATGAAAATCTAAAGTTTGAAGGTAAATCTACTATAAAATTTTCCAAAAAGGGAAAAATTAGTTGTTCACGTGCTCTGCTAAACAAAACTTAACCTAAAATTGATAAAAGGATCTATTTTTACTAGGCTAAATATTCCGGACAAAAATGCCCCTGCGGAGGTTTCGCGGACGCGTAATTCTGACCGCGTCCGCGCTTGGGCTTTCGCGGCCGTGTAATAGTGAGCGCAGTCCGTGTTTCTTCATATCTGGGCCTAGGTAGATCTTCGCAGACCGCGTAATGTTCACCGCGTCCGCATGAGATTCCTTCACGGCCACGTAATTTGTACGCGGACCGCCTTCTTCATTTATGCCTATCTTGCAAAGTCTCTGAACCTCGTCAAACGTTGTCCGCTAAATTCCAACCGCGGTCGCGCTAGTCACTTCACGGTCGCGTCTTTCTGCCGCTCTCAGCGCTCAATTTTAGTGCTCAAAAACAGCCTCTCTGAATCTCTATTTCGCGGTCCGCAGAATAATGGCTGCCTCAGCGATGATAATTTCACGGCCGCCCTTTTCTATCGCGGTCCACGTTCCACAGTATTGGTCCAGACTTGGTTTTTGTTCAAGTTTGACTCCTTTATGAGTTGGTTATGGCTTCTTTGGCTCATTTCGAATAAAACCCTGTAAACAAGCACATTAAGATAGTTTCCGGGAATACCTTCTCGTATTTTTGGCCCAAAACCTAAGTAAAAGAGAGCAAATAATAGGCTAAAATCCCTACTTATCAGTAAGCAGAAGCAGAGGGCCGATCGTGAGCATGATAGGGGCCAGAGTAAGAGAGTGAGATCTTGAGGTCCTTCTAGTGAGTTTCGAGGTGATCAGCGACATCAGTACCCGAGGTATACAGCCCAGCCATCGGCTAGTGCATCCCCTCACTTTGCTGGTAGGATATTTGATCCTTCCACATATTCAAGTCCCGGTCAGAGTTCAAGGGCCTCTAGTTCTCACTATAGGGGTGAGTTAAGTCAGATGAGGCCACCTTTGCCACGATGTGCTTAGTGTGGTAAGCAGCATGCCAGGCAATGCCTTGTAGGGTTGGGTGTTTGTTATACTTGTGGTTATCCAGGCCACGTTATGAGAGATTGTCAGACGAGAATTGGTGCAAGTATAGTTCAGTCAGTGAGATCTTTAGCCAGTTCGTCATCATCAGTATGCCCCCCTGGGCAAGGTTCACAGGCACCCGTTGGTCGTGGTAGAGGCAGAAGTGGAGCATCTAGCTCGAGCGGTCTTCAGAACCGTATTTATGCATTTGCGGGTCGACAGGATCATGAGTCATCACCTGATGTTGTTACATGTATATTATCAGTCTCCTCATATGATGTATATGCATTAATCGATCCAGGTTCCACCTTATCGTATGTGACTCCGTTGGTTGCTAGTAAGTTTGGGATAGAACCTGAGTTGATTGAACATTTTGTGGTGTTTACACCTGTTGGGGATCCAGTGATAGCTAGATATGTATATAAAGATTGTATAGTAGTAGTTCATAGTCATTTTATAGTAGCAAACTTGATTGAGTTAGATATGGTAGAATTTGATGTTATAATGGGTATGGATTGGTTGGCTTCTTGTTATACTAACGTTGATTGTAGATCAAAGATGGTTCGGTTCCAGTTTCCAGGGGAGCCAATTCTGGAGTGGAAAGGTAATACTGCATCGCCAAGAGGTAGGTTTATTTCCTATCTCAAGGCAAGGAAGATGATCAGAAAGGGCTATATTTATCACTTAGTTCGGGTACAGGATGTGAAAGCAAAGTCACCGACACTGCAGTCTATCCCGGTAGTTAATGAGTTCCCCGATGTTTTCTCGATGAGCTTCATGGCCTTCCGCCAGAGCGGGAGATTGAGTTTTCTATTGACACATTACCATATACCCAGCCGATATCTATTCCTCCGTATAGAATGACACCTGCATAGCTGAGAGAGTTGAAGAACAACTGAGGGATTTGCTTTAAAAAGGCTTTATGAGACCTAGTACATCACCGTAGGGAGCACCTGTGTTATTTGTAAGAAAGAAAATGGTTCCTTGCGAATGTGTATTGATTACAGACAATTGAATAAGGTGACGATCAAGAATATGTACCTGCTCCCGAGAATTGATGATTTATTTGATCAGTTGTAGGGTTCCAAGTGTTTCTCAAAGATAAACTTGAGGTCTGGGTACCATCAGGTAAGGGTTAAAGAGAAATATATTCCGAAGACAGTATTCAGGACCATATACGGGCACTATGAGTTTTGAGTTATGTCGTTCGGGTTAACCAATGCCCCAGCATTATTCATGGACTTGATGAACCGTGTGATCAGACCCTTTCTAGATCAGTTCGTGATTGTATTTATAGATGATATTTTGGTTTACTCCCATTCAGAGGCTGAGCATGCAGATCATTTACGTATTGTACTCAGAGTTCTACAAGAAAGGAAGTTGTATGCAAAATTCTCTAATTGTGAATTCTGGTTGAATTCTGTAGCCTTCCTTAGTCATATTATTTCAGGTAAGGATATCTAGGTTGATACACAGAAGATTGAGGTAGTGAAGACTTGGCCTAGACCCACGACACTGACGGAGGCTCGTTGTTTCCTGGGTTTGGCAGGTTATTACATGAGATTTGTGGAGGGTTTTTCTTCTCTTTTAGCACCATTGACAAATTTGACTCAGAAGGCAACTAAGTTTAAGTGGATTGATGCTTGTGAGTGGAGTTTCCAGGCATTGAAGGACATATTGACTTCAGCACCGGTTCTGACACTTCCAGAAAGGGCCGATGGTTATGCTATCTATTATGATGCTTCGGCCGTTGGATTGGGTTGTGTATTGATGCAGCATGGTAAGGTTGTCGCTTACACTTCTAGACAACTAAGAAACCACAAGAAGAATTACCCGACCCATAATTTAGAGTTAGCCGCGGTGATTCATGTACTAAATATATGGAGGTATTATTTGTATGGCATTCATGTTGATATCTATACGGACCATAAGAGCCTGCAGTATATATTCAAGCGAAAGGAATTGAATTTACGTCATAGGTGATGGTTGGAGCTACTGAAAGACTATGATATTGATATTTTATACCATACAGGGAAGGCGAATGTAGTAGCCGACGCCCTCAGTCGTAGATCTATGGGTAACCTATCATATTTATAGCCAGAGAAGAGTGAGATAGCTCGTGAGATTCATCAGCTAGCTAATCTTGGAGTTCGATTACTAAATTTAGGTGGTATTGGAGTTACTATTCACGACACGACAACATCCTCTCTAGTAACTGAAGTGAAGGAACGCTAGTATGAAGATCATGTGCTAGCTCACTATAGAGATACAACCCCTTAAAAGGAGAAGACACCATATGAGGTTACAGGAGATGGAGTCCTCAGATATCGAGGTCGATTATATGTTCCTAATGTGGCAGGGTTGCGCCAACAGGTTATGGGAGAAGCTCAATATTCTTGTTATTCTATTCATCTAGGAGCGACGAAGATGTATCATGATATCAGGGGAATATACTATTGGGATGGAATGAAGAAGGATATAGTAGAGTTTGTTGCTCAGTGCCCTAATTGTCAGCAGGTTAAGATTAAGCATCAGAAACCCGGTGGATTATTGCAGGCTATAGAGATTCTGACTTGGAAATGGGAAGTGATTAATATGGATTTCATCATAGGCTTACCTCGTACCCAACGTAAGTTCGATTCTACATGGGTTATTATTGATAGACTTACAAAATCAGCCCATTTTCTGCATATCAAGACTATGTATTCAGCGGAAGATTATGCAAGGCTTTACATTAAGGAAATAGTACGACTTCATGGTATCCCTATATCTATTATCTTAGATAGAGGTGCCTAGTTTATAGCTAATTTCTGGAGGTTTTTCCAAAAAGGATTGGGGACTCAGGTAGGTCTTAGTACAATATTTCATCCCTAGACAGACGATCGGGCTGAGCGTACTATTCAGACACTGGAGGATATGCTACCGGTTTGTGTAATGGACATCAGGGGTAGCTGGGATGATTATCTTCCACTTATTGAGTTCGCATATAATAATAGTTATTTTTCCAGCATACAGATGTCTGCATACGAATCTCTTTACGGATGGAAGTGTAGGTCTCCTATCGGATGGTTCGAAATTGGGGAAACTAAGTTAGTAGGACCATAGTTGGTACAACAGGTAGTTGAGAAGAATAAACTTATAAGGGAAAGGCTATTATCATCTTAGAGTCGTCACAAGTCCTATGCAGATAATTGATGACGAGACTTGGAGTTTCAGGTAGATGGCTGGGTATTCCTAAAGGTATCACCGATGAAAGGCGTTATGAGATTCGGTAAGAAAGCAAATCTTAGCCCTCGGTACATTGGACCTTATAAGATTATACACAGAGTAGGCTTAGTAGCATATGAGTTAGACTTCCCTTCCAACTTGGAGTCTGTATATCCAGTCTTTCATGTGTCTATGCTCCGTAAGTGTATTGGAGATCCCTCTAAAGTCATTCCAGTTGATGATGTTCAGGTTACAGAGCAGCTATCATATAAGGAAGCTCCCATTTCTATACTAGATAGACAAGTTCGGAGATTAAGAATTAAGGATGTAGCTTCGGTTAAAATACTTTGGAGAAATAATAATATGGAGGAGATGACTTGTGAAGCTGAAGAAGAAATGAAGACTAGGTATCCTCACTTTTTTCCGCTTCCAAAGGAGGATCGGAACGGGACATCATATCCTTTAGGTACGTATATGATACTTATTCTTATGTCAGATATTGTTATTGGTCGTGTGAGGCCATTGGTATTATTGATGATTGTGGCCCTATGTGGATTTATATGGTTGGGTTTTCTGTGTGATAGGTTGGTAGTAGTAACATTACATAGGAGACTCTGCCAAAATTTCTATAGATTCTGGGAGTTTAACATTCGAGGACGAATGTTTCTAAGAGGGGAAGATTGTTACACCATGTGCGTCACAAGGTGGCGTAATGAATATGAAACTTGTTAATAACTATTTAAATGAGTTTAAAGTCATAATATGGCTATATATGATGTTTGGATAGAAAATATAAAGTTTGGGAAAAATCGGATTAAAGTTGCGGAAAAACCGACTAAGGATTTGCCTTGTAACAGAGTTTTTTGAGCAATAAATTTAGTTTGCTATATGGGGTCTTTTTGGGACATATTATATATATAATTGAAGGTTTTGGAATGTAGTTTCCAATGCTCTTAACCATTTGTTCATACGACATTCAGATAAAAAGATATAAGCGTTTGAAGAAGGGCCAATGTGAGGGTGCCAAGTAGCACCTTTTTGACTTTTAAAAAAGGAATATTTACATCCCTTATCTCGTCTATTTCTCCATCTTTCCAGAGAGCACGACCAAATAACACCCCTAACCTTACCATTAAGATCTCTACAAGGGATTCAAATAAGATTATCATCCGGGCACAAAATCAAAAAGCGATAACATTAAAACGATCCCTACGGCGTAAGTATCGCTATATCGCCTCTCTTTTTCTTTGTAGTTTGAGTTTTGGGATGTATTTAATAGTTAATAAAATGCCTACTTTCTGTATTTAAGCTTTTAAATATCAAGAAAGGATGATAAATTTGTTTTCTAATAGTTAGAACTCACGAGACGGTGATCATAAGTCGTGAGTTCGAGTTATTTGACTTGTAGTGGACTGTTTTGTAGGTTGTTTTGTGTTGCTTTTTGGGCTGTCTATTTTGCTACTGTTTGATGGAGTTTTATATGAGAAATAGTTTGGAGAAACACCACATAAATGGTGAAATGGTGGATTAGTCGTTCTTTGTAATATTTTCGGGGTGTTTGATACTACTATAGTTGTCGTTTTGGGTATGGAGTGATTGAGGTGTGTTGGGCTATTGTAAGATGTATATAACATGGATCTCGACTTGAATCCACTATAGGAGGTAATTATATTGTGTTCTTGCATGTGCTTAAGGTTATTTTGATGTTGATTAAGTTAAATGGATGGACTAGTGAATAAAGTTGCTAATTGATGATAGTTGGAGTTGTGAATTATTTTCTTTGTTATACATATATGGTATAAGACTGAAATAATTGATGAATGACTTCATTATCATGTTAATGATACTGTTAAGTTAAGTTAAGAAGTCTATAAAGGGTGATATGGGGTATATGAGTTTCAATCGGAGCTAGCCGCTCGTCGTGAAGTAGTTGTGACTTGTTATTGATAATTATGTATTGCTGGATTGCTCTGGTCATTGTTGTTGGTATATGGTATTGGAGGAGGCTCTTGTTATAGGGGAGATACTGCCCAAATTTATATAAACGAGCTACTAGTTTAAGTTGCGGACTTAGCCTTTACCCAACACTGATTTTGAATCTCTTTATACTATGGTAGATTGAGTTGAGTTGTTTGAAGAATTGTTTGGAAGGTATTAAGGACTCAATGGAATTAAGGTATGTTAAGGGTATCCCCTTTTTCCTTTTTGCATGATCCATATGATACAACGAAACGAGCAAGCACGCCACTTTCACGAATGATTCTATTCCTAGAAGTACTAGGGTTACCTATATTCTTGATTCCCCTATATGTCCTACTATCATATCGTCTGTTCATGGGTGTCATAACATTCCGAGAGATCTTATTGACTTATTTTATTATGAACTACATTCATTTATACATGTATATTGACCCATGACCAGATGGTGTTATATACGTGTATAGTATATATATATGGGGTATGGGAGAAAGATTATGGTGTTATATACGCACCACCATCTGATCAGCTGGTATACGTTTATGATTCACCCACAGAGGCTAAGATGATATGACGAGATGCCCTCAGGGGCTTGAAGATATTATGTACGCATATACCTATGCATGATATGATATTTATACGCATACAGATAACATTATAAATATTTTCATGATTGATAGAGCTATTCAGACTTACAGATTGAGTTCTTTACTCATGTTTCTTTCATGCCTTTTATATATTAATTTTTATGCCTTACATACTCGATACATTATTCATATTGATGCCCCTATTTCATGGGGGCCTGCGTTTCATACCCGCATGTGCAGGTAGACAGGCTTATGGTCCCCCTCCTTAGGATCCTAACTCAGCGAGAGTTGGTGTGCTTCATTTGATCCGGTGCTGCTATTGGGTTTTGGTATGATACTTTTGTATACATATAAGGGTATGACGGGGCCCAGACTCGTCCTTTATACAGGTTTACACTCTATTAGAGGTTTGTAGATAGTCATATATAGTTGGATAGTATGTGGCCTTGTCGACTCGCCCTACTGTATTTCACATGTATATGTATATATGTCTTTTGAGTATGTCTCCTCACGTATGTTATTCACATGATTAAGCAGTTTAGGGGCAGATGATATGTATGACTTACACTTATTTCATGTTTATATCTTAGATGTATGCTTAGGGGTGTTTGGTGGGTAGAACTCGGGCACTCGTCACAGTCCATTGGTTTGGGTCGTGACACTACTTATGTATTTTGCCAGATATAATATATAACCATATAAAATAATATTTAACTTATATACGCAGTATCATTTTCCAGCGAATGGGGTACGCTTGACCACCCTTGGCATAGTGTGGCTACGCCACTGTACTTAGGTTACTTGGTGGGATGTATTAGGAAAAATAATATACTATGTATTATTGATATTATTAATCCCATGTTTAGCAGTAATTTTCAACTTATACCATATTCAGTACTATTCTTATACATAACAAATTATGGAATTAGCAATACCATCATTTTTAATATATGAATAAGCATGTATAAAGACTGAATTGTCCTTTCAAAACCTTTAATACACAAGATCAAACAATCGATAAGAAATAATCCCACCTATATTAATAAATAATACACACTATTCAATACTATTCTCGTACACCTTACTAAACGACCCATTAATTTGTTAAAGGTATTAGTAAAAAATAGAAGTGGAGTAGTGCTACATTGCTACCTATGATGTTGATCCTTTCTTTATCAAATGATTAAAAATGAAGATGTCACTTTTTTTTATCATCATTATAAATAAATGGGCAAATGTTCAAATGTGCCCTTGTACTATACAAAATTGAGCATATTTAACGTTCGTTAATACTTTAGCTCAGATATGCCTTTACCGTCACATAGTTGGTCCATATATGCCCTTAGAGTTACACAGTTGGCTCATATATACCTTTTTCGAAACAGAATCCATCCAAACTAATTAGATCTTTCGTTAATTGTATTAAAGTGTATTACAAACACTATCTCCTTTTTATTAGTACTTTTTTTCTTTACCTTTCTCTTTTCTTTCTTCTTTTTTTCTTCTCTTTTTTTTTTCTTTTTTCTTTCTCCCTTATCTGATTTCCTCCATTATTAATGTCTTCTCCATTTTCGTCACCAATTTCACTTGACAAAACTCATGAATTTCAATTACTAAGAAAATTCTCCCATAAGGTAATCAAGTTCCAATTTCAATGGCCCTCTAAATAAACGAAATTAAACTATTCCAAAAGTTATTGTTTAAACTTTAAAATAATAAATACATCTCAACCTTTAACAATACTCAAAAAATTAAAATAATTAAATTATTTTCAGAAATATAATTTAATGATTAAAAGCCTAAAGTTCAAGTTGTAGTGTTATAAATTTGAGTTGTTAGTCTTTTTTCATCTTTTTCAGCTGAACGTTTTCTATTTTTTTTTATTAACTATGTAAATTAGGGGTGTACATGGAACGGGTTGGTTCGGTTTTTATTAAAACCAAACCAAACCAATTATATCGGTTTGGATTGTTCGATTTTATTGGATTTTTCGGATTTTTTGTTACATAAAATTTATTTCAATCTTACTTTGTTAAACTTTTTAGAACTAAATATATGTTCAGTAAAAATTAAAAAAATAACAAATATATGATCTATTAAAATATTCTTATGGGAGAATATTTTTAGTAATTGGAATTCATGAGTTTTGTCAAGTGAAATTGCTGACGAAAATGGAGAAGATATCAGTAATGGAGGAAATCGGATAAGGGAGAAAGAAAAAGGAAAAAAAAAAGAGAAGAAAAGAAAAAAAAGAAAAAAAAAGAAAAAAAAAGAGAAAGGTAAAGAAAAAAAGTACTAATAAAAAGAAAATGGTGTTTGTAATACACTTTAATACAATTAACGAAAGATCTAATTAGTTTGGGTGTATTCCGTTTCGAAAAGGACATATATGGGCCAACTGTGTAACTCTAAGGGCATATATGGACCAACTATGTGACGGTAAGGGCATATTTGAACTTAAGTATTAACGAAGGGTAAATGTGCTCAATTTCATATAGTACAAGAGCATATTTAAACATTTGCCCTAAATAAATAAATCCAATGTAATAATGAAAGACAGAATTGAATTCACGTAAGAAGAAAAAATATTAAAGTGTGGCCAGCAATTTATTATTACAAGGACGTCGTAAAAGAAAAGAACGGGAACAAGGTTAAAAATATCCTTTCAATATACTCTTAATCCTCTAAGTTTACCAGAACTGAACTTTTGTTTTTCAATTAAACATCTAACAAACTTTGGTTGTAGATTTAAAGGCAACTATGATTTTTTCTTTTAACATGCAATCATATTTGGAGGTGTATTTTTTGAAGTTTCTGCTAATTTTCTTTTTGAGTCTAATGCAGCTTTTTGCGATTCAAATTCCATTAGTTTTAAATTTATTTTTGGTGTCTGGTATAATTTTTTATTTTGGCCAAATATTCTTTTTCACACACAAATTTGTTAACTATTTGATGGAGTACTCAAAATTGCTCACTCTTAAAAAACTTAGGGGTCATATGGTTCTAAGACAAGTTATGGTATGATTATTTATACTGAGATTAGTTATGTTAGGATTACTTATCCTGGTATTATTTCTTATTAACTGTTTGGTATGTTATATTAACCTTGGAATTGTCTATTTTACTCTTTTATCTTGGGATAACTTATACGGATTACTATTCTATCCTCTGGCAGGTATAAGTTCTCCCAATACTATTTTTAATCATGTGATAACTTATCTGGATTACTATTCCACCCTCTGTCAGGTATAAGTTATCCAGTACTATTTTTAATCATGGGATAACTTATCCCACGATTATTTGATTAGTAACCAAACAATAGATAAAGTGGTAGAAATAACACCAAGTAGCCACTCTAAAAGGTTGCTAGTTAGTAATTAGCTAGTGTGTCCTGAATTTAAGTTTTTCAGGACAAAAATATCTTAAAATTGTCTAGAAGTTAAGATTTTCAGTTTAAAATTTTAAGACAAAATAAATACTGGCTAATCTCTAAATAGTATCCGTGAGAATGACTATCCGTGCATTTCCCCCGATAAAATGATACTAAATTTTTATCTGAGGATTATATTTGCTTATCCATCATACCTAATGACCGTTAAGGAACAAAAATTGCTTAAAATTATATTTATATGTTATGAAAATATTATATTGTGGATGTCCATTCATTACTCCGTTATAGATAATCTTCCTGAAGAAGATTATCCATTTAGTACTCTGTTGAAGTTTATCTACAAGCAGCTGATGCAGGCAGATTGCAAGAAACTCAATGAAATGATTTCCAGCAGTTTCTTATTAAACAGGCAGGTTGCAAGAAGCTCATGCAGACAACTTACAAGCAGCTAAAGAAAAGTCTCGCAATTGCTTCCTTTTTTCTATATAGAGGAGTTTTCAGTTCATTATGAACATGAGTTTGAAGTTGAATAATATATCAATCTCTCTCTATACTTGTCTTCGGTTTATTTACTTTACAAGTCTTTATTTTATAACACGTTATCAGTCCGAGACTCTGCCATTTTGAGCACTTACTTCGAATTTAATTTCTATTTCAGTGTTCATCTCCGATGTAAGGCAACACTCTTATGTTCGTGGTTAGATCTTGTTCATTCCGAGTATCATAAGGCAGATTATATCCTTGAGGTGATGAGTTTTTCTTCTTAGGAGTAGTGATGTAGATATCACTTGCATATGGAGTGGCTAAATTTGCGTAATTTAATTTGAGCCTTCTGCTTATATTTTAATATCTTTATCATCGCTTGCTTGGTTATATGTTACGTATACAGTACCTATTTTGGTATTTATTTTTATCCTAATTATCTTAATAAATGATTACAAAGTGCATAACATTGTTAGATCCAGTTAAACTTCAGCAGAGTTTGCAAGAAATATACAACTATCAGAAGTGGTTATGTTTCATATATCTCATTGTAACTAATTTTTGTTAACCACCAGAAGTGGTGTATGCCTATGACCACCATAAGTGATAGTTTAGGCTTTCTATGGTTACAATTAAAAATAAACTAGAGAAATATTCTCTATATTACATGCACGTCTCGATTTGCTCCTGAAGTAGTAAAATTTTTGAAAGAGGTTGAAGCATCACAATTTGATGTGATTAATGCGTGTTCAGATAATTATGTTCGATTTCCTAAAGGATGAGAATTTTTATAAATATTAATCCATTCCCTGAAGTGAATATGACAATATTAATAAAGCCGTAAATATGAGCGCGTTATTGATGTAAATATATTACGATTCACCTCCAGAAGAGGTAATATGATTGAGAGAATATATACTCAATTTTTTGTATTTTAATTTGCTCCGGAAGAAGTAACACAATTGAAATTTTCTCCCGAAACAGGAAAATACTATGAAATTGTGACTTTTTGTGCGTAAATAATATAATGAGCTATTCAAAGTTATTTTTGAAGCACATTTTCATTCCCTGGAGTGAATGAAGAAATACCACAACTTACCTCCGGAAGAGCTAGAATAACAAAGGATATAAATATTTTTTTTATGGCATAAAGATCATTGCCGCACGTATTTGTTGTACGTAAAACATATTGGATAATTTTATTAAGTATCATTCTAAGGCAAAAGCATTCTTGTAGAATGCTTTCTACTACAACCACATTAATATATTATGGTTAGTTATTGAGTTCCCCAAAGTAAATGACAACTCGTGTATCTTTCCTTAAAAGATGCAATGTCTATGTGGTTGCTGTATTGATACAAAATATTCAGATGTCAATGATATTTCTCCTTGAAAGAGATATTTGCCACAAAGTTAGTGGTAGAAATATTAAAATTCTTAATTTTCGTCATTTATAGATTTAGAATTAGCTTTATATTGTTTATTTGATTATGATTTTCTCTCATGACACCAGAATTGTCTAAGCAATATTTGATAGTACAATAAAAGCTCATGAAGAGCTAACTGTTTGTCTAGAAGATACATGACACCAGTAGTGTCCGATAAATATTAGATTGTGGATAATAAATGAAGGCTCTCGAAGAGCTTACATACAAATATGTTATTCGGATTATATGATTATGGTCAGAATATATGTTGTAGTAAACCTGAAGTTTACTAATACATATGACTATCATACTGAGACTACAAATGATTGAAATATTAAAAAATTTTATGTTTCCACAATTATATCGGGTAAATATGTATGTGAGAAGTTACATGCCTTATTCTTCAAATTTGTACTACATCATGTATCACAGTATACCAGAAGTTTACTAATGCAAAAGCAGTCACAGTAAATCAGAAATTTACTGATACAAAAGTAGCCACAGTAAATCAGAAGTTTACTGATGCAAAAGTTTATGCCATAGTAAACTAGAAGTTTACTTAGAGATAGCACATGCCATGATAAACTTGAAGTTTTCATTTGCCATTTTTAAATGAGCTATTTGAGAATGCAGATAAGCATATACTGAAGAACTAGAAGATTCTTCAAGAATTCTCTTGTGTTGCTTGTTCTCATAATAACCTGATTATACCAGCTAAAGTTGGGACTAAAATTTCCGAATTTTGAAATATATAAAAGGTGAATATGGACTCATTCACCTATCATGTGAACCACTTATAGATGCATATATAAGATGGTTATATGTATGTTTATTGTCAACATGCAGTTTGACATTTGAAATTGTCTTTCTCAATTAAGAGCATAATTTTCAGATTATGAAATCAAGATAGTTCATCTTGATGATGCTGGTTTATATCCAAGCTAGTTTAGCATTGAATACCTCCTATTAATGGCTAAACTATTGCTTATGATAATAAAACCCATGTATTGGTCTAAGATTTTCTAAATTACATACAACAACACTTGTATGCATCAGACCAACAAAATACTATAGTCCTCCCCTCGCAATTGGTTTAGAATCAGAAATCAAATATTTTTACTATCTAATAACCTTTGATGTATGGTATATGATTAATTTCTCTACGACAATGCACAAAGATAGGTTTCCCAAAGAAGATCGGGAATGTGTGTTAGTTTTTCTAACATTTGGGGGATGGAATAAACATCTGAAAAATATATTATATAAATCAAATTATCATTAATATGACCCTCACTTAGAAGATAATTCAAGTCAAATTCCAGAAGTATTTGCTGATCCAAAATTAAATATCCAAATGCTCCTATTAAAATTAAAGTCCCTGGAGGATAAAGTTTACTGCACGCATGAAGCATAGTAAACCGGCCGGTTCCAAAGGTAACAATCCTTGAAAAGGATAGGAGCAAATGATCAAAATAATCATAATGAGAAGGAAATGAGCTCTAGAAGAGTCCACGACATAATATTTCATGAAACGCCAGAAGAAGTTCAAGTACCTGAAAATAAAGAAAGTGATGAGATCTCAACAAGTTATGTCACTTGCAAACCAATACAAAACGATCGTCAGCGATATATTTGATATAATATAGTTCACAATATTGTAAAAGATGGTGATGATCGGACCTGTAGTCCAGATATCTTAAGATGTCATGCCATCTAAATGCAAGTCATAACCTATATGACTCATTTGATTAAGTCTATATGAAGATCCCTGAAGGATTTGAAATGTTTGAAGCATATATTTCAAAGCATCGTGAAATGCATTCAATCAGAGTACAAAGATCTTTGTACGATTTAAATCAATCTGGGTGCATGTGATATAATCGCCTCACTGAATTGTTGAATGAATGTTATGTAAATGATGGCATTTGTCCATTCATTTTTACAAAGAAAACAACATCATAGTTTATTATACTTGTTGTTTATGTTAATGGCATAAATATCACAAGAACTCCAGAAGAGCTCCAAAGGGAAAATTTTTGTCTTAGTCTGCAAATTGAATATTTAGCAGACGAGATCTTTATCCCTCAATCTGTCTATACAGAAAAGGTTTTAAAACGCTTTTACATAGACCAAGTGCACCCATTAAGTACACCAAATGGGTGTTCGATCACTTGAAGTGAATAAGGATCCGTTCTGACCTCCAAAAGAGGATGAGGAACTCCTTGGTCCTGAAATACTCTATCTCAGTGCAATTGGTGCACTTATGCATCTTGTTAATGCTAACAAAGGTGGTGCAGATCATATTGGTTATGCAGATGCAGATTATTTATCTGATCCACATAAAGCTCGATCACAAACTGGATACGTGCTTACATGTGGAGGTATTGTCATATCATGGCGCTCCACAAAGCACTCTATTGTTGCTACTTCTTCAAATCATGCTGAGATAATAGCTATTCATGAAGCAAGTAGGGAATACGTATTGTTGAGATCAATAATTTATTTTATTCGAGAAAAATATGGTTTGGAATATAAGAAAAGGCCCACAATTTTATACAAAAACAATGCTGCATGCATAAACCAATTGAAGGGATGATTTATAAAAGGAGATAGAACGAAACACATTTTACCAAAATTATTCTACACACATGATCTTCAGAAAAATGGTGACATCAATATGCAACAAATCCGTTCAAGTGACAATCCGACATATTTGTTCACTTTGCCAACTTCAACTTTTAACAAGATGGTATACAAGATTGGAATGCAAAGACTCAAATATTTGGAACAAGGTTTTCATTAGGGGGAGTGAAATACGCGTTGTACTCATTTTCCATTACTAAGATTTTTCCCACAGGGTTTTCCTTGTAAGGTTTTTAACGAGACAACTAGTTATGCGTATTACTAAATATGTGTACTCCTTTTCCTTCATTAGGATTTTTTTCCACGGGATTTTTCCTATTAAGGTTTTAACGAGGCACATTATCTTTTAATGAACATCCAAGGGGGAGTGTTATGAAAATATTATATTGTGGATGTCCATTCATTACTCTGCTATAGATAATCTTCCTGAAGAAGATTATCCATTTAGTACTCCGTTGAAGTTTATCTACAAACAGCTAATGCAGGCAGGTTGCAAGCAACTCAGTGAATGATTTGTAGCAGCTTCTTATTAAACAGGCAGGTTACAAGCAGCTCATGCAGACAACTTATAAGCAGCTAAAGAAAAGCCTTGCAACTGCTTCCTGAAAAGCCTCGCAGTTGCTTCCTTTTTTCTATTAAGAGAGGAGTTTTCAGTTCATTATGAACATGAGTTTGAAGTTGAATAATATATCAATCTCTCTCTATACTTGTCATCGGTTTATTTGCCTAACAGTCTTTATTTTATAATATTCTGGACCATTTTGAATTTTCGCCAAACATAATAGACCCCTTTAGAAAAAATAAAATCATTTTCAGTCTTTTTTCTTTCTCCACCTTTTTTTTAAAAACCCAATCAATCGTGAAAAAGAAAAAAAAAGAAAGTAAAATAATGAGGGGAATCCCTTAAACCCTTCACTTCTCTAACTTCTTCCTTTCTCTCGCCTGGACACTCAAAAAACAGAATACTACCATATAGTAGCTTCGTTAACTCACTGAGTTCATCTTTAGGGTTTTATTTAACAGGATTCAGAAATGCGAGCTCTTCAACGAATCTTAACAAACTTGTCGCAAAACCCACTTCCTAAATCCTTAAAAAACTTCAACTTTATCAAACCCTTTTCTACTGGCAATAATGGTTGGAGTTCCAATTTCGGAGGCACCGGATCATCTACAGAAGATTTGGGTTGGGATGTGGGTTCAAATTCATGGTCTACTGGTTTAACAAAGGAGCATTTTGATGGAGAAGTTGTGGGCCGACAAATGGGTTCGGGTCCGGGTCCCGCCCCCACAAATGTACGATCTGGCGGGCCATCTGTTGGGGGGTTCAGTTCAGCTAGATGGACTGATGAAGAAATGGATAAAGTGAAGGAGCTTCAAGCCGAGAATCGAAAAGGGAAAGCTTTTGTTGATGGATGGGATGAAAGGATGAAGGATATCAGTGTTTTGATGAAGCAGGTCTCACAAATAATAGTTCCTTATTTTTAAATTTGATTAATATGCATTGCGGAGTAAAGTTTTTTTTGTTAGCTACATTGGTTAGGGCAGGTTACTAGCATAAATTAGAAGTTAATAAACCCATGTTTAGTTTAGACACTTACCTGAGAATGCACTCTTAACTGATTGAGTACTGCAAATAGATACTGCCCTTGTTTTCTTTTGTTAATTTAACTACAATATACATTGCAGTGTCAAACTTTTTTAACAACATTGGTTAGGGCAGGTTAGTACCATAGTTTTTAGGTTACCTATCCATGTTTACTGTGGACAATTACTTGATAATGCACTCTTAACTGATTAAATACTGTAATAAATTTGCCTAAGCCTTGGTGGGCTGAGTTACCCCGTTATGGTGGGAGCTAGCAGGTATTCAGTGGAATAGTCAAGGTGTGCTCAAGCTAGTTACAAAAGATACTGCAAAAATTTGATTATGTTAATAGTTTTTGCACTGCGAGCTTTAAAAAGTAAAAGTATTTTTTTCTTTAATTCTTTTATTTTTTGGATTTAAATTGTTTGTAGTTTTAATTGAAACGATGTTGGTATGAGTAAGGTATAGTGTAGGCTGATTAGAATTTATAGGTTTATGCTTTACTTAAAAGCAGTGGTGAGCTAAGCTCAATGAATGTTGGAAACTTATGCTGCACAAATAGGCAACTTTAAACATGAGTTTTTGAATCCCCTTGACATAAGGAGCTTTAAAATTAGTGGTAAAGTGGGTTCAAAAATTGTTTAGGTCATAAGTTGGAAACTCAGGTGTGGCATTCTTTTATTTTTTTGGAATCCCCTTGTTAAGATTTTTGGATCTACCACTGTTTACTAGAATGGGCGTTTGAGCATATAGGGTTGAATTGTCTAATTTTGGGTTGATCTAAAATTAGTTTTCTTGATCTTTTTGTGTATTAAGTTTGCATACTTAGAAACTATACAAAACGTAAGGTGAGCTCTTATAGTTTGAATCAGAATACTGATAATTCTAGAAGTATGTATGGTGTAGACTGATTAGATATAATGTATGGTACTTGCTTTGTTTCCGAAATTCGTTATGTTGTTAAGGGTCTAGATTTGTTTTGTCCCCATTACGGGCTAATTTTGAAGTTTATTACTCCATCTATTTCAATTTATGTGAACCTATTTGACTGTGCACAAAGTTAACGGAAAAAAGGCAGACTTTTGAAACTTGTGGTTGTAAACATGCCATAACATTTGTGTGGCTAGAAATCTTTTAAAACTTGTAAAACATGTGATACCATTTAAGACTAAGGGGAAAACCACTAGAGCTCAAGTACTCAAACAGGTGGCTACTGAATTTATCCATTCAATTTGTAAAGAGAGAAACACCAGAGTTTTCAACAAAGAAGGAAGAAGTGCAGACAACATAGCGAAGGAAATAGCTTGTCTGTCACATTAGAGCCTTCCGTAGTGTCTAGGAGCTTTTTGCAAAAACTTTGTCTTTTAGAGTAGTTGGATAGATTCAATTTGATTTTGTGCTTCTGCTATTTTAGGTAGAAGGGTAAGAAGAAATCCTCCGTAGGACGTATGCTTCTTAGCTCTTATTAAGACAGGATTAGCAGAGTGTTTCTTTTGTTTTGAGATACTGATTGACAAGCAAGCTGAGATGGCTTAGCTGTGGGTTTGTATATATTCACTTGGTGAGTAAAAAATTCTTAATTACCAAAAAATAAGCTCCTCAGTAAGGTAATATTGGAATCCTAAAATTAAAAGTTTTCTTATTAGGAATGGGTTCATTCGACTAAAAAGGAAATAGGTTCACGTAAATTGAAAGGAAGAGAGTATTGATTACTAAGTGTTTATTATGACCTCTCTCTGTTCCAAAGGCCATTATACCAGGCCACACTAACTTCGGTTACCAAACCAAGTACACTGTCGCACGCTGATCTATAATGGCCTTTGGAAAAGGGAAAAGACCGTAATGAATACTTAGTAATTATTCTCTCCCGTCTCAATTACTTTTTTGGGGGGAAAACATACTCTTCCTTTTGAAAATAAAGTAACGTATTAAGAAATTGCATGTCATAATATTGCAAATCAAACTTAAAAAGTGTTCGAATATGTGTTGAAAACTGTAGTCATCATAGTCAAGGAATCTCTTTTCATTAGCTTATAAAATGGGATAGGGAGAAATTAAATTTCCTGTCGTTGGTTATATTAAAACATTAAGAACTCGATGAAGAAATAAGGGTATGAAGTGGTAGTATCCTTCCCAACTATGATGTAATATTAAAATTTGGTGTTATTGGAGCAGGTAATGGAGCCAGGTGCAAGGGGGTCTTATTTGAAGGATTCAGAGAAGAGAGAAATGTACAAGAAGCATAAGGAGAACCCAGAGTTGTATACGGTTGAGCGCTTAGCAAAAGATTACAGGATCATGAGGCAGAGGGTTCATGCAATTCTGTGGCTGAAGGAACTTGAGGAGGAGGAAGAGAAGAAGCTTGGACGTCCATTAGATGACTCTGTAGAGCTATTGCTTGATACATGCCCAGAGTAAGTCATTTCCTCCAAATCATTCAAGATTTCGTCGTTACATATTACTTTTGTCCAAGTTTAATCTGTTTTTTTGTACCTTATTTGTACCATCTTGGTACCTTTTAATAAAATTTTACCTTATAAAAAAGTACTTTTAATGTGGTTTTGTTACACCAGCATTTATATTAGTGCTGTATATGATTGGTTAGTCCATGGTATATGCAAATTGGCTTCAGTAGTGGCTTATTGCTGATCGAGTGAAGCTGGGGCTGAAAACTTTTAGAATTCTGATTATGTAGTTGTGTTTGGCACTGGCTGTTCGGCTGGTGGCTATATCTATATAATTCTGTTACGTGTTTCTTTAAGGGCATTCAGAATATTAAAAGAGCATGTTTTCGTTATATTTCCGACAGGTATCAGTGACATAATTAATGGCTGGCCACGATGTGACAATGAGATTGGTGAGAAATAGTTTGAAGTAACAAAATAGTCTTGAACTTGTCTTAGCAACACTAGTAACATTCCTAATTACAGCTTTAGTCCCTAGTACTCCTGATAAGACCATTTTCACAGCACCCTGAATCTCGTTTGACTACAACAGTGTCTGTTGTATGGACTTTGACAATGTTGCTGCTGCTGCAATCCTCTCAAACATGTCTCCCATCAGATTGTCCAATGTAGTCATGGATTTTGACGATATTTCCATATCTGGATGTACTTTTTTCATTACCTATATATAAGACCTATATAAATATGGGTCTTGCTAACTTACTACATGAAGGTAGTATGTTAGCAATGTACCCATTTTTTAGTTCACCAAAATACCGTTACCAGCTAATCATCAAAACAGGAACTTTTTTGTCTTTCACCCGAAATTCTCCATTTTCCCTCTATAATTCCCAAACTCATCTCCGATTTCCTCCGTGTAGAAAAGTTCTTGTCCGAAGCTGGCTATGGAATTTCTCATTTGATTTTGAGGAATTTTCCATAACTACAATTTCTTCAACTATCGAATCCATAAATTAGTTAGCAGAAACAAAAAAATCATAGGTAAACTTTTTAGCAAGAAGCAACACATTCTTAAGAGGAAAGAGGTCAGGGAGCTCTAATGGAGGCGACCTCAGATTTCAAAAATGAAGAATTATATTAGGAGAAAGGAATAGCTTTGAGAAAAGTAGCAGACTAGCAGTAATGAGCAATGGCAAAAAGGCTTTTGTTTTTGCCATTATGGTTGAACGTAATGTAACGATAGCCACCCATAATAGACTGCTTGTTTAATCAGGGAAAGAGGATTCTGAGGAGCTTTGTGTCGGAGGCATTGGGGAGAAGAAATGGGGGTGAGGACTGAGGAGTGAAAATTGTAGAGAAGAAATGGGGTATGTGGTCGAAAGGACAAAAAGGTCCCTGCATTTAATGTGCTGGCATTAAATAATAAGTTATTTGGTGAGCTCAAAAATAGGTACATTGCTAACATACTACCTTCATGTGGTGTGTTAGCAAGACTTATGTGTGTGTGTGTGTATATATATATATATATATATATATATGGAGGGCTTACTCCACACAACTTGCGGAGCCCCAGCTTATGTTGTACCTGATGTGATTAGCAGAAAATGATATGATGGTGCCAAAGCTGACATCTGGTTTTATGGGGTGATCTTATTTGTCTTGTTGGCAGGTTATCTCCCATTCCATGACTCAAATCTTATGGAGCTGTGTAGGAAGATCAGGAGGGCTGAGTTCAAATGCCCTAATCGGTTCCCACTAGAAGTGCGGAAATTCCTTTCTAGGATCCTTGACCCAAACCTCATACAGGGATTTCCATTGAGAAAATAAATAAAAGCTCCTGGTTTAAGAAAAAGGTTGGATTCAAGCAATGCGGGAACTGAATTAGAAGAGAAGTAAAGGTTTAGCTTAGATGCCAATGCTATTATCAGTGCCATTACAAATAACAGTATCTCTTCCTATGCCTTGAAACTAGACTTTGCCAAAACCTACAAATCTAAATGCATTTGACATCATCTCTTTTTTAAGTGGGTTTGACTTGTCTGCTTTGTTCATAGGAAAGGATTAGGAGGAGGAAGTGCAAGCTCACTTCAGTAAGCCTTCCTCTTCTATCATGTCCTAACTTGAGGAAGTATGCCCGAAGCTAAAGCTGGAAGTAGTGAAGAAAGAAGCTGGATTTATAAAATTAGAGGTATTGAATGGTCCATTGATGCAAAATATTTGAAATTACTGTCCTTCAAACTTGGTTGAGCTGAAAAGATCATATGGTGATAAGGTGGAGTACCAAAAGATTTTGAGACAAATTATAAGGCCTGCTGTGGAGGAAATTGTTTGGGCTTGGGAAAGTATGCAGCCAATTAATAGTTAGTACGTAGTAGAGACACTAAAAAGAGCTTCTGATCTTTTATATCCACTCTAAGTTCTCACTTTAGTATCAGTATTTAAAGTACTACCTGTCTAGTCCTATAAGTCAATTTTACTAGTCCTAATAGTCAATTTTACTGTGTGTCAGCTTGTTTTAGCCACTTGTCGAAGCATATTACAGACAACTTGTCTTTATACTTTTTTTAAGACAAAAAGGTTGTTAGGAGCGTCTCAACTTCAAGTAGACCATGGACCTTGCTCTACTTTTTGTTTTGCCATAGCGAATCATCACTCTAGATTCATAACTGTTATTGGATTTGATTGTTCATGTTCGTGGTTCTTTATTTGCTGGATGGATAAACACACACATTCTCATTATTACCTGATTAAATTTTATTTATGCCACTATGAAGGAATTGTTTAGGACCAGCCTAGCAGGTACGTGTCCGGAAGCTAAATAAAACATGGAAAATCCACCAAACTTACTTCGAAGAATTTAAAGTTTAACGGATGTGGTTAAAGACTTCATTGTCAAACTGTTATGCAACATCGCTTCTCTCACAACTTTTATCGGACACAAGCTATATGATACTTGTAAGATGTATAATATGGACGGTCAAGAAAGTGGAACCAACAATCAATATCCTGTCATTGTTATTTTGTAGCTTAGGTGAGGAAATAAACTCATACAGTGGAAGTTGTTATGCGGGAACTTGTAATGTATGCACATCTTTAGTATAAAATGCTTGTAATGCATTTGTTTGGGTAAGTTTATCCTTCTAAGAGGCAATGTGTATGTACTCTAGTGATCCTGTTGCTAAAACAACTTATATTGTTCCACTCATGAAGACCAGTGGTATGTATTCATACTTGTTATCCGTCTTGTCAAGCTGTGTTTTACTTTATTTATTCTGAAAAATACTGTATTAACTGACCTCATTTGAATGCAGCAGCTTTGCCTTGAGATGTTGTGGTGAGTGATAGGTGTAACCTCTTTGTATTGTAGTTTTATGTTATCTCAAGAATATTTACTATAGATCTTCTCTAGCGATGTTCAACTTTATCTATCTTGAAAAATACTTTATAATTCTGCTTCATTTTCTCATGGCATCTTTACCTTCAGCAATATCATGGTGAAAGCCCTACTGTTGACCCCGTGCTCAAGAAATTTTACTATAGATCTTCTCTAGCAATGTTCAACTTTATCTATCTTGAAAAATACTTTATAATTCTGCTTCATTTTCTCATGGCATCTTTACCTTCAGCAATATCATGGTGAAAGCCCTACTGTTGACCCCGTGCTCAAGAAATTTTACTATAGATCTTCTCTAGCAATGTTCAACTTTATCTATCTTGAAAAATACTTTATAATTCTGCTTCATTTTCTCATGGCATCTTTACCTTCAGCAATATCATGGTGAAAGCCCTACTGTTGACCCCGTGCTCAAGAAATTTTACTATAGATCTTCTCTAGCAATGTTCAACTTTATCTATCTTGAAAAATACTTTATAATTCTGCTTCATTTTCTCATGGCATCTTTACCTTCAGCAATATCATGGTGAAAGCCCTACTGTTGACCCCGTGCTCAAGAAATTTTACTATAGATCTTCTCTAGCAATGTTCAACTTTATCTATCTTGAAAAATACTTTATAATTCTGCTTCATTTTCTCATGGCATCTTTACCTTCAGCAATATCATGGTGAAAGCCCTACTGTTGACCCCGTGCTCAAGAAATTTTACTATAGATCTTCTCTAGCAATGTTCAACTTTATCTATCTTGAAAAATACTTTATAATTCTGCTTCATTTTCTCATGGCATCTTTACCTTCAGCAATATCATGGTGAAAGCCCTACTGTTGGCCCCGTGCTCAGCACGGGCATGCTTGCGATAATTTAGCGATATGTTTGTGCTGGTCGCCTGGACACTGTTATGAAAATGATCACTTTATTAACCAAACCTGTGATGGCAATAATTATCTTCCTTGTTGTGCAGATTTTTCAATTCTCATGACAGGGAATTTCATGTTGCAACTCTTCCTTATAAACCTGACTTCAAGGTCATGCCTGAGGGTTGGGATGGGACTACCAGGGATCCTGATGAGGTGCACTATGAGATATCAATGAAGGAAGATGAGATGCTGTATCAAGAGTTTGTCCAAAGGATGAACTTCAACAAGATGAAGGTTAGCATGTCTAAGGAACCAAATGAAACAATAAGTTGTAACCGTAATGATGTTTAAAGTTTTGATCTGTTATGTGTACTGTTATTCTGTTTTACTAACTCTGGGTTACATGGTTTTGCTTTGGTTTTAGATGGCAAATAAAGTGAAATGCCACAAGTATAGCCGCAGGCGTCCTTCAAATGGCTGGAATTTCACTGTTGAGATGCTAGGATCTCGTGGCAAGCGTGGGAATGGTGGTGGCTGGAAGTTCGTTAGCCAACCTGATGGATCCAGCCGACCCCTTGATGAGTTCGAGAAGATGTTTGTCAAGAGAGAGACCCCACGTCGACGGAAAAAAATTCTCCCATGATTTTTCTGGCATAAGGCAAGGTAGATTCCAGTTAAAAGACATGTTCTTAAGTTGCCAGATTTTCTCATAAGTGACACATTTCATGTGCTTTGGAAGGTTTTTTTTGTTGTCGTTCGCCAGAGCCAGTATGCTATGTCTTTGCAGATTGATCGAAAGTGGTTCTTACGGCTCCTGTATCCTCTCATCAAATTTGTCAAGTCTAAAGTTATTCTGGATCATATTTCTACCTCCATAATTTCACATCATTTTGTGAAAGATTACTACATCTGATTTTGTATGCTGTCTTTGCTATTTCACTTTAGATACTCTTCACAAGTTTTTAAAAAATTTACCAGCATTGAAGTTCAGTATTTGCAAATAATGAAATGTTGTTTATGCCAAACATCTCCGTGCTTTAATTGTATCAGCTCTCTGTTTCCTTTTCTTCTAATCCTTTTAATCTTTTATGCTTTTGGAAGGGAATTGTGTGAGCATTTGAGAAGGTTAAATCTGACAATGAGCATAAATTAGTATAAGAATCAGAGTTAAAGGAGGAAATATGCCATTGAAGCCTAGCTTGCTACTTTGAGATGTCATCAGTCAAAATATTCTAATGGAGGATAAGTCTCTAAATATTCTAATAGAAGACAAGTCTCTGGGAACTTTAACTATTTATATTGTTATTTGTAATTTAGTATAAAGTGGGGCAATGCTACTGCTACCTATGATGTTGAATCCTCCGTTTATAAAAAAGATGTCACTTTTCTTTTATCATCATCACTCTGTAAAAAAAGCAAATCCAATGTCATAATGAAAGACCAAGAGTTGAAATTCACTTGAGAAGATTAAAAAAAATGAAAACATAGAAAGTCAAAAAGTGTGGCCACCAATATGATTACAAGCACTTAATAGAAAAAAGAAAAATGGGCGGGGAAATTGTATAGCCTTTTTTTATACAGAAATAGAAATATTAAGAATAAATTCCGAATTGGGTACAGACATTGCTAGTAAGCCAGCTAGATGACATCTGCTAGTATGTCGAAGTCTTTCTTAATAGGAGGATTTTATTTCATAAAAATTCTTATTAGCGATTTATTTATGGACATGGTATTGAATTTCAAGTGTCAACATTTAATTTTAAGAATAGTTCAACAGTTGGTTGAGATTAAAAAAAAGAAAGAAGATGAAAACGAGGTTGTAAATAAATGGGTACAAAAATGTTATAAATATTCTTCTTTCTTCCTGTACAAACCTAAAAAAGTAATAGTCTATGTTGATACACGTTGCAATAATATAAATCGCAATAGCATAGTACCACTAAAAGATTGAATGATGAAAGTTGCCAAAGTTATAAGAAATGAAGGCCCCTGTTTTCGGCCAATTCAAGAGTGCTTTATACTTTCAATATTCCAAAGTTGAATACATGTACCGGGGGATTCCTACTGTAGAAGTATGGTCAAAAACTGAGGGCGTAGACACTAGAAAGTGTCTTTTTGGGACATTTGAATATTGGAAGAGATTATTCCAAAATGTTATAAGTATGATTATGTTCTTATACATCCACAAATAGAACAGACTCAAGTTCTTCTAAACTGATGCTTAACTTGTTTCTTGTCTCAGTTCAATGTTTCATATGACCTGATGCGATCAGTAAAATTAGAGTAAGATCTTGTATTATAACATCAAACAGTGAAAACGAATTAGTCTCTCTGTTCTAGTTTATATTATGCACTTTCTTTATAGTCATTCGCGAAACGAATAAAATCATTTTACATTTTGAAAACAAAATTCATACTTCTTATTTTATCTTTAATAAAATAATTTATAGCCAAAAAAAATATTCATGGCTTGTCTTGTTTTATACCACATATTTCAAAAGTCTTTCGTTCTTAAATTTCGTGTCCAGTCAAACTACATCACATAAATTGGAATGGAAAAACACAATTGCGAAAATCATTTATATCCCTCAACTTTGTCATAAAATTTAACATCCCCTCTACTTTGAACAATTGTCATTCTCCCCCCTCCCCCTTATCTTACACAATATCTATTTTGTCTTTTATCGTTTTCAATTTTCTCCTCTATGTAATACTCTTTTTCATTTTATAAATTATTTTTTATGATTTTACCTATAATTTGAATTATGTTATATCTTATTGTATGTGATAAATTAAATTTATTAAAACTATAAGTAGAATAGTCCTTTTATACATTTATCACAAAGTCTACTATACTTTTGTGACTTTAATTTTAATAAAATGGGCATTAAGTATATATTACGTTTTTTCAGTCATAAATAGATAATCTTTTAGAAGTCTGTTATAAAATCTGCCTTTATTTTTAATAATTATAAAAAATTTATTACCTGCATTGACTATATGTTTATAAGTTCCTCAACATTTTTTATTCTTGATTGCATAAATAGATTTTAAAATTTTATAGATATTAATAAAATTATTTATAAGAGCAAATTATTGTATTTAATATTATTCTACTCATCCTTTTCATTATTCAACATCATTTTATTATATTCTTGATTATCATTTTATTTTTTTCATTTGAAAATGAAGTTTTATTACTTAGGTAAGTTCATTGCGTAGATATTAGAAAAGAAAAATTATCATGATACTAAAAAGGTAAAAAAGTAAAAAATAGAAAGAGATAAATGCTAATAATATAGAGATTAAAATAGGCATTTTAAAAAGTCAATTGAGAAAAAAGGGGAAGAATGACAATTGTTTAACATAGAGGAGGGATTTTGATTTTTAAAGCACAATTCAGGGGTATAAATAATTTTCACCCATTTTTAATAACATGTAAATTTCAAAAGAACTTTAGAGTTATATAATTACTAAGAGGATGTTTTTTCCAGAGCCATTCAATAGTATTTTGAAGAAGCACTAAAGTATTTATTGGTCCGGACACCGTCTTTATAAAAAATAATCAGAGTTAAACTTTAAATCTACGCATGAGGGATAATCTAATATTAGGCTTAAAATCTCTTGGACACCTTTATCATTTAACTCAGGACCTAATCAATTAGTTGCCCTTGTCTTTTTGAACTAGTAAGTCAAAAAGTGCAAACGAGCAAAGTTGCTTGCGAAGTGAACGACTAAACAAGATATAATGTTGAATTTTAGTAAAATTTTGTTATAACTTTTTGACTAATGCCTTCTCAATCATGAGACAGAAAGGGGTGTACACAATATCTTTAAAAAGTGGTGCCACCGAAATGAACGAACAAATCGGCAAATCGCTATAACATCTTCTTATTAAGAAAACAAAATTCATATCATATTAATAAAAAGTAATTCAAGTACATTAGTACAACTCTTTTCGATTTTTTTTAATTTTTTTTAAAAGGAATTCATGATAGCCTTATTATAAATAATACTGCATAATAAGTTAGAAACAAATTATTATCACTAACAACTAACAAGTAGGGTCGTGCATAATTTGGTAATTATTGATTACCTTATCAAAATAGAAACTTTTGGTATTTGATATGATGTTTGGTTTACGATTTTAAAAATTATAGTATTAGCCTATTAGGTATTGTATTAGGTGCATATTAAAAAAAGAAAATACTGATACCTGATCGAAATGCATATTATAATTATAGTATATCATATATGCTCTCTATTGATGTTTACCCGTAAAACAGTACAATTGAATTTATAGCGTGGCTTATAGACAAACGAATCGATTTGATCCCAAAATGATAAATAAATTAAATAGAATGCAAGACTTAGCGTTGAAATCAAGATAAGACAACATACAACTTGGTTCCGGGAGCAAGGCTTTCGAAGGCATCAATAAGAATATTGATAGACAGAAAATAAAGTATTATTGAGCTTAGAATAATGTGTAGCATAAGTTTGTGAGAATTTTCGTGTTCTTACAATGGCTGCTGAAGTCACTATTTATAGCTATACCTAGAGAACAAGGTCCTAGGATCAAGCCACTCTTAAATGACAATAATGGGGGCCATTGATGAATATGTAAACGGCAGACCATGAATGCCAAAATTCTCTGTAACGGATGCATATTTAATATTGAGGAATAGTCTCCATTGAATGTCATCCGGTGGCAAATATTTGTTTGCCCTCGTTGATAATGTTTCCTTCGGGGTCTACCCGGTGCCAACCGAAGCTGTTGTCCTCGGTCTTTGTTTTCACTTGCTTTTTCTTCCGTCTGTCTCTGGTTCCACATGTCATTCTATTATTCAAGTATTTAATATGAACCGATTTTACCCTATACAGATAGTCTCCCTACTTTCTGGTGACACATCTTTATGTCACCGGGAAGTTGGTGAAGATTCCTTTCTTGGCGGGATATTCTTTGATCCCTTCTGAAAAGTTTCTGATGCTTGATCAGACGCACATCTCTCCGTATTTAATACCTCGAACATGTGTCACTCCACGACTTAGCAATATTTTTGCCGGTTCTCGAGGTAATCATGGCCACGATTTTAGCTGCCTATTTCTTTACTATACGCCTCATTCTTTTTCTTTTACACTTCACAGTTCCACAAACTCTCTCAAATTCTTTACATTCAACTCGTTCTTTCTTTCACTTTTCTTCAATCTTCTTCTTCAAAGAACTCTTATTACCTTCTTTCTGATCATGGCTTCTTCTTCCAAGAACTCAGGTTTCCTTAAAAACAAAGAAAACGCCGATGATGCTGACCTCCCTATGGTGAGCACCATCATTCCCAGAAGTCTCAACACAATCAAGGACTTTTAAGAGAAGTTTTCTTCTACAAGTTCTCTCGTACATAGGCTGTTGGCATATACCCTTCTTCCATTCTCCCTTCCAACATTTCTGTTGTGAATGAGGATTGTGATTGCCATGATTTGAACATCATTGCTACCGAACTGGTGGAGCGGGTAACCTTCTCCAAGAAGGACCCATTTACTTTGGATGCATTTTCTTTGAGAGGGGGGATTGACCTCGTGATTTTGGAACTGTGCCATAAATACCAGGTTTGCTTGGAACAGGTGGACCCTTCTGTATGGCGAACAATGGCTGTGACATGAGATGAAGGAGGAGTTCACCTTGGTTCACATGATGAATCTCTACTCCTCCAAGATTTTTCGTGGGGGAGTAATATATTTCAGCAAACGTGGCCAGCATGATTTTCTCACCAGCATGGATGACGACAATGACCATGGATCGATGGAGAGGTTTGTTGTTGTTGCCACCAAGGATATCATCCCGGCCACAACTCCATCTTTCTTCGAGTCTCGGACTCGTACATGTAAGTTCAAAGTCTGTTTTTTCTCTGGAAAAGGTTGTTTCATTTTGCTGATTTTTCTCTTTTCATTATTTCAGCAACTCGGTGGACACCACCAAGGGTTGAAGGTTTGGACCAGTAGGTTCAGAAAATTCTGGACATTACCACGCCTGAGACTCGCCGGTGGAAGGAATTGGCCCCCAAGTACGGGTGGAGAGCCAAGAATCACGGTAAACTAACCTGTAAAATTGACCCTCATTATATCTTTGTATATAAGAAACTGGATAACCCTACCTTTTTATTTGATTTAGACCTCCCTCAGGGTTCTGTCTCCATCCTCGAGGAGGATGTTTTGGTCGATCCCATAGAGGATGAGAGGTTTTTGAAGGAGTCTCTTACCCGAACTAGTGCCTCCAGGCCTATTCCCGATGCAAGTGCTTTCTCTCGAAGTCCCCGCCCGGAGATCACGTAACCAAAAAGGCGGTGATCTTCCTCGGCCGAGGGCAAGAATAAAAGGGTGAAGAAAGCCTTACTCGAGTCAGCCACAATTACTGTGGTGATATACGATGATGGGGAAGTCAGTGATGAAAAGGTTTACCTACGAAGGAGACAACAACCTTTATCAGCTTAACATAATGCTCAATCTGAAGAGCTTAAAACCCTAACCGGAGACAATGCCGAAGCGCTCTAGGGAGAGTTTGACTTGGTGGAGAATGCTAATTCTCCCTTTCCAGTCCCAGTTGCTACTCCCGGTACTATGAGGCTGAGTACCGGGCCTCTTTCGTCTTCGGTTGGTGAGCAACCAAAAACCAACACTGCCTTTGCCGCAGCTGCTTCTTAACCCACAACACCATCAGTTTCATCTCCTTCCACACTGGCCATACCTTCGTTACCAAATACTGATACATCACCCCCACTGGCCGTAGATACCCGAGAGTAGGATGTTCCTCCTCCCCTATCCCCAGACCATTGATATTTAGGGCACAACTATTCTTCCCCTTCTGCAGATCCCCAGAGGAGGAAGAGTGTCTCCTTCTCGGTATCTACTGAGTTCCATCTGTTGTCCTGACCGGTGGAACTTATCAATTACCTGAAGCCGCTGAATTTAGAGAAAGACAAGAAGAAAATACACTCTCTTTCGGGAGAGTGTATGATAAATAATTCCTTGCACAATGCTGCAACAGTATGGTACTCATTCTTTTTTACTGTATGTTTTCTCTTGACTTGCTATGACATGATTTCTAACTCGGGGTTTTGCTTTGCATACCAATTTTCTTGCTTCCAAGGGCCTACAGAAGTTGATTCTTGATAAAGAAAAGCTGACGTCTGAGCGGGATCAATTGTTGGCTGATAATGACCAAGTTGATGCTCGCCTCCCGGTGTTGGAAGCACAAGCTGCTGAAGCCGATGATTTGGAGGCTCGGTTGCAGCATAGTGAGCAGGAAGTGATGATCCTCATCCAAGAAGCCTCTCAGTTAAATGTAAAGTTTCAAGAAGCCAAGGTTAAATGGTTTGAGGTCTAAAATGCTGTGCTTGCTACTACCGAGTGCAAGGCCGCCTCTACTGAGAGATTGAATAACTTAGAGGTAGCCTTGAACTCTAAAGCTGAAGAGGGTGCTATTGCTGCTGAAGAGAAGTGTGCCTAGATGGAGGATAAATATATGAGTGACAATAAGGTTCATATAACCACTATCTGTGACCTTGATCTTAGCCTTAGGGCAACGAGATACGAGCGGGATGGCCTTTCGACTGAGGTTTATCGGCTTAAATCAAAACTTCAGCACCGAGCAGATTCCTTCATTATTGAGAAAACACATTCTATGTATAGCATAAGGAGAAAAACCTTGGAAGATGCTAAAGCGGGCGTCATTGATATTGATGCCTAAATCACCAAGGCCCGAGAGCTGGAGTCAACCGCTCGAAGATGCCTCCCGACTCAGCCTGATACAGCTGACTCTTCTGGTTCTAGTTTTAAGTTCTTGGGAACTGAGGAGGAACTTGAAGATGATGATGGTGAAGGCCAATATTCTGAGCCTACGACATATCCGCCTACTTCTCCTGGGGGCACGGATGCTTCTCTTCCCCCAAGTTTTGGGGGCGATATAGCTTAGTTTTTTGCTTTCTTTTCCTTTGTTGTTTTCTTTTCATATTTTTGTACTGGTGCTACTTGGCACGTTTGATAAATAAAAGTGCCTTTTGTTTAAGTTTGCAGAAAGTTTTACTTTTTTACGTCGAATTTTTCAAGATTTCAGTTGCATTTTTCTCCGATAGCATTTGGGTTCCGAGCATAAACTTTTTTGGAAACAACCCTTTACTATGAGGGTTTCACAAGAGAGGGCCCTCTTTCGTTTACGGTATTCTTGAAGAGGACATATCTTGTTCATTACGTCACTAGCATTTGAAGTACTTGATTTACTTTCAAATGATAAAATCAATTCATCGTTTTACATATGGCTACTTGTTTCTACGGGGCTGGCTGTGCAGTCCCCGGTTCTGATAAGGCATTTTGGTTTTCGGATTTTGTAGCCCCGGTTTCTATGGCAATCATGTTGCCGTATTCTCATATCGTTAACCCTAGTGTTCGGATACGAAGAATGCGAATTGGATCACTGGAAGTCTTGCTCCTTTGAGGATTCCACTAGTAAATGGTTGGGTAATCTTTGGTCCGATGGCAAGCTTCATTTCCTATTAGAAACTTTGCTACCGAGCCAAAGATTATCTAACCACCTCAGTGGCTTATACGGAAGGAGCACTCGTAAATGGTCGAATAGCTTTTTTTCTGATAGCAAGCTTCCTTTCCCGTTAGGAACTTTGCTATCGAGTCAAAGACTATCTAACCATCCCTAGTGGCTTGTCGCTTTTATGCCTTGTCATTTAAATGTTTTATTTCTGCCGATGACACTTCCTTCGCAATATGCTTTTCGTCGCTGCCTCGTTTAAAACCTTACCATAAAAATCCAATTGGGACAAAAACTAGATGAAGGGAAAAAGAGTGCAACACATACTTTCAGTATAAGCGGTGCTTATCGACAATAATACCTTTTGAGGTGAGTTACGTTCCAGTTGCTTGGCAAGTTGACTCCATTTTGGTTTTCTATTTCATATGATCCTTTCCGGTGATAGCTGAAACCCAGTAGGGGCCTTCCCATGTCGGACCCAGCTTTCCTGCATTGAGCTTCTGGGTGTTCCGAGTCACCTTTCTTAAAACCAAGTCTCCCACTTTGAAGTAGCAGAGATTGGCCCTTCGATTATAGTACCTTTCAATTCTTTGTTTTTAGGACACCATCTTTATGTACGCTAAGTCCCCGCGTTCATCAAAAACTCTAGTTTGACTAGCAATGCTTCGTTGTTTATTTCTTCGTCTGCCCGGAAGTACCTTAAGGTAGGTTCTCCTACTTCCATCATAATTAGAGCTTCTGCTCCGTATACGAGAGAAAAAAAGGTGTCTCTTTCGTACTTAACTTAGTCGTTGTCTGGTATGCCCATAACACTCCCGGTAGCTCTTCGGGCCAGTTGCCTTTGGCTTCTTCCAATCTCTTTTGAGGTTTTGAATAATCACCTTATTTGTCGATTCTGCTTGGCCATTTGCGCTTGGATGGTATGGTAAAGATGTGATTCTTTTGATTTTCATGTCTTCAAGAAATTTTGTAACCTTTGCGCCTATGAATTGTAGCATGTTGTCGCATGCAATCTCCTTTGGTATCCCTAATCGACAAATTACGTTCTCCCATATGAAATCGACCACTTCACGCTCGCCGATTTTCTGATAAGGTCGTTCTTCAACAAACTTCGAGGAGCGACTACGAGAGCTAAGGCCAGTTTTTTGAGGTGCGGATAACCAGTTTCCGCTCCCATTAAAATTTTGCAAACATAATAAATAGGAGATTGCGTACCTTCGTCTTCTCGGGTTAGAACGACACTTACCTCTACCTACGAGATCGCTAAATAAATTAGCAACTGCTCACCTTCCTCAGGATTTGATAGAAGTAGAGGGCTTGATAAATACCTTTTCAGGTCTTTTAGGGTATGTTGGCATTGCAGAGTCCATTCGAAGTTGTTCTTCTTCTTAGGAAGTGAGAAGAAGTGATGGTATTTTTCTGAAGACCGGAAAATGAACCTGCTTAGAGCGGCCAGCCTTCCAGTTAACTTTTGGACTTCTTTCACATTTGTCAGCTTATCGGGAATGTCCTTGATGGCTTTAATTTTATCGTGATTGACTTCGATTCCCCTTTGTGACACCAAGAAACTCAAGAATGTATCAGAGCTAATTCCGAATGCACACTTTTTGGGGTTAAGCTTCATGTTGTGTTTCCTTAGGATGTCAAAAGTTTTTAGAGGTGTGTTAGATGGTCACCTGCGTTCAAAGACTTAACCAACATATCATCTATGTAAACTTCCATCATTTTCCCTATTTGCTTTTCGAACATTTTGTTCACGAGCCTTTGATAGGTGGCTCCGACGTTCTTAAGCCCGAACGACATCACATTGTAGCAATATGTGCCAAAGTGTGTTATGAACGAAGTCTTTTCCTGATCTTCTTGGGTTCATTTTGATTTGGTTGTACCCAGAATAAGCGCCAAGGAAACTCATCAACTCGTGCCCGACCGTTGCATTGATCATTTGATCAATGTTTGGCAATGGGAACGAGTCTTTTGGACATGCCTTATTTAGATCCTTATAATCTATGCACATACAAAATTTATTATTCTTTTTGGGAACTACTACTACGTTAGCTAGCCAATTGGGATACTTTACCTCCCAGATTGAACCTATATCAAGCAATTGAGTTACCTCTTTTTTGACAAACCTATTTCTGACCTTGGTGATAAGATGCTTCTTTTTTCTTACCGGAGGGATGTTGGGATCCAGGATTCACTTGAGCACAACCACTTATAGTGGGATAGCTATCATATCCGCGTACAACCATGAAAAATAATTAATGTTGGTTTTATGAAATTCTATAAATTCTGACCTAAGCTCGGGGTTTAATCTTGTCCCCAGGTGGAACTTACTTTCTAGGAACATTTCGAACAATTCCACATGTTCGAGCTCTTCCGCCGTGGATTTGGTTGTGCCCGTTTCTTCTGGTACCTGGAAATACCTTGGTATCTGATATGATTCCAATGGCTCCCCCCTTTGTCATCTCCACTTGATTCAGGAGGGGGCGTTGGCTCCTGTAATTGCTATGCCATGTGTTCCTTCCCTTTACTATTGGAGACCAAGATCGCATTCATTTTCCTTGCCGCCGGTTGATCTCCCCTTATTTGTTTGATTCCCTCTGGAGTTGGAAATTTCAAAAGTTGATGGTATATTGACGGCACGACCTTCATCTCGTGTAGCCATGGCCTGGTAAGAATTATATTTTAGCCCATGTCGCCGTCTACTACTTCAAACAAGGTGGTATTCATGACCCCTTCGGCATTTGTGGGTAGGAGGATCTCCACTCGGGTTGACACAGTTGCTATTGAACCCGACGAGGAGCTTTGTGGCCAGAATGATGCTTCCAGTTAGCTTGGCTTGCTCCAGCACTCTCCATTGAATGATATTGGCTGAACTTCCTGGGTCCACCCAAACACGTTTAATTTTAAAATCTAAAATATTAAGAGAAATTACGAGGACATCATTGTGCGGTAGTAAGAGTCCATTGGCGTCTTCTCGGAGTCTCTTGCCATGAGTCACTGACATGTTTGTCTTTTTTGCTACCAAGAAAGTCACATCGTTGATCTCGTTTCCTCTGAAATTCAAGTTGATGGTTTGTCTGGGAGGGTATTCACCTATCTTCGAGGGCTCTACGTTATTTCGGTTGCGGCCATAATTATTTTTGGCCCGATCGCTTAAGAATTCTCTGAGATGGCCATATTTCTACAACGTCTCCACCTCTTCGCGCAGATGTCGGAAGTCCCCAGTCCGATGGTCGTTAGTCCCATGATACTCGCACTACAGATTAGGATCCCTTTGGTTGGGATCAAACATCATTGGCCTCGGGAATCGTGCTTCCTTAATGTTCCTCATCGCCGATACTAAATCTACCATGTCGACATTGAAATTATACTCAGACAGTTTGGGATATGTGGAACCTGATACCTCTTTGTCCTACAATGACCTGTTATTCCGTCTACGGTCAGTTCTTCTGTCGGGAACAAACCTATCCGCCGACTGAGAACTTCTATCGCGTCCTTCGGTCCTTATGTAGCATAAGAATCGACCTTTAGAAGAATGCCAATCTGTGCAAACATCATCCTTCGCCTTACCCTTGTTCTTTTCTCGATCCCGACCCTTGGTTGATGCCAGAAAACCAAGCTGGTGATCGTCTATTCTTATCTTATATTCATAGCGGTTGTGGACATCTGCCCATATAGTTGTCTGGAACTCGATCAGGCTTTCTTTTAGCTTTCGGGAAGCGTCAGAGCTCCTTGAGTTCAACCCTTTAGTGAATGACTCAACCGCCCATTCATTTGGCACGACCGGTAGTAGCATCGTTTCCTTCTGAAACTGGGTCACAAACTCCCGCAGCAATTCGGACTCTCCTTCCGCAATTCTGAATTTGTTGGCCTCAGGTCTGTACCTTTCTGCCCCGGCATGGGCCTTGATGAAAGAATATGTGAGTATCTTAAAGGAATTTATTAAGTGCTCAGGTAAAAGCGAATACCATGTGAGGGCCCCATTCGTGAGGGTTTCCCCGAACTTCTTCAATAGGACCAACTCAATCTCGTGCGGAGCTAAGTCGTTTCCTTTCACCGCTGTTGTGTAGGTGGTGATGTGCTCATGATGATCTGAAGTCCCATTATATTTGTTTACGTATGGCATTTTGAATTGCTTTGAGATTAATTCTGGTGCGCGCTCGATTTGAACAGTAACTGGGTGTATCTCTTCGAGTCCGGTCCCTTAACTACTGGTGGTGCACCTGGGATTTGGTCCATTTAGGCATTTATTTCCCTCATAAACCGTATGAGCTCGGTTATGAAAGGATCATTACCGTTGTTTGTTAGCTGATCCGCTGCCAATCCCCCCGGCCCTGTCGAAGCCGACCTTACCCCTCAGGAGTGTTGTTATATACCCTTTGTGATGTTTGATTTGTGGGGGTATCGGGAGGAACTAGACCTCTTCCATTCGCGTTGTTAGAAGCACCTGACAACGCTTGCCTCAATTCTGTCATGGCCTGGTCTTGCCGTGAGAGATGGACCATGATGACCTTTTGTTGTTCCCTCAGGATCCTCATCATTTTCGTAACTTCCTCGCCTTCAGCGTCATCGGGAGTTGCTTCCCGTACGTGTCGGGAATACCGCCCACCATAAACCGACGTGGCTACATCCTCCTCGTTACTAGTGTCACTGATTGAATCCTCGTGTCGAGGTGGATTTTCTTATGCCTCAATGTTATGTGCGATGTTGACATCGTTATCTGCCATCTTTTATGATTTTTGCTAAGAAACAATGAATCAAACAGATTAGTAATAGGCACAAGGATCAATTCAATTACGCAACTGTCTAAGCCCCACGTTGGGTACCAAACTATTTACCCCATAAACAATACAATTGAAATTTATAGCGTTCGTGGTTTATAGACAAGCAAATCGATTTTATCCCAAAATAATAAATAAGTTAAATAGAATACAAGACTTAGCTTTGAAATCAAGATAAGATAGCAGATATCATGGTTCCAGGAGCAAGGCTTCCGAAGGCAGCAATAAGAATATTGATAGACAAAGAATAAAGTATTATTGAGATTAGAATAATATGTATCATAAGTTTGTCAGAATTTTCGTGTACAAGTCACTATGTATAGCTATACCCTAGGGAACAAGGTCCTAGGATCAAGCCCCTCTTAAATGGCAATAATGGGGGCCATTTATGAAAATGTAACAGCAGGCCATGAATTCCAAAATTCTCTGTAACGGATGCGTATTTAATACTGAGGAATATTCTCCATTGAATGTCATCTGGTGGCAAATATTTGTTTTCCCTCGTTGATAATGTTCCCTTCGAGATCTACCTGGTGCCAACCGAAACTCTTTTCCTCGGTCTTGGTTTCCACTTGTTTCGTCTTCCGTCTGTCTCCGATTTCACATATTATTCTATTATTTGAGTATTTAATATGAACCGATTTACCCTATACAATTGCACATACAAAATATGTTATGTGAGAGCATAAATGAGATATGTGAATGTAATATGCTGGAGAAAATGATGAAGATAATGTACAGTTTGAGCAAAGCATTCCTTGTTCTTGGCCTTGTTTAACTTAGTTTGAGAGCAGTGGCAGATCTAGGGTGGCGAATACGGGTTTACGAAAACCCAATTGCTTTTGCACAAACCTTATACATCTATTAAAAACTTACTAAATATCTATAAATATTTAATTGTAAGTTAAATTATTATTTTTATAATAACTTAAAATTATTGTAGGAACTCATAAACTTTAAATTCTGAATTATCCTCTGTTTGAGAGCTTGGCTAATTTACATGACTCGATCCTCGCACATTTATGAGATCTCTATGTAGAGTTTCGTGGCCTTTGGACTGCCATTTTCTTTAGCATTCATGTTTAGGTCGACAGTGAAAATGGAGGAGCATGGTATGCTGCAGATTCTGAGTCTTACTCTCTAGGTTTTCAAACAGTTTAACTTAACGTTTTTATGATTTCAGACTGCTTTCTTACTCGTGTATTATTGTTGCATTGGATTAGTTCTTGTTATATTCTCTAAGTTTAGTAATAACTCTAAGCAAGTAACAAAATATTTTTAATGATTAAATTTATTTATTTATATACTTTTTTTCTCTCTCTCTATGAGTTGATATTTGTTGATTTTGGACAACGATTTTACCAAAAAATGTCATATATATTATAAAATGTTATTCCTAGTATGGTGTTGCTTAGGCTTAGTTTCATTATCACTATTCTTATCATGGCAGCCACTGATTAGTTTAATCGTTTACTTATATCTTATTATTCTTCTGTTAAAATGTATATGGGTACATATGGACTTTACTCAATTTGATACGAATGGGATCCATTAATGTGTATGCATGTGTTTGATTATATGATGTTTAAATGTGATTTTTTTCATATTATGACAATCATTATTGATTATGATATTTATGATGCAAAAATATTTCAGTCAATTTGTCTTGGTTCTCAAAGAAATAAGTTATAGCTACACTAGATGTTGACAATATGTTCTTTGAACTCAAGAAGAGAGTGATCTTACAGCTTAATATTTATTTTAGATCTTGTAATTTAGACAATAATTTTACTAATTGTTAGATTTGTTATACTTGTGGACCTATTGCAGTTTTGTATAGTTACAGTGTGGATAGTTTTAATTAGTGTCTAGTGGCAACAAAATGTACTACAGATTACACTTATACATTATTGTGTCATCTTGTGATTTCACTATATATTTTTTGTCTTTTCTTATTTTCTCATTTTTTATACTTTATAAAAGTAATAACAAATGTCATGAATGACTTTCTAAATATAATCGATTATGTTCCAAATATGATTTGTTTTGTTTTATAATAGTTGTAAACTCATCATTTATTTTCTAAACTATTAATTAGGTTTATCATATATTCAACTTCTACGTTGACAAGGTGGGTTGCTCTGATGGTAAGCACCCTCCACTTCCAACCAAGAGGTTGTGAGTTCGAGTCACCCCAAGAGCAAGGTGGGGAGTTCTTGGAGGGAAGGATGCCGAGGGTCATTTGGAAACAGCCTCTCTATCCCAGGGTAGGGGTAAGGTCTGCGTACACACTACC
>AWOL01S0001920.1:195723-242932 GCA_000715115.1 Nicotiana otophora | reverse complement strand
GTTGTTGTTGTTGTTGTTGTACGTTGTGTTCCCTCTTCTTGTTCATCTTTTATATTCCTCTATCCTTCAGCTATCTCTAATATACTATTTTCTTTTAACAGTTTACAATAGGATCTTTTTTCGGTTGTTCTGCTTTTGAGAGATCTTTAGATTGGGCAAAAAAGAGAGAAAAGAATATTAAAAGTTAACCCTAACTCTCTTTTTTCTCTCGGCGCTCGTTTGGGTGATTTTGCTAACGTACGCTGGTTATCGAAATGGAAGGGCGAGGACGGCTGCGGAAGCGGGCGAACAAAGTTCTACTAACAGATCTGAAGCTACTCGAGGAATTGAAGGCGAGATTTTGAAATGGGAAATCACCAATTGTGGGAATTTCCCATGGAGATACAGAGAAGAAAATATCGGTGGCCAAGGCTAGTCAATTGGGTAAACAGGGACTTGCGGACACGCCAAGTACTGGGAAAGGGAAATCAATAGCTAGTTTTGCTAATCCAAGCACATGCAGCAAGTTTGATAATGTCAGTAGTACCTCCTGTAATGCAGTGGCTACATATGGTGTTAAAACATTGAAATTCAGGAAAACGCTACTACACCAATGGAGCCTAGAAGCAACAAGGTGAATGGAAATGAGAACGCCAAGGCCCATAGGGTACAAAGAAAATTTGACCTACGTAGCAGGAATGGCAGTACATAAACTTTGGCCAATGTTATGACATGGAACAAATTGGCATCAAAAGGCACGAGCCTAAGGTATGTAGCTCCTATCATACAGGAAGGGAAGCCAATTGTTAAACTTGATCAGGAGGATATAGAATAGGAAAACTAGAAGTGGAAATTGGCTATTATCTTATATGTGATTGGATATTCCCCATCTCTCGGAGCAGTGAAGAGGTTTTTCACAATGCATTGGAAGCTTGCAGGAAAGCCCTAGATATACTATCACAACAATGACTACTTCATCATTTGATTCAAGAGCATGGAGGAGCGGAATGGGGTACTATATTTAGTGGCAAATACAATTAACAACATGCCTGTGATAATGAAGGAGTGGTCTGCGAATTTCAATTTCCAAAATGAAATCCTTAAAACTATTCAAATATGGGTCAAATTTCTAAACCTGCCTCTAAGCTATTGGGGAGGGAAGTCATTGAGCAAAATCAGTACTGTACTAGGTACTCCCTTATATGTTGATGATTGTACTACAAATATTTCAAGCATATCATATGCTATATTGCTCATTAAAATGGATGTCACAAGACCACTATCTAAATACAACACAGTGCAAGACCCAAATGGTGGTGTGTTTGAGCAGGAAGTGGTGTATGACTGGGAGCCTGAATACTGTGCTGCATGCTTACAAATAGGACATAACTGCAAGGCTGTGAATATGCAGAAGCAGCCTATGCAACCTTCAAAAGGGAAGCACCCAAAGCCTGTGCAAGTGTGGAAAAGGAACGACCATGTTCTGAAGATAGCTGATAAACAAGGGACTCAAGGACAGAGGATAGGTGGTAATGGCCAAGCAACTATTGGAAGAGAAAATGATGACAAAACTTAGGCTACTCCAACTGGAGCATAAAGAAAAGGATAGACAGTAGTGACAGAAAAATTAGCCACCAAGCTAGCTAAAAGTGGGGGCACCAAAGAAGGAATGGTTGACACAAATAATGGATTCAGCTCACTGATAGGGATGGATAATGATCTACCAGCTCAAAGTCACCCAAGAGGAGAAAGCCAGAACCTGATAAACCAACAAGCCAAGCATAGTGAAAGAGGACAAAGTAGCCAAGGTGATGTGAATGGCCAAAACCAATCCCCCCATTGCTAATATGAAAGTCATCACTTGGAATGTGAGGGGAATGAACAAGGTGTATAAGAAAACAAAAGATGAGGGAATGTAACGAAGGACAGGTGGTTAACAAAATTGCACCTACACGGGAGTGTCTCTCAAATGCTTTTCCGAACAACAGAGGAAGGATATGGCTACTATGGGACCTCAAAATTATTGTGGTCACAAAGCTAAGTATCCATACTCAGTACATCTAGGCTGCAATTAGCTTTATTAACTTTGCCTTAGCCTTTCATATCACAATTGTCTATGGTTTGCACACAGTACATGATATGGAGGAATTGTGAAGTAAGCTCAGAGAAATAGAGACAAGATAACAAGAGCCTTGGCTGGTAATGGTATATTTTAATGCTATTCTTGAGGTTAAAGACATACTGCATGGTAATATAGTCCAAGACCATGAAATCAAAGACTTTGGAGATTTTGTGGAAGATGTTGGTATGGTTGAGCTGCAGACAATAGGTAGATCTTTCACGTGGACTAACAACCATGTCTTCAGTAAAAATGACAGAGTCTTAGTTATGGAGAGTAGATAAACTATACGCCTCCTACACCTATTAATGTATTAGATCCATACTTTTCTGACTATTCTTCATTGAGTATTGAGCTTGGGAAGAAACATAAGAGAGTACCAAAACCTTTCAGATTTTTGAACTATCTGGATGATTATCCTAACTTTGGAAAGATAGTAGAAGAGAACTGGAAGATCACTAACAATGCACTACATGTGAAAAGAGTCTGGATCAAGTTGAAAACCATCAAGCAAGCAATGAAATCTTTAAACACAAAGGAGTTCACTGGGATAAATGATAAAATTAGAAGCATCAGAAATGACCACCAGATACTACAATAACATATGATCAGGATCCCCATAATTTTGAAGTAGAGAAAGAGCTAAGATCCCAACTAAAGAAATGGGACCTAATAGATGAGAGCATATACAAACATAAGTCTAGAGTATAGTGCCTCAAATTAGGGGACTTAAACTCAGCTTATTTCTTTTCCAGCATCAAGAATAAGAGAGCTCAGAACTAGATAAAATCACTTATTACAGTAACATGTAATATTTTCCAGTCGGGAAATAGGATAAAAGAGGAGATCCTAGGTTTCTGTAAGAACCTACTTGGGGCTGAAAACTCCACATTACCTGCTATCCAATTAGATGTAATAAGGAGGGGGCTTGTACTATCTAGAACACAACAACTGCAACTTATCAAGCCATTCACTAGGGCAGAAGTTTGGCAGGCTCTACAGGAGATTGATGATCACAAAGCTCCAGGTATAGATGGCTTTAACTCAAAGTTCTTCAAAAAGGCATAGATCATAAGTGAACATGAGGTAACTGAAGCTATTCTGAACCTCTTTGACCCCATGAAGCTATACCAACCAATAAACTGCACATCTATCACTCTAGTACCCAAAGTAAAAAAACCTTCCTCAGTAAAGCAGTATAGACCTATCTCTTGCTGCTCCACTATCACGACCCAAAATTCCTCCTTAGGAGTCGTAATGGCACATAGTCTCTAAACTAGGTAAGTGAGTCACTCAACATCATTTAAAACATTTAAAGCATGAAATAGCAAAAATAAAGTTTAACATAAAAGCAGAAATAAGAGTAATACATGACAAGAAGGACAATGCTCAATATAATATCTCAGAACTAGGTGGTACTGAGTCACAAGCTCTAACTGAATATACGAGATCAATCTCAAAAAGTGCCACCGTACCACAAAACAATAATACCAAGTGCCACAATATCACAACAATAATACCAAAATGTCATCAAAGTATAAGTTCACAACTTTCAACAACCGTGCACGAGGACATAACAAATAATCATAGAAGCGGAGGGATGTTCAATAGATAAAGCATGTCTATGGCTATGTCAATGAAATGAGCATGATAAAATAGCCATGAAGTGATTTTACAAGTTTTAAATAAAGTTCATTATCACATTAAGGCATATTAATAGCCTACGATCTATTCCGGTCAAAGCCACACATAGTACCCGTATACACGTTGTCACAATATGCATACGTCACTTAACACATCATAGGAATCAACAATTAGGGTTAGCACTTAAGGAGTATTTTTCCCCACAAGGTTAGTCAATATACTTACCTCAAACAAGCTAAATCACTCATCTAACAAGCCTTTCCCGTGTGTATCAACCTCTGGACGGCTCGAATCTAGCAAAAATAACTTAATATAGTCAATAAAAGCCATAGGAATCGATTCCAAATGATAACGCTAAGATCTTTAATCAAAATCATAAAGTCAACCCAAAAAGTCAACCTCAGGCTCGCACTCTGGAATCTTGCCAAACTTACAAATTCCATACACTCATCCAAATACGATTCCAACCATACCAATTTATCGAATTCCAATCACAAATCGACCATCAAATCATCAAATCTCACTCTCCAACAAAATAGTCTAAAATCCCTAAATTTCACCTTAAATTCATATAATCTAGATATAATAATAAATGTGTAATCAATATCTAACATCAAAAGTGAATAAAATTCACTTACCTTTTCAATTACAGCAAAACGTCTCCCAAAAATCGCCCTTAGCCGAGTTCCAAAACCCCCAAAACGAGGAAAACACTCAAACCCTCGATTATAAGTTTTATCCTGCAAAATCGCATCAACGGTCACTTAACTGCTTTTGCGGAATAGTGGTTGCATTTGCGGTTCCCTCCAAGCACCCAACCTTCCGCTTCTGCGTATCATCCCTCGCATCTGCAAGTCCGCTTTTGTGGAATACTGCCGTACATACACAATAGCTTCTGTGCACACCTGTCCGCATCTGCAGACTTCATTTTCCAGATTCACCCTTCGCTTCTGCAATCGAACAGCCGCATATGCGGCTCTCTGACTACATCTGTGGTCCCATCCTTGCCCAGCCTTATTATGCTTCTACGATCAACAGGATGCTTCTACGGTCTCACACCTGTGGCCCATTCCTCGTAGGTGCGAATGCACCAGAACTCCAAAACTTCAGCAGCTACTCAACGTCTAAAAATGACCCGCCAACAATCCAAAACACCCCCGAGGTCCCCGGGCCCCCAACCAAACATACCAACAAATTAAAATACTCAATACAAACATACTCGAAGCCTCAAATCACATCAAACAACATCAAAATTGTGGATCACATCTCAATTCAAGCCTAATGAACTATTGAACTTTCACCTTCCCAAAACCCATGCCGAACAATATCAAATCAACTCCGAATGACCTCAAATTTTCTATGCAGGTACTAAATGATACAACGAACCTATTCCAACTTTCTGAACCAAAATCCAAACCCGTTATTATCAAAGTCAACTCTCGGTCAAATATATCAACCTTCCAAACCTTCAACTTTCCAACTTTCATAAAAAGTCACCAAACTAACCTACGGACCTCAAAATGCAAATCCGAGCATAAGCCTAAGTCCAAAATTACCATACGAAGTAACTGGAACTGTCGAAACTCCACTCCGGAGTCATCTATACAAAAGTCAAAGTCCGATTAACTCTTTCAACCTAAACTTTCAACCTTCATACTAAATATCCCAATTTACTCCAAAACTTTTCCGAAACCAAACCAACTACCCCGACAAGTCACGAAATCTCAAATACACATAAGTAAGGCATAAAATAAGGGAAACTGAGCTAAAGTACTCAAAATGACCGGCCGAGTCGTTATATTCTCCCCCTCATAAACAAACGTTCGTCCTCGAATGAGTCTAGAATCATACATGGAGTCGCAAATAGGTATGGATATATGCCTCGTATCTCCCGCTAGGTGTCCCATGTAGCCTCCTTGAATGGATGACTCCTCTAATTCACCTTCATAGAAGCTATGTTCTTCGACCTCAACTTTCGTAACTGTCGGTCTAAAATGGCCAGCGACTCCACAAGATAGGTCAAATCCCCATCTAGCTGTACATTGATGAAGTCCAAAACATGTGATGGATCACCATAATACTTCCGAAGCATGGAAACATGAAATACTGGGTGAACACCTGATAGATAATTAGCAAGGCAAGTATGTAGGGCACCTCTCCAACCCTCTCAAAAACCTCAAAAGAACCAATATACATGGGGCTCAGCTTCCCCTTCTTCCCGAATATCATCACACCCTTCATGGGTGAAACTCTGAGTAGAACCTTCTCACCCACCATGTATGTAATATCACGAGCCTTCCTATCAGCATAACTCTTCTGCTTGGGCTGTGCTGTACGAAGCCGCTCCCGAATTACCTTCACCTTCTCCAAGGCATCACGAACCAAATCAGTGCCCAACAACCTAGCCTCCCTAGGCTCAAACCAATAACCGGAGAACGACATCTCCTCCCATATAGGGCCTCATAAAGATCCATCTGAATACTTGAATGAAAGCTGTTGTTATAGGCAAACTCTGCTAACGGAAGAAACTGATCCCATGAACCTCCAAATCAATTACACAAGCACATAAAATTTCTTCCAACATCTAAATAATGAACTCGAACTGCCTATCCGTCTGGGAATGAAATGTTGTACTCAGCTTGACTTGTGTGCCCAACTCTCACTGCACCGCTCTCCAGAACTATGATGTGAACTGAGTGCCCCGATCCGAGATAATAGACATGGGCACACTATAAAGGCGAATAATCTAACGAATGTAAATCCGAGCCAGCTGCTCTGAAGAGTAGGTTGTCACGACTGGAATGAAGTGTGCATACTTGGTCAGTCTATCCACAATAACCCATACTGCATCAAAGTGCTTCAAGGTCCGCGGAAGTTCAAGTACAAAATTCATGGTGATACGCTGCCACTTCCATTCTGGAATAGCAAGTCTCTGAAGAAAACCATCGGGTCTTTGATGGTCGTAATTCGCTTGCTGACAGTTCAAACACCAAGCAACGTACTCAACAATATCCTTCTTCATCCTCCACCACCAATAGTGCTGCCTCAAATCCTGATACATCTTCGCAGCTTCCGGATGAATGGAATACCATGAAATATAATCCTTCTCAAGAATCAACTCATGCAACCCATCCATATTTGGAACACATATCTGACCCTGCATCCTCAATACCCAATCATCTGCTATAGTAACCTCCTTAGTATCACCGTACGACACCTTGTCCTTCAGGACAAACAAATGGGGATCATCATACTGACGTGCCTTAATGCGCTCAAACAAAGAAGACCATGATACAACACAAGCAAGAACTATGGTGATCTCCAATATGTCCAACCTCATGAACCAATTGGACAAAGCCCGAACATCCAATGCTAATAGTCTCTCTCTAACTAGAATATAAGAAAGGCTCCCTATACTCTCGACCTTCCTACTCAAGGCACCGGTCACCACATTGACCTTTCTCGGGTGATAAAGAATGGTAATATTATAGTCCTTTAGTAGCTCTAACCACCTTAGTTGTCTCAAGTTCAAATCCTTTTTCTTGAATAAGTGTCGGAGGCTCCTATAATTCGTGAATACCTCACATGACACACTGTAAAGATAATGCCTCTAGATCTTCAACACGTGAACAATGGTTGCCAACTCCAAATCATAAACAAGGTAGTTCGTCTCGTGGGGCTTCAACTGAATTTAGCATATAGCTGCATCTCCGTGAAAGTCTGGAGCACGATCCTCGTGTGCTGCTCATGATCCTCCTAGCTGCATGAATATACTAATATATCATCATTGAATACTATGACGAAACAATCAAGATATGGATGGAACACGTTGTTCATCAAGTGCATGAAAGCTATTGGGGCATTGGTTAGTGCAAAAGACATCACCAGAAACTTAAAATGACCATAGCGGGTCTTGAAAGTTGTCTTCAAAATATTTGAATTCCGAATCTTCAACTGATGATACCCCAACCTCAAATCAATCTTCGAGAACATTCTATCACCCTAAAGCTGATCAAACAAGTCATTTATGCGCGGTAGTGGGTACTTGTTCTGAATAGTAACCTTCTTCAGCTGTCTATAGTCAATACACATCCTCATAGTACCATCCTTCTTCTTCACAAATAAAACCGGCGCACCCCTAGGTGACACACTAGGCCCGATGAAGCCCTTATCGAGTAGCTCCTACAATCGTTACTTCAACTCCTTCAACTCTATAGGTGCCATGCAATATGGTGAAACACAAATGGACCGAGTGCCCGGTACCTGGTTAATACCAAAATCGATATCCCTATCGGGTGGCATGCCTGGTCGGTCTACTAGAAATACATCTAGAAAATCTCTCAATACTGAACTAACTCAACGGTAGGAGCATCAGTACTGACATCCCTCACAACGGCTAAATATGCTAAGCATCCATTATCAACCATCCGTTGTGACTTCAAGAAAGACACCACCCTACTAGGAACATAATCTAACGTACCTCTCCACTCCAATATTGGTAACCCTGGCATGGCCAGTGTCACAGTCTTGGCATGACAGGATAGCATGATAGGGCGATAATCAATCCATGCCCAAGATCATATCAAAGTCCACCATATTGAGTAATAGGAGGTCAACTATGGTCTCATAACTCCTGATAGTGACCAAACACGATTAATAGACACAGTGTGCCATAATAGAATCCCCAATGGGCATAGACACATAAACATGGGCACTCAAAGAATCATGAGATATATCCAAATATGAAGCAAAGTAAGATGCCATATACGAATACATTGAAACCGGATCAAATAAAACCGATGCATCCCTATGACACACCGGAATGATACCTGTGATGATAGCATATGATGAAACAACCTCAGTCCTACCCGAAAAAGCATAACAATGTGCATGGACTCCCCCTCTAGGACGACCTCTATCCGCTTGTCCTCCACCCCTGACTGGCCATGTAGGTGGAGTAGCAACTGGAGCAGCAACCATGGCTTGTGTACCCTGTGGAGGTCCACCCCTTATAAATCTAGGGCAATCCCTCATAATGTGCCTAATATCACCACACTCGAAATAACCTCTCGACGGGCGTGGCTGCTGGAAGTCAGTTTGACCCGATCGACTAGAATAGCTATTGTAAGCACCCAGTATAGGAGGTGCACTGGAAGATGACTGTGCAACATGAGTACTCTGATGTCTATGAATAGCTCAAGCACTGTGAGTGGCTTGAAGTGTAGACTGAATTGATTGATTGATAAAGCCTCTGCCATGACGGACCTTGCCCCGAGAGTAGGAACGCCCAAATCCTCCAGTGGCATCTTGGCCTCCCTATCCTCCCTATCATGTCCACGCATATGCTCTAACCTCCTATCATTCTCCATAACCTGAGACCATAACTGATCCTCTTGATAAATCTACGAACTCCATCTCTAATAGTGGAAACCAAGTAGGTGCATGACGTGACAACTCACTGAACCTCATAGAGTACTTAGTCATGGTCATAGTCCCCTGGTGTAACTGCTCCTACTCTGTGCGCCCTGCATCCTTGAGGGTCTGTGGAACAAACTCCCTCAAAAATAGATCAGAAAACTGAGTCCAAGTAAGTGGCGATGCACCAACTGGCCTACTCTCCTCATAGGACTACCACCATCTATATGCTGACCCCGTATGCTGGAAAGTAGTAATATTAACCTCGCTCACCTCAACTATACCCATAATGCGCAGAATATGGTGGCACTGATCCAGAAAACCTTGTGCATCCTCAGAAATAGCACCGCTGAAAGTGGAAGGAAAGTACTTCTTGAACATCTCAAGCCTCTGTTGTCACTCCTCTGATGCCACTGGACTGACCTCATGTTGAACCGCAACCACATGTTGTACCGGCATAACACTCGGAGCTTGATCAACATGATCTCGTTGCTCTGAAGCACGAGCGGCAGGAATCTGAGCTACTTCCTAGCCTAAGAAGTAGCTGGTGCAATTGGGATCAATCTCGCTTGAGCCAAGGTACCAAACATTCTCAAGAACTTTGCTAAAGTCTCCGGGAGTCCAGGGATAGTAACAGGCGCCTTGGGTGTCTGTCCCAGAACTAGGTAGTACAGAGTCACAAGCTCTAACTGAATACACGAGGTCAATCTTAAAATACATAATTGTCTATAATACATAAACCGTAGATAAATAAAACAAGAGGGTGACTCTGAGACCCGTGGTCGGATCATGCAAGGATACTTTGAAGGCTCTAGTGTGTGCAATACCTCACTGCTGATCAGTCCGGTCCGAGGTACCTGGGTCTACATAAAATGATGTGTAAAAGCGTAGCATGAGTACACTACAATATGTACCTAATAAGTATCAAGACTAACCTCGGTGGAGTAGTGACGAGGTTCAAGTCGTGTGATACTAACTAGACAAATAACCCGTGCAATGAATATATCGAAGAAAAACTAATAATGGAATGTAACTGAGACAATAATCACAACTCCTTTAGAACATATATCAACAACATTGTGTAGTAAATCCCATCATTAATCGCAAAACATCAAATAGAGGTAAGACATGTGATGAAATGTCAAATACATACATTTATTTAATGTAAGTGAAAATCAGAGACTCTTAAAATAATTTGGAAATAAGAATAACATCCCCGTCTCAACACAATCAAAACAACAATGAGGACACCCCGAAATATCACATAACATCACAAAGTGCCACCTTTATTACGCCGCATGTGCACATAAAGTGATACTCCGCCCTTATTACGCCGCATATGCACATAAAGTGATACTTCACACTTATTTCGCCACATGCACATATAGCCAACCTTATTATGCTACGTGTGCAGCCCGAGATAATGCCACCCTTGTTTCTCCCCACACGCATAACCATAGACAAAGAATTCGCACGGCAAAACCTCGGGCTGACACCCTCAATCAATTTACTCAACATGTCCAAAAATGCCATGGTACCACAAAAATAATAATTCCAAGTGCCACAATATCACAACAATAATACCAAAATGTCATCAAAGTATAAGTTCATAACTTTCAACAACTGTGCATGAGGACATAACAAATTATCATAGAAGCGGAGGGATGTTCAATAGATAAAGCATGTCTATGGCTATGTCAATAAAATGGGCATGATAAAATAGTCATAAAGTGCTTTTACAAGTTTCAAATGAAGTTCATTATCACATTAAGGCATATGAATAACCTGCAGTCTATTCTAGTCAAAGCCACACATAGTGCATGTTTACACACTCGTCACAACATGTATACGTCACTTAACGCATCATAGGAATCAACAATTAGGGTTAGCACTTAAGGGGTATTTCCCCCAATAAGGTTAGGCAACATACTCTTCAAACAAGCTAAACCACTCCTTTAACAAGCCCTTCCCACGTATATCAACCTCTGGACAACTTGAATCTAGCCAAAATAACTTAATATAGTCAATAAAAGCCATAGAAACTGATTCCAAATGATAAAGCTAAGATCCTTAATCAAAACTACAAAGTCAACACAAAAGGTAAACCACAGGCCCACACCTCGAAAATTTCACCTTAAATTCACATAAACTAGATATAATAATTAATTGGTAATCAATATCTACCATCAAAAGTGATTTTACTTCACTTACCTTTTCAATTGCAGCAAAAAGTCTCCAAATAATCACCCTTAACCGAGCTCCAAAACTGTAACGACCCAACAATCGTTTTGAGCATTTGCACTTTGATCGATAGTTTACGGGAATGAGTATCTATGTATGATGTATTATGACTTATGTGAGTCGTCGGTTTTTATTTTCAGGTTCTTCGGAATTGAATTGGAAGAATGGATTTCATTGTTGAAGCTTTAAATTGGGAAAGTGGACCAAGTTTGACTTTTTATGAATTTGAACTCAGAACGGAGTTTTGATGGTTCCGGTAGGTCTGTTGGGTGATTTTGAACTTAGGAGCACATCCGGATTGTTATTTGGAGGTCCGTAGTAGAATTTGACTTGAAATGGCGGAAGTTGGATTTTTGAAAAGTTTGACTGGGGAATGGACTTTTTGATATCGGATTCGGATTGTGATTTTGGGAATTGGAATAGCTTCATTTTGTCTTTTGGGACTTGTATTCAAAATTTGGGTTCATTCCGGGTTGATTTACTATGTTTCGGCATGAGTTATTGAAGTTGAAAAGTTCAAAGTTCAAAGTTCATAGATTCCGATTTAAAGTGTGATTCGTCATTTTGATGTTGTTATGTGTGTTTTGAGGCCTCGAGTAGGTCTGTATTGTGTTATAGAACTTGTTGGTATGTTCGGACGGGGTCCCGAGGGACTCGGTTGATTTTCAGACGTAGTTCGGATCATTTCAATGGCTTTGCATTGTTGGTTTTTCTGCTGTCACATATTGCTTCTGGCGTTCTTCGTGATCGCGAAGGTGTAGCCATGATCACGAAAGGTGTTTGGTCAGTGGAGCTATTTGTTCTTCGCGTTCGTGCTTCTGAGGTCGCATTCCCACTGGGTTGAAGATTTTTGTCTTCGCATCTGCGTCCATTTCTATGTGTTTGTGTAGTGTTGAGGTTTGGCAGCTTGGAGTTGGAGAATTCTTCAACGCGATGGCGAAAGGTGAGTCACATTCGCGATGCATTGCATCAGTGGTCTTCGTGTTCGCGTAGTGCTTTTGGTGGCAATGTATATTGTTTTTCATCGCGAACGCGACGGGCTTCTCGTGTGCACGTAAGAGGATGCCTGGGCAGAAGTATAAAGTACTCTATTTCGGGGGTTTCGACCATTTTTGCATTTTTATAGCTATGGAGCTCGGATTGGGGCGATTCTTGAGGCAATTTTCACCATGTGGATTGGGGTAAGTGTTCTCTACTCATTGTTGATTTTATATCATGAATCTATCTTCGTGTTTGGCATTTGATTGAGGGTTCCAAAAGAGAAATTTGGGGGATTTAGCCTAAAGTTTCATAAAGTTAATGTTTTAGTTTTGAACATCGATTCGGAGTCAGATTTGAGTGAAATTAGTATGGTTGGACTCGTAACTGAATGAGTTGTCAGATTTTGTGAGTTTTGTCGGGTTCCGAGGTGCGAGCCCGGGTTGGATGTTTTTGCCGATTTTTGGCTTTTGATTAAAGATTCGGCCCTTTTCATTTGGAATTGTTTCCTTGGGCTTTATTTGATGTATTTGAGTTTCTTTTGGCTAGTTTTGAGCCGTTCGGAGGTTGCTACGCACTAGATGGCATTTTTGGAGCATTGTTTGGCTTGCTCGGTATTGGAATTGGCTTGTTCGAGATACGTAATATTTCTAAACTTAGTGTTGAGGGTATAAAACCCCAAATTACGTGTTATGTGGTCGAGTTGAGGTGATATACATATTAGGTGACGGGTGTATGGGCGTGCACCATGTGAATTGTGACTCCGTTATTCTGTGGTACTGTATAGTTACATGATCTTACCTGTAACCATGAAATATCTACGTTCTTGAGACATTGAGGTGTGATCCATATTAGAAACCATATCTAGGCTACATGCTTATCCTGTTGGGATCCTCTGATGGCATTTCTGCTGTTGAGTTATCTGCTTTCATTACATTACATACTCAGCCATACGCATTCATATACATATCATATCTCAGTCTCTGTTGCTATTTATTTATACATCATATCATCATTTTCGGGATAGTTTCATGACATTGTAAGCCCCCGAGAGAGAGAGAGAGAGAGAGACTGGAGAGATTGATGACTGAGTGAGGCCAAGGGCCTGGTTATGAGTGACATTATGGGATCGGGCTGCACGCCGCAGCGGTTGGGCTGAATGAGCCCCTCCGGAATCTGTACACACCCCCAGCGAGCTCGAAGCATTTATATAGAGGGATGGATCTTCCCTGGACATAGATCTTGTCCGAAGCATTTATACTTGGGGATGGATCTTTCCCACGGGCTGGATTGGCCCTACTTAGTACTGAGTGACTGATGATCAGTTGATGTATACATTTCGGGATGGATCTTACCTGGGACGGATTGGCCATATACAGTACTGAGTGATTGAGCATGATGAGTGGAAAGTGTGAGCCAGTAAGATTGAGTACTTTAAGAGTGGGAGTACATGAGTTAATCTCTGAGATACATTGCATTGACATGCACACACGATATACAGGCATAGAGATGTATTTTCCTCATGATGTACGGTATCACGTCATTCATGACTTCTCACACTTATTGACATATGGGGATAGTAATGCATTTGTTTTACACTGGCTATCTGGAAAAAAAAATGAGACACCTTAATTATCATTGAAAGGATTTTTGGGAAATTTATTGGTTTCAAACTTACTCATATTTTTGGCAACTTCGGTAAACGATTTGGATTTTCACTGATGTACTTGATAGGAAGAACTATTTTCAGAAATCACGATTTAAGCTGAGCATTTTTTCTCTGAGTTACTTTTTGTATTACTTGTTTTATGTTTTTATGAACTGTTGTTGGTTATGGGAGTTGAACTCTAACCTTGGTACAAGCTCGTCACTACTTTCAACCTAAGGTTAGGTTTATTACTTATTGAGTACATGGGGTGAGTTTTACTCATAGTACACTTCTGCACCTTGCGTGCAGATATTGACTGATGATGTTGTTGTGTTCGACGGGAGCTGGACCTGAAGACATACCTGCATTCCGATTGCAGCTGCATCTTGTTCATGGTAGCCTTAGATTCATAAAACTCTATTTATGTACTTTTCGAATAGATGATGTATTTATTTCATACCAGCTTTGTAAATTCTATTCTTAGAAGCTCATGATTTGTACAACCAGTCCTTGGGGAATGTATCAGATTCAGATATTTCTTTACTTAATTGCTTTATTAATTGTTGTTGCGACCAAACACACTCACGCAAGTATACGCGGTCGTCAAGTAATAAAGTGACTAAAAGTCGGATGTCGAACCCACGAGGACTTATGATTAACTATTAACTAAATTAGACTATCCTAATTATCTAAACAAGAATTAAACCTAAAAATATTTTATTCTAAACTAATTAACTAAGAAAATATAAATAATGAACTTTGAACAGAGAAAGAGCAGATTTTTATGATATCAATGTAAGAAAAACGATCTAGGGTTATGGGCTATCTAACAATCCTATTGTATTCTTCAATTGAATTGACCGACTAATTTATCTAGCTTATTGGTTGACAGGGTTAATATTGCTCATAAGAATCTGTCGAGTTCTTACTCGCCTATTCAAGCTAACCTAACGCCTATATGTCTATGGAGTTAGAATCAACAAGAACGCATTTATAATTCCTGTAAATCAACCAAGCAAGGCAATTAGGTATATGTCTATCCTAACCACGAATCCGTTCCCCGATGCCCGAGTTCAAGAACTTGCCCTACTCAATCCTATATGCAATCTAGAATTCCCACTTTCGAGTTCAATTCTAGATTCGTAGATAATATTCAATTGGTGATCAAGCAATTAAATAATTAAGCGCAAGATTGAATAAATAAACCAATATGATAAATCAAGAAGTCAAAATCAATATCCGAATAACAATAGTCATGAAAGAACCACAACCCTAGAACGTGAAGTTTAGCTCCACATAGACATGGTAGCCAAACAACAAATCATATAAAGAAACATAAAAATTACTAAGTTTGGTGGGAGAAAGATGAAACTTGATGAATTCCGGCCTCCACAGCTTTGTCGTGGCTTTTTCCCCCTTCCCAATATGTTAGATAACCTAAAAGAGGCGTTTTTAGCTTATATATTGCGTACAAAAGTCGTGGGCCAAAGCTCTCCTATTCCTAGTCCAATTCGGCTTCAGGGATTGATGCTAAGGTGGATGCGACGCATCCACCTTGTCCTCCATTTCAATTTTTGCCTGCGAAGGTGGATGCGACGCATCCACCTTGTCCTCTATTTCTCAGCTTGCATGCGATGGTGGACGCGACGCATCCAGCTTCACTTCTACTTCCCAGTTTCGCACGCGATGGCGGACGCGATGGCCCAACTTCACTGCTAAGGTTGCATGCAGGATGATGTTTTCCTAGGTTGGATGCGACGCATCCAACCCTTCTTCCTCTAGCTAAATCACCTTTTCTTCATATTTTGCACTCCGAACACCTTAAATCGTCACACATAACTTAATTAGTCATCAAACCAATAATTACACCATGTTGGGTGTTTTAAAGATTAAATAGCATCAAAAAGTGGTTAAAGCATGGGCAAAGTAACATCAACACATATCAAAATATGCCAAACATCAATTGTTATTAGAATTAGTTAATGGTTAATTGGCTTGCCTGATGGGTTGGGTTAGGTGTCATTACGACTAGTTAGATTTTGGGTCGTGAGAAGTTAGTATCAGATCTCTAGGTTTATAGGTTCTACAAGTTAAGAGCAAGTGTCTAGTAGAGTCTTGCGGATCGGTATGATGATGTTTATACCTATTTTCGTGAGGCTACATGACATTTAGAATATATGTCCCTTCTTTCTTTCCTTATCGTGCGTGATTGATTCAGCCTGAAGCGTAACTTTTTGAATTCCTTCCACGCATTCGCATATGAGCGCTCAGTATATGTTGTGCATCATCGGCTTGTGATTCTATAAAAGAGGTTCAAGATGTGTATTCTGTGTTTTGGTGATGGGCCAATCTGGAGGACTCGAGGCCTTGGTTAGACCGTAGCTTAAGCTCGGTAGTTTCAGTTGTAACTTTTACATTTGGACTCATATGTCCGGTAGTGTCCCAACGAGTGAAATTTATAGCTCGATGAGCGGTAGAATGGCTTTGTGATGAGTATGATGTGACTGCGGGATGTGTTAAGATGATTTGAATGCGACGAGATATGTTTCCTTGAAATGTAAAGGAAGGGCCATTGGGTGCTTGGTTTTCGTTTTGATGTGACGTACAGTCTCGAGTATGAGTGCATTGAAGGATCCTTTTTGTTGCTTAATGCTGGAACGAAATAGGTTCTCATGTCTTATTGTCAAGATCAGACTCATAGAGATTAAGTGATTGCTTAGTAGTTGTGGCTATGAAAGGGTATCAAGAGATGTCAGTTTGAGGCTAAGCAGGTGGGTTATAGCCTGCGAGGTAATCTAGGGTTGTGTGATTTTTATAATATTGTGTGGAGGCTTTCTTTTCTATCAGCGTGGTATATTTTTGCGATTTGAGTTTGGATCGGTTGTAACAGCTAACCTGACTATCACAAGGATGAATGCGAGATTTGCAGACAATTTGAGGTATTATATGGTTTGTGTTACATGAGCTTACGAATGATTTAGTTGATATTCAGTGCGGGATTCTGGCAGTAATAGAGTATGGGTATCATGATGTTATCGACTATTTAGTTCTATGGATTTGAGCCAAGTGGGGGAGTATGTTATAGATGAGTTGATTGCACGGTTATATATTGTATTGGTTCCAGTTTAAGGTATGCTGGTGAATCAGTTCTGACTTGCCGAGGTTGAGATTGAGGATGACTTGAGTAAAGGAATTTCTGATGGCTTGATTATGTGCAAATGGGTTTCGAAGGGTTTTCGATGGTTTCTACCACGGTTCGAGGAGTATATTTCCTACTAGCATGAGGAGCATGTGGTGTATAGTGATTTTCTCATGGATGAAATCAAATGGAAGGTCCTTGGATAATTGTGTATATAGTTTTCTTGTGACTCGGAGTTGATTATAAGATTCTCATGCTTTTCTTGTGATGTTATGATAGTGTGTCGTGTGATATTGAGATTTGCATGTGCAAGGTCACAGTTCAGTTTTGAAGGGAGGGTTATGAATTCTTAGGCAGCATGGACAGTTTCAGATGACTAGGTAAATGATATTACTATTTGGTATAGCTTGATGAAAGTATACATTTCAAAAGGGGCAATGCATTTTGATTTATGGATACTTCACTGATACTGCAACACTCTCCTGGATGATCCACTGCTGATATTCAAATTTTGCTAGGTGGCACGGAAGTATTTTAGAAGTATTCCTCGTGAGATGATCGTGTATGAGATATGTGTTGGACATTCGGGCGGTGGAGATGGAATCAGAAATGGTGATTCGTATGTTCTATGGATCTGGAAACCGGGAGTTTTCAGGAGCAGATTGTTTCGTGGTTGTGGGCTATGAAGTTGTGGCCAGAGCTAGCCAGATGATAGTAAGTGTTGTGATTCAGTCATTGTGGACCTTTGGAGGGTTATTTATCTATTGTGAGTGGTTAGAGTTGATTTGGGGTTCATTGATAAGCCCAATAAGTATGTGTATTCTACACCGGGTCAGACTGGTCGATTCCGTACTGCTATTTTTGAGGGATGTGACATTCGGTTGATGTTGAGCTTATTCATGTTATGATATGTTTTGTGAGTTACTCTTCCATGCTACGAGGGGTTGTGATTCGTTGGTTGTATGCACACATGGTGTAGTTCTATTGAGGCCTTATAGCGGAATTTACGTGAGATGGGTATTTGGGTGATGCATGATTGATTGCGCATTGGTTATGTTCTTTTGGGTTTGTGTGGTATTGTGTCATTTGCTTCTCCATGTTTATGGTCACGCACCTTGGATACTTGATGTAGAATTGTGCGTGGTTATTTATTTTGAGCATGGTGGCTCGAGGTATCTCATATAGGCCAATGTTTGGATGGGGTCGCGCATTGCGGTAGAGTTATGTTGAGATATGATCCTTTGTGTTAGATTCATGTGTTATGGTTATACGGTGTGTGATGGGTTCTTAGCATTGCGTTGTGGTAGTACCCGTTGAGCTTGGGGGACGGTTCTCTTATTTGAGTCATTTTTGTGATTTAGTACGTTTCGATTGTTGCTTATTAGTGCATGGATTGCACGGTTTGTGGCTCTGGGTAGTATTGGTGTTGCGTGTCAGTAGAGTAGTTGGCATTGGATAAGATGAAGTCGTCGGATCTAGGATGGGTGCTGTCAGATTTGATTTCGGTATATTTGGAAGGATAGTATCGGAAGTCGGCTTAGGAATTGGCTATAGTTCGTGTTGAAGTAGGGGGATCTCTATGACTTGTTGGTCCAATGAATTGTTATGAGTTTCCGCGTGTTTCTTTCATCATCGTCAGTGTACGAAGATTTAAGAACGAGGTTTGGTCTAACATGAGGTTTATTACCGCAATTGGGTTATTTTGGACAGCTGTTGTGATTAGAAATCATTGCTATGAGTATTTGAGTTATGCGGTATGTCATGTGATTACATCTTGGGTTATGGTTATGGGTTGTGAATACAGCTTGTTCAGACTTATACAGAGTGTTGATGCGAGATTCTGATCTTATAGAAAGTTTCCGATGTTGGAAATTGGATTCTAAGGCTTATGGGCTAAGTTGAATTAAAGAAATATCAGTTATGTTGTGTTATCAGACCTATATGGGATAGGGTGATGTGAGATCACCCCCGGGTATGTGCATGGTAAAGTTACACGGTGGTTTGATGACTTTGAGAACAACTCTGGACATGTTTGAGGACGAACGTATGTTTAAGTAGGGGAGAATGTAACGACCCAACCGATCGTTTTGAGCATTTACACTTCGCTCGATAGTTTACGGGTATGAGTAGCTCCGTATGATGTATATGACTTATGTAAATTGTCGGTTTTGGTTTTCAGGTTATTCAGAATCAAATTGGAAGAATGGATTTTATTGTTGAAGCTTTAAATTGGGAGAGTGAACCTCAGAATAATTTGGAAATAATAATAACATCCCCGTCTCAATACAATCACAACAACAATGAGGACACCCCTAAATATCACATAACATTACAAAGTGCCACCCTTATTATGCCGCATGTGCACATAAAGTGATACTCCGCCCTTATTACGCCGTATATGCACATAAAGTGATACTCCACCCTTATTTCTCCACATGCACATATAGCCACCCTTATTATGCCACATGTGCAGCCCGAGATAATGACACCCTTATTTCTCCCCACGCGCATAACCATAGACAAAGAATTCGCACGGCAAAACCTCAAGCTGACTCCCTCAATCAATCTACTCAACATGTCCAAAAATGCCATGGTAGCACAAAAAACAAATTCCAAGTGCCACAATATCACAACAATAATACAAATATGTCATCAAAGTATAAGTTCACAACTTTCAACAACTGTGCACGAGGACATAACAAATTATTATAGAAGCGGAGGGATGTTCAATAGATAAAGCATGTCTATGGCTATGTCAATAAAATGGGCATGATAAAATAGTCATGAAGTGCTTTTACAAGTTTCAAATGAAGTTCATTATCACATTAAGGCATATTAATAACCTGCAATCTATTCTGGTCAAAGCCACACATAGTGCATGTTTACACACTCGTCACATTATGTATACGTCACTTAACGCATCATAGGAATCAAAAAAGGTTAGCACTTAAGGGGTATTTCCCCCAATAAGATTAGGCAACATACTTACTTCAAACAACCTAAACCACTCCTTTAACAATCCCTTCCCACGTATATCAACTTCTGGACAACTTGAATCTAGTCAAAATAACTTAGTATAGTCAATAAAAGCCATAGAAACTGATTCCAAATGGTAAAGCTAAGATCCTTAATCAAAATTACAAAGTCAACACAAAAGGTAAACCACGGGCCCACACCTCAAAAATTTCACCTTAAATTCACATAAACTAGATGTAATAATTAATTGGTAATCAATATCTACCATCAAAAGTGATTTTACTTCACTTACCTTTTCAATTGCAGCAAAAAGTCTCCAAATAGTCGCCCTTAACCGAGCTCCAAAACTGTAATGACCCAACAGTCGTTTTGAGCATTTGCACTTTGCTCGGTAGTTTACGGGAATGAGTAGCTCTGCGTGATGTATTATGACTTATGTGAATCATCGGTTTTTATTTTCAGGTTATTTTCAGGTCGCGTTTGCACTAGGTTGAAGATTTTTCTCTTCGCGTCCGCGTCCATTTCTATGCGTTCGCGAGTGTTGAGGTTTGGCAACTGGGAGTTGGAGAATTCTTCAATGCGATCGTGAAAGGTGAGTAGCATTCGCGAAGCATTGCATCAGTGGTCATCGCGTTCGCGTAGGGTGTATTGCGAACGTGTAGTGCTTTTGGTGGCAGTGTAACTTTTGTTCATCGCGAACACGATGGACTTCTTGCGTTCACGTAAGAGGATGCCTGGGCAGAAGTATAAAATACTCTATTTCGGGAGTTTCAGCCATTTTTGCATTCTTGGAGCTATGGAGCTCGGATTGAGGCGATTCTTGAGGCACTTTTCACTATGTGGACTGGGGGTAAGTGTTCTCTACTCATTTTTGATTTTATATCATGAATCTATCTTCGTTTTCGGCATTTGATTGAGGGTTCCAAAAGAGAAATTTGGGGGTTTTAGCCTAAAGTTTCATAAAGTTAATTTTTGAGTTTTGAACATCGATTCGGAGTCGGATTTGAGTGAAATTAGTATGGTTGGACTCGTAATTGAATGGGTTGTCGAATTTTGTGAGTTTTGTCGGATTCCAAGGTACGGGCCCATGTTGTACGGTTTGGTCGATTTTGGGCTTTTGATTAAAGATTCGACCCTTTTCATTTGGAATTGTTTCCTTGGGCTTTATTTGATGTATTTGAGTTGCTTTTGGTTAGTTTTGAGCCGTTCGGAGGTCGCTACACACTAGATGACATTTTTGGAGCATCGCTTGGTTTGCTCGGTATTGAAATTGGCTTGTTCGAGATAAGTAACATTTCTAAACTTAGTGTTGAGGGTATGAAACCCCGAATTACGTGTTATGTGATCGAGGTTGAGGTGAAGTACATGCTAGGTGATGGGCGTGTAGGCGTGCACCATGTGAATTGTAACTCCGTTATTCTGTGGTACTGTGTAGTTACATGATCTTACCTGTAACCATGAAATTTCTACGTTCTTGAGCTATTGAGTTGTGATTCATGTTAGAAACTATATCTAGGCTACATGCTTATCCTGTTGGGACCCACTGAGTCATTTTTGTTGTTGAGTTATCTGCTTTTATTCCATTACATACTCAGTCATATGCATTCATATGCATATCATATCTCAATCTCTGTTGTTATTTAGTGATACATCATATCATCATTTTCGGGCTAGTTTCATGACATTGTGAGCCCGCGAGAGAGAGTGGAGAGATTGATGACTGAGTGAGGCCAAGGGCCTAATTATGAGTGACATTATGGGATCGGGTTGCACGCTACAATGGTTATACTGATTTATGATAGAGCTTGGGCTGAAGGAGCCCTCCGGAGTCTGTACACACTCCCAATGAGTGCGGTTGATTTATATTGAGGGATGGATCTTCCCTGGACATGGATCTTGTCCGAAGCATTTATATTGAGGGATGAATATTCCCTGGACATGGATCTTGTCCGAAGCATTTATACCTGGGGATGGATCTTCCCCACGGTATGGATTGGCCCTACTCAGTACTGAGTGACTGAGTGACTGATGATCGGTTGATATATACATTCCAGGATGGATCTTCCCTAGGCCAGATTAGCCATATACAATACTAAGTGATTGAGCATGATGAGTGAAAAGTGTGAGCCAGTAAGATTGAGTACTTTGAGAGTGTGAGTACATGAGTTCATCTCTGAGATATATTGCATTGATATGCATACATGATATACAGGCATAGAGATGTATTTTTCTCATGTTATACGGTATCACGTCATTCATGACTTCTCACATATATTGACATATGGGTATAATGATGCATTTGTTTTACACTGGCTATCTGGAAAAAAAAATGAGACACCTTAATTATCATTGTAAGGAATTTTGTGAAAATTACTGGTTTCAAACTTATTCATATTTTTGGCAACTTTGGTAAACGATTTGTGTTGTCACTGATGTACTTGAAAGGCAGAACTATTTTCAGAAATCACGATTTAAGCTGAGCATTTTATCTCTGGGTTACTTTTTGTATTACTTGTTTTATGTTGTTATGAACTGCTATTGGTTATGGGAGTTGAACGCTGACCTTGGTACAAGCTCGTCACTACTTTCAACCTAAGGTTAGGTTTGTTACTTATTGAGTACATGGGGTCGGTTGTACTCATACTACATTTCTGTCCCTTGCGTGCAGATGTTGACTGATGATGTTGATGTGTTCGACGGGAGCTGGACCTGAAGATGTACCTGCATTCCGGTTGCAGTTGCCTCTTGTTCATGGTAGCCTTAGATTCATATAACTTTGTTTATGTACTTTTTTAACAGATGATGTATTTATTTCATACCAGCTTTGTAAATTCTATTCTTAGAAGCTCATGATTTGTACAACCAATCCTTGGGGAATGTATGAGATTCAGATATTTCTTTACTTAATTGCTTTATTAATTGTTATTAGAATTGGTTAGTGGTTAATTGGCTTACCTGACGGGTTGGGTTAGGTGTCATCATGACTAATTGGATTTTGGGTCGTGACTAAAACTCCCAAAATGAGGAAAACTCTCAAACCCTCGATTATAAGATTTGTCCAGCAAAATCGCATATGCGGTCACTTAACCGCTTCTGCGGTCCCGCTTCTATGGAATAGTGGCCGTATCTCTGGTTCCCTTATAGGCGCCCAACCTTCCGCTTCTGTGGATTATTCCTCTCATCTACGAGTCCGCTTCTGTGGAATACTTTCGCACCTGCGCAAGCACTTCTGCTCACACCCGTCCACATCTACGAACTTCCTCTTCTAGACCCAGCCTTCGGTCCTACGATCAGACGACCGCACATGTGGCTCTGCATCTGCGGCTCCCTGTCAGGATCTGTGGTCCAAGCGTTATCATACTTCTGCGATCAGCAGGCCACTTCTGCGGCCTCGCACCTGCGGCTAATTCCTCTCAGGTGCAATGCACCAGAACTCCAAAACTTTAGCAGCTCCTCAAAGTCTAAAAATGATCCGCCAATAGTCTGAAACACTCTCGAGGCTCCTGGGTCCAAAACCAAACATACCAACAAGTCTTAAAATGAAATACGAACCTACTCGAAGCCTCAAATCACATCAAAATTGCGAATCACACTTCAATTTAAGCCTAATAAACTAATAAACTTTCAACTTTCCAAAACTCTTGCCGAACCATATCAAATCAACTTTGAATGACTTCAAATTTTGTATGCAAGTCCTAAGTAACACAATGGACCTATTTCAACTCCCGAAACTAAAATTCGAACCCGATATCATTAAAGTCAACTCTCGGTCAAACCTATCAACCTTACAAACCTTCAACTTTTCAACTTTCGCCAAAAACTACTGAACTATCCTAGATGCCTAAGTCCAAAGTTACCATACAAAGCTATTGGGACCATAAAAACTCTATTCCAAAGTCATCAACACAAAAGTCAAATTTCGGTAAACTCTTTCAACCTAAGCTTCCAACCTTGGGATTAAGTATCCCAATTCACTCTAAAACCTTTTCAAAACTAAACTAACCATCCTGTCAAGTAACGAAATCTAAAATACACATGAGTAAAGTATCAAATAGTGGAAACATGGCTAAAGTATTCAAAGTGACTTGCCGGATCCTTACATCCACAACTATAAAACCATATCCAAAATGCTCACTAATAGATTACAGGAGTTATGGATAGGCTCATTGATGGGAGTCAGGCTGTATTTATACCTGGCAGAGTCATAGCTGACAATATTGTACTTAGCCATGAATTAGTGAAAGGATATGGGAGAAAAAGGGTGTCACCTAGATGCATGATCAAAATTGACATGCAAAAAGCTTATGACTCTACAGGATGGGTCTTTCTTGAACAAATTCTTAATGCTCTGAATTTTCCAAAAATATTTGTCAGGTGGATCATGATATGTGTATCGACTGTCTCATACTCTGTAGTTATCAATGGTCAATCAAGTGCCCTTTTTGGTGCAAAAAGAGGGGTGAGACAGGGGGGGTTCCTTATCACCATTCTTATTTGTTATAGCCATGGAATACCTCAGTGGACTACTGAAAACCTTGAAAGATAATCTAGATTTTAACTATCACGCAAGGTGTAACAAGCTAAATATAATACAATTGGGGTTTGCAAATGACTTGTTGTTGTTCTATAGATGAGATGTGGTATCTACTAGGCTATTGCATGATTGCTTTCACCAATTCTCCTTGGCATATGGCTTGGTGACCAATCAAGGAAAGAGTGCTATCTATTTTAGGGGTGTACCGGACCAGATACATCAGGAAATAATACAAGAGCTAGGATTTTCTGTTGTCTCTCTTCCCTTTAGGTACCTGGTAGTCCTATTGAGCTCAAAACAACTAGCAATTGGGCAATGTCAACCACTGATAGAGAAGATGATCGGGAAATTAATCTCCTAGACTGCTAAATTCCTATCCTATGTAGGCAGGTTACAACTGATCAAAAGTGTACTCACAGCCATCCAACGATTTTGGTCCTAAATATTCATTCTGCCCAAGAAGGTGATTCAGAGGATTGAACAAGTGTGTAGGAGATTTCTATGGAATGGAAATAATGAATGCTCAAAGAAGACACTAATAGCTTGGGACAAACTTTGCTTACCAAAATCAGGTTGTGGTCTCAACATAACAGATATCTACATATAGAATAAAGCTTCCATACTCAAGCATTATTGGAACATATGTAAGAAGAAAGATAAACTTTGGATCCAATGGGTGCATATCTACTATAGCAAGGGTAATGAAGTCTGGGAAATAATTGATGCGCAAGTATCATGGCTAATTTAGAAGATCCTCAAGGCTAAACAATATCTGGAGAGTACATGATTAACGGTCAAGGACTTTCTGAACCATGGGACATATGCCATAATGACTATGTACAACAACCTGAGAGACAATTATCCTAAAGTACATTAGAGGAAGCTAATGTGCAACAACCAGGGCAGCCCCAAATGGTTGTTTATCCCCTACCTTGCAATACAAGACAGACCATACACAAGGACTAGATTGCATAAATGGGGCATGGACTATGGCACGACATGTCCATTGTGTGATAATGTTGATGAGGATGTGCAACACTTGTTCTTTAAATGTCAACTTACCTCTCAAATTTGACAGCAGATTCTCCGGTGGTAGGGAATTAAAAGACAGGCTATAGGATGGCGGAAGAAATTGAGTGGGTGTAACCACATGCCTATGGCAACAATGCACAAGCGGATATACATCGAATGACTCTTGCAAGAAGTTTCTATTATATTTGGTTGGAAATGAATAGCAAATCTTCCAGCAAAGAATCAGACCAGCATCAAATATAGTGAAACAGATCATTCAAGACATACATTGCAGAGGTGGAAAGAAGATGAGATTGGCAATACAGCTGAAAAAGTTTGATTACTACCCTAGCTAAGTTGTAGGAAGACATAGCCTAGTATACAACTTTCTATCCTCTTGTAGCTGGCTATAGATGAAGTGTACTAAAGTTGGGGCTGATGCCCAACTTTAGAGGTTTCTGTACGCATTAAAAATATTTTTCCTGGTAATAAAATTTATAATTACCAAAAAAAAGAGAAAAGAAATTAAACATGGACATGAAGTGAATTCTAAGTGCTCGCATATGACATTGAAAATAAACCACATAAATTGCAAACTTCTCAACCTATCAGGTTGAGTATTTACTAAGTAAACTTTGTCTTATTAATTTTCTTTTAAATTGTTATTCTTTTTAATCCAGAAGAAATGAACTATAAAAAATATCAAACCTAAACTAGCCATAATATTAGCAAATGATTTCACATTAAACAATTTAACTATTAGTTCTATGAAGATAATTAATTGCATACCATAATGTAAGCATCAGGAATATTATCTCAAACAAAGGAACAAGAGTTAAGTTGATAATTTACTGCATGTCTAGTCTACCAAACCTTTAGATAATTAATTAATAAATTAGTTTTATTGTTTAAAGTAACAGCTCTGATCAGTTTATGATCCACGCCAATAGATGAAACGAGTTAAGTAGGCAACTCTAAATTAACATAACTTGTATATATCGAAGTTAAAATTTGATGTTTAAAGTATTTGAGAATTCTAAAGCATTCACGTTCGATCTATATTATTTTTCTAAAAGTGACTGACGATTTGAAATGTGTATCCACAACAACTACTATTTTCCACACTACATTCTCTGCGCCAAACAAGCAAAATTTCTTGTAAGATCACTTAACACTTGAGCACCAATTATATGTCTAATAAGTAATACTAATAATTGATTAGGCCAAAGGCTTGAAAATTGTGACTCGGGACTTGATATAACTAAGGTTTATTCCTATTAAATACTTTTTTTTCCCTATAAAATACTTTAACTTCATATAAAGTTTGTCTATTGAACACTTATTGACTAACCAGTAAATATCTTATGGTGCATTTACATCACATGAGGTGACGTGGCAATACTAACGGATGAAAAACAATCACGTGGTTTGAGTATAGATAAACTAAAAGAAAGCTTTTGAATTGGTTTAAAAAATTACAGTTCTGGGTTCAGCTGCAAATACACCATCTGTTTGACGAATAATTTTGATGTCTTCCATTGTAGTAGTTGGTTACAATGAAAACCCGCAAATGCATGAAGTGGTAGTCGATGAAAATTGATGGCCAAATCTTAACTTTTGCAGAGAGTGACAATAGTGTTTACATTATTTGTCATTTTCTTCAAAAATCCATCTACACTGAAAATGGAGGGTTAAATTCTAAACCAATTACTATTCAACAACTCAACTACATGTGTATTGGTGGAAACATAAGCATGACATGTGGATTAATAGTACGATGACAGGCGGTATCTATGTGGGGTCAATAAAGAAGGATGATGAAGCACGGCTAAAATATCCACGAGATGTATGAAAGAAGATACCATACCTGACATGGAAAATAAGAAATAGGCACGAGATGCATGAAGACTATAAAAAGGGAAGATTCATGAATCAGTTATAAATACGGAAAGGGAATCATCATTATCTCTAATTATATGTGATCACATGTTATTACCATAATTGTTACCAATATATTTAGTAACAGACAATTAATGCAATTAATGTTAGTAACGAATAAATATAAGAGGAACCGTTACATCTGTGTATCCTTATATAAGGACCCTTATCTTATTTTGTACGATCATCAGAATATTCTCAAATATATGCAATCAGTCTGTTACTTTTACTTGATTGAAGATTCCAATCAATAATTTTGGGAGAAAACAACGATCATCAATAAGATTTCTTTCCTTCAATTATCATTTCAATTGTTTGTTTTATTCTCGTATTTTTAGAAAAGTGAAATAAATTTGGTTATTAGAAACCCGATTTTCTTTAATATTGACTTTGACCACAAAAATTATTTTTTGATTAAACAAATTGATTCAGTTACTGGGAATGTGATAATCTGTTCACTTTTCTTATTTTTATCTTTAGCAACAAAGCATGTCAACTACTAATGAAATTATTTAGGTGGATGGGGGAGTCCAAGAGAGAACACAAAAAGGAACTCCACCACACCATACGCAAACAACAACCCCACCATGCTCACATGACGATTCGCTTAAAAGGTCTACTACTCGTAATGATGGGCAACGAGTTGATGAGAAGACTAACGAGCATGATAACTTGAGGCAAATGATTTCTCAAGTTATTGAAGCTTTGAGTGCATTTGCAAATGGGTTACCTAATGTTGCACATACCCCTCCACCAGTAAATACGACTATGAAAACCCTCGTTCAGGGCTTAATAATTCAGGAAGTGGAGGAAAACCAAACGATTCAGGAGTCGGAGGATCATGTACTCTAAATAATTCTAATTTATAAAGTTTGGTACTAACCTTGTAAAAACAGCTCAAGGAACAAAATGAGCAGATATAACAGATACCTGGAGTGCTGCTAATAATCAAATGAGTGTATATCGCTAAATATTCGCAATAGTCCTGGAAGCCAAGTGCAACACCTTTATCAATTCCCAAAAGGTTCAAAATAGCTGATATCCCTAAATATGATGGGACCACTGACCCACGAGACCATGTTACCGCATTCATCACAGGGGTTAAGGGTAATGACTTAACCAAGCCGGAAATTGAATTAGTTTTAGTGAAAACATTTGGCGAAACCCTCACGAAAGGGGAATTAACATGGTATGCACTCTTACCTGAAAATTCTATTGACTCTTTTGCTGAGCTTGTAGATTCCTTTATAAAAGTACATTCGGGTAGTCAAAAAGTAGAAAAGAGGATGGAAGATATCTTTAAAGTTAAACAAGAAAGCACAAAATTACTTAAGGAATTCGTGGATAGATTCTAGCAGGAAAGGATGATGTTATCATGTGTACTTGATAACTGAGAAGTTATGGCATTTGTAAGTAATTTGAATGAAAAAAGTTCATAAGCCACGAGAAGTTTGAAAGAAAGTCTGCGGGAGTTTCCTGCAACTACTTGGAATGACATATACAGCCGATACAGTACAAAGTTACGAATAGAAGAAGATACGTTGTCCCAACCTAAGGTAGAAGAAAGGCCTGGATCTAGACGTTCTGAAAATAAAAAAAGGTCTAGTAAAAACATGTACGAGCCTTATATGGGGCATGCAAGACGAGATTCCCGATCTAAATAAAAATATGCATGGTTTGATTCAAGATCGAGACAAAAGGAGATGCCGATTCAAAAGGAAGCAGGACACAACCAGAAACAGTGACGCAAATTCTCAATCAAGAATAGGATATTATAGCTTCAACGTTCAGAGGTGGTAGCTATTCTAAGAGGAATGGGTGACAAGGTACGATGGTCGATAGAGATGAGGTCAGATCCCAACAAAAGGAGCCAGAAATTTTGGTGTGAGTTTCACAACGACCATGGCCATAGAACATCATATTGTAGGCTCTTACAGGGAAAAGTTGAGTATCTATTGAAGCAAGGCTATCTCACTGATCTGTTTAGTAAAAAGAGAAAATAATCTTACATGAAAAACAATCAAGAACCACCAAAGCCCCCGTCACTAAAGAGAACGGTAAATGTTATAACCGGGGGTGAAAAAGTTAACGGAGTAATATATACAGAACCAAGAAAGACATCCAAATTTATCGTTACCCACCGGAAACGAGTTCGTCAGGTTTTGAAAGGAAATAACATAGTGTTTGAAGACGAAGGTGCGGACGGCTTGATCATTCCTCATAATGGTGCACTGGTAATATTTTTACTTATTCATGATAATAATGTTAAATGAGTTTTTATTGACCCAGTTACCTCAATATATATCATCTTACTGAGAGTATAAAATGAGATACAAGCGAATGATCGAATTATACCAAAGGCATGGTCGTTGTATGGGTTCGATAATTCAAGTGTAGTCATGAAAAGAGAAATCATGGTGGTAGCATTCGCAGAAGGTGTCATCAAAGACACTAAATTCCAGGTGGTGGATTCAGACATGGCCTATAACATAATTTTAGGAAGGCCGTGATTTTATGATATGGATGCGGTTCCGTCAACGTTGCATCAGGTGATTAAATTCCCATCACAGTGGGGAATTTGTCAAATCAGGGGAGATCAATAGGCATCGCGAGATATCAACTCAGTTGCAATCGTGAATGCAACATTCGAGGATTGAGGTACAAAATAGCAATTATAGAACTCAGTTGAGGATAATTCAGTGCCCACCTCAACTAGAAGTCCAAGAAATAAAGCTGATATAGATTTAAGGCCTGATATGATTCAAGAGCCAGAGGAAAATGATAATATTAAAACAACTACGGAGGAACTTGAAGCTGTTATATTATTAGGCCAATGGCCTGACAAAAAGTTTTACATCGGAACAAACTTGAGCTTGGAAATGAAAGGTAAGTTAATTGAATTTTTACGTGCTAATGTCGATTCCTTTGCTTGGTCGCATTCAGACATGATAGGGATACCACCGGAGGTAATAACTCATAAGCTGAATGAAGACCTATTGCACCCACTTGCCAAACAAAAGAAAAGGAAGCAAGGTCCATTTAAAAATCAAATTATCCAAGATGAGGTACATAAATTTCTAAAAATTGGTTCAATTCGAGAGGTAAAGTACCCTGATTGGTTAGCTAATACTGTCGTAGTCCCAAAAACGAATGGGAAGTGGCGAATTTGTGTGGATTATACTGATTTAAACAAAATTTTCCCTAAAGATTTATTTCCTTTACCTCATATAGATCAATTGATTAATTTTATCGCATGTCATGAACTTTTAAATTTTTAGATGCATATTCTGGCTATAATCAAATAAATATGGATCCTCTACATGAGGAAAATACTTCATTTATTATAGACGGGGAGACTTGCTGCTACAAAGTTATGCCATTCGATTTAAAAAATGCTGGAGCAACGTACCAAAGATTGGCGACCAAAATATTTCAAGAGCACTTGGGAAAAACCATGGAGGTTTACGTTGATGATATGTTGGTCAAATCAGCACGAGCAGAGGATCATTTCCAGCACTTGACTGAAACCTTCAAAATTCTCTGCAAGTATAACATGAAGTTAAACTCGGAGAAATGCGCATTTGGTGTCGCTTCACGTAAATTTTTGGGATTTCTTATTTCTAATAGGGAGCATCTAAGTGAATCCCGCTCAGATAAAAGCAATTGAGGAAATACCTGATGTACTTACAAGCAAACAGGAGGTATATAGATTAACATGTAGAGTAGCAGCTTTAGGAAGATTTATATCCAAATCTTCAGAAAAATATTTTAAATTTTTTTCATTATTAAAAAAGCAAAATCAATTTGAATAGACTAACGAGTATCAACAAGCTTTGAAGGATTTGAAGCCATATTTATCAAAGCCACCCCTGTTAGCAGAACCAAAGGACGGAGAAAGATTTTTTGTTTATTTAGCTGTATCAGAAGTAGCAGTAAGCGCAATGCTGGTACATGAAGACAAGGGTAAGCAATCTCCAATTTATTATGTGAGCAAATCCTTATTAGATACCGAGATACGGTACCCTCATTTAGAGAAACTTGTATTAGCATTAATTATAACATCAAGAAAGTTACGACCCTATTTTCAATGTCATCTTATTTTTGTACTAGCGGATTTCGTAGCAGATTTCAGCTCGAACCCACTTCCTGAAGCATAAATAAGGTACGAGCGTTTTCCGGATCTAATCTGGGGAGTTGGACCTTGTATACCGACGGTTCTTCAAATGTAAAAGGACTAGGTTTGGGAATTATTTTAATATCACCTTCGGGAGAGATTATAAGACAAGCAATAAAGTGTTATCCAATTAATAACAATGAGGCATAGTATGAAGTTATGATTTTAGGTTTAGAACTCGCGAGAGAGCTTGGGATTGAAAAAATCGAAATCAAAAGGGACTCGCAATTGGTAGTAAACCAAATGCAATGGAATTACGCGGCAAGAGAAATGCGAATGCAGCAATACCTAGAAAAGATACGAGAATTACTAATGCATTTCCAAACCTGGAAAGCTATCCAAGTGCCCAAGGAAGAAAATGCAGAAGCTGATGCATTAGCAAATCTGGGGGTTGTGGTTGATGTGTCAAATGCTAAAATGCAATTGTGGTGCACCTGTTCCATTCAGCCCTTGATCAAACCAAAAATGAGGTAAATTTTAATAATTTAACTTGGGATTGAGAAACGAGTTTGTGAATTATTTGCAGTATGGAATTTTACTTGAGGATAAGAAGACATCCCAATTGCTACAAATGAAAGTTGCTCAGTATTGCCTAATAAAAGGGAATTTGTATCGTAAAATGTTTGGAGGAGCCTTAGCTCGGTGTCTTGGATCATCACAAACTAAATATGCGATGAGATAAATGCACGAGAGACACTGTGGTAATAATGATGGAGGAATATCATTGGTGAAAACACTTATAAGAGCAGAGTACTATTGGCCGAAAATGGAAGATGAAACGGAAGATTTTTTAGCAAGATGTTGAACCCCATGTTTTCGTACGTAAAAGTACGTCGTAAGTGAGTTGATGTAGGCTCAAAAATTAGATCATCTTTGAAAGTATATAAAGTAAGTTAATCATGTTACCTTGGAGGTTACAAATATTTAATATCATGTACTGCAAGCACCAAGAGGATTGGAGGGTTTAGAAGCTAAACGATTCGAAGAAAATAAGTTTCGTCGAAAGTCGACAAGTTAGGAATGTCATAAACCGTACATTTGGGGTAATACTAGGGTACCTAACATGATATGGAGATGATGTTATGAGGTATTTTAGTCGTATTATAGTTGTGTGTTATGTTCTTAAGTCAAATGAGTTATGAAACAAAAATTGACAAACGTTACGCAAGTTACGTTCATAATTTTACTTAAACTTTAGGTCAAATGTTATTGGGTTTTTCTCTCAATATAGTTGGAATTATGGGGTGATCCATACATCATATAGAATAAATACGAGTCTAGTTTCCAACGCATTAAGTCGTTCATCAATACAACATCAGAGTGAAGAGATATTTGTATTTTCGCAAGACTGCGCAAGCAGCTCTCTGTGTGACCCACAAGGTCGGTTGAGAATTATCTTGCTATATAAAGTTGTGGACTTCATCTCTAAGACTTATTTTGACCCAAATCAAAACTAAAAACTCTCTCTAGACATCCTAAACACAACCCTAGTGTTTTGAAGCAATTTCATCATCCGCAACTCAAAATCAAGAGGCGAACACATCAACACGATCCTTACGACATAGGTAAGAATTTGTCGTCCTCCTTTATCCTTATAACTCGAGTTTTGGAAAGATATTCATGGATAAGGAAGATTGTAACCTCATTATTTTAGCTATACAAGCATAAGTAAGGGTGTGGATCAAAGGGAACAAGGTTTGGATCAAAACACAAGAGGTATGTAGGGTTTTCGTTTTACTTTCGGCATAATTTGGTTTAGCTATGTTCTAGCCTGTCTTCTTGATATTTTAAAGGTTGTTCAAGGGAAATATAAACATGTATTGTATCCTTGTAAATTATTCAATTATATATGTGAATTATGGAAGTAAATATTTTAGGTTGGAACTTCAAAACACAGCAAAAACAAAAGGGCAAATCGCCCAGTTCGCCTATGCCAACCGGACTTCCGTTTGTTCCGTTCCTTTGATATTTTTTGTGTATAGATAACTCCCAAATGATACTAATAGATTCATTTAAGATTATATAAGCTTAATTTTCATGTGTTTATGTTTATATTTTTCCTAAATTATATTTAGACTTTCATGTCACAAGTTAGCCACTATGAGTCGACATTACATTCAAAATTCCATTTTGTCGGTCGTTTGACACTATTGCGGATAAGTGGATATCCTTTAGTTTGATGTTATAATGTTGTATGGTTATCCATTACCGTGTATATTGTGATACTTGCTGTTGTTTTGGGGGATCATCCAGGTTTAGGGGAAACACTGCCGAAATATTTGGAAATTCAAAGAGTTGCACAAATCTTGAGTTCCTTGGTTCTAAATTGATTATAAAGGGTTCCTAATGTGTTAATTAAACTTCGCATCTCATGTAGATACTCAATTTATCCCTAAAATATGGATAGGCTCTTCCATCCAACTTATGGATGACGAGCGTCAGATTACGCTTGTGATTCCATTTATGGTTTCCTTCATGATCTCTTGAGTCCATATGATGTTGCCACATCTGTTACGCCTCATACATGCTTAAATTGATTATTCTGAGGGGATATAGACCATAACACCAGCGAGGCCTATTGATTATATGCTGGGGGAGATAGCCCATAATGCCAGCGAGGCCTACTGATTATATGTTAGGGGGAAATAGCCCATAACCCCAGCCGTGCCTATTGATTTTATATTTACCTGCTGGGGAGATATTGCCCATAATGCCAGTCATGCATGTTATGTACGCGTATATAGCTACAGTTTGCATTGAGTTATTATACATAAGGCTAGTGCAATTTTACAGTTACTTGATTGGGGGGATATAGCCCATAACACCAGACATGTACCAGTTCAGATAGTTGTTCTGTTTCACCTTAAACTTCGGTTCAGTTCAAGATCAGTTGCTAGTTCAAACTCTTGTTTAGCTTTCAGCTTATATTCAAATTTCCATCTTACAGTCATACTTTAGTATGCTTTACATATGCTTTTCACCCTACATACTTTGTACATATCGTACTCACGTCCCTTCCGGGGCGCTGCGTTTCATGTCGCGTAGCTACAGATAGATCAGCATTTGAGCCACATCAGTAGCCCATCCACCAGCTATTGGAGTGACTTCGCTTACTCTTAGAGTTAATTATCTTTTTGTATGTGTACAGTCAACTAGTTTGGGTATGAAGGGCCCCTGTTCCGTCCAGTAATTTTTCAGTTCAGCACTCCTAGAGGCCTATAGATATGCACATGTGCAGTTAGTATGTTTTTATATGTCAGCTTGTGTTAGCCTTGTTAGCTTTTTAGATTATACAGTTCTTATCATCTATGCTTATGTTTGTTCAGTTTATCCATTTATATTCATGATTAGTAGATTATCAACAAGTTTAGTGATGATAGGCACTTAGTGTGGGTTATCCATCGCGGCCCTAGGCTGGGTCATGACAAACATGGTATCAGAGCAGTTCGGCCCTAGGGCATCTACAAGTCGTGTCTAGTAGTGTCTTGTTTATGGGTATGTTAGACGGCACACTTATAAATATGAGGCTACATGGCATTATAGGATGGTTGTCCTCTCTTCTTCTCTAGATCATGCGATAGAGATATGTTATAAGAATTCAACATTCTGACAAAATATTTTATATGGAGCGATGCCGCTAAAGATACTCATAGCTGCCCAGAAGGGCAAAGCTGTTGTCGGCCAGGGTACTAGCAGAGTACCCCCTGAGTTAGATGAGCATGAAGAGTCCAGACATGAGGTTCCATCTAGAGCTTCACAAACTCCGTATGTTTCGGGAGAGGTTAGGGGTGCTCCAGCAACCGCACCTATGCTCCTCAGCACGACAAAATGAGGGAGGCCATCAGATTGTTGGTTAGCATTGTAGCTACTCAGGCCAGCCGGCGGCATACAAGTCCTCAGGGTGACAATACGGGTTCTGGGATTCGTGATTTTCTCATATTAGAGCCTCCAGTTTTCACGAGATTTAGTATAGCAGAGGATCCCCAGGATTTCCTAGATAGAGTAACCAGAGCCCCCAGAGTTATGCATGCCACATATAGAGAGTCAGTTGAATTGGCGTCATATAGATTACAAGATCTAGCAGCCAACCGGTATACCACTTGGGAGATGTCTAGGGGAGAAAATACTGCTCCAGCTACATGGCGAGAGTTCTCAGAGGCATTCCTCCGCCATTACATACCTACAGAGACACGTAGAGCACAATATGATCAGTTCCTGACATTGAGACATGGGCGTATGAGTGTTGTAGAATATAACCTCCGCTTTAATTCTTCGGCGAGGTTTGCTCCTGCAATTGTATCATACATGGAGGACAGGGTAAACAGGTATGTAATAGGACTTTGTTCTCACTTAGTAAATGAGTGTATGATCATATCTATGCAGTCGGGTATGGATATTGCATGTATTCAGGCATTTACCTTAGCACTTGAGGAAAGGAAACAGAAGCAGAGGTCGAACATAGATAGAAGCTCAAGCAAGAGAGGCAGATTTTCAAGTTCGTTTTGTGAGACATCTGGTGTTAGTAGATAGCAGAGTGTTAGGCAGCCAACAACTAGTACTCATTCACAATTTTAGGGGCCGAGTTCTGATTGACCCCCACAGTCTAGAGCTAGTCAGGATGGTTCACTTTACCCTAGGTATTCTGACTATTGTTGAAGCCTTTTGGGTCGATGCCTGTTGGGTGTAGATACATGTTATGTTTGTGGTGAGTCAGGCTATTTTATGAGAGATTGCCCATCTAGGGGTGGTAGTGGTGCAACTCAGCCAGTGATATTAGTTACAATATCTTCAGCACCATCACGCCCTCAAAGGCAAGTTCCTCAGACACCAGTGGGTCATGGTAGAGTCCGAGGCGGAGCTCCTAGTACAGGCAATCCCCAGAACTGCACCTACGCTTTGGTTGGTCGTCAGAACCGGGAGGCTTCACCAGACGTTGTTACACGTACTTTATTTGTGAATTCTTATAATGGTATGTGTTGATAGATCCTGGTTCTACGCTATCATATGTTACTCCCTTTGTTGCTACTAAATTTGGGATAGAACCAGAAGTCATTAGACCTTTTGAGGTAGCCAACCCAGTTGGTGATTCAGTAGTAGCTAGGCATGTTTTTAGAGGTTGCACGGTTGTGATTGGTGACCGTAGTACTACAAATGACTTGATTATAGTTATAAATGGTTGACTTTTATGTTATACTTAGTATGGATTAGTTGTCTTCTTGCTATGCTAATGTTGACTGTAGAATGAAGACGGTCCAGTTCAATTTTCCCTAATGGTCAGCTAGATGGAAAGGTGTTTCTGCATCAACAAAAGGTAGATTTATTTCATACCTTAGGGCAAGGAAGATGATCGGAAAGGGATGCTTATATCATATAGTTCATGTTCGATATATAAAGAAGGGATCGCCGACTCTTGAATCAGTTCCAGTAGTAAATGAGTTCCCTGACATATTTCCATATGAGCTTCCAGGTCTTCCTCCAGGATAGAGAATTGACTTTTTCATCGATACAGTGTTGGGTACGCAACCAATATCTATTCATCCTTACAGAATAGCACCAGAAAAATTAAAGGAACTTAAGGAGCAGTTAAAGATATGTTAGATATGGGTTTCATTAGACCCAACACTTTTCCTTGGGGAGCACCAGTCTTATTTGTGAAGAAGAAAGATGGCTCCCTTTGTATTTGTATAGATTACAGACAGCTGAACAAGGTCACGATCAAGAACAAATATCCTTTTTCCCTGACATGATGACTTGTTCAAACAGCTTCAGGGTGCCAAGTGCTTCTCGAAGATAGACTTGAGATTAGGCTACCATCAGGCTAGAGTTAGAGACGACATGATTTCTCACTTGAGGTCATAGAATAACATGATTTCTCACTTGAAGGTTGCGAGTACTATGAATAGATACGTGTAGGTTGCAAGCTAAAGTATGGTAGAGCGACAAGGTTTTAGGTAGAACGGAGTAAGGATAAGATTAGGTGAGTGAGGAGGTTATGAGAATAGGTAAGGCCTCGGGATTGAGCCCATCAACACTATAAAGCAATTGGTTTTCGTAAGTTATTGAAAGCTCAGTATAGCCTGAATGAACTCGGAGGAGGTTAAGACAAAGAGCATTATAAGAGATGGAATGTTGCCCTAGTAATATAATAAGAGTGTAATTATGATAAATGATAGGAGGATGACGTTTAGGCCTTCGATTGAGTAATGATTCAAAGAGAAGGGATTTTATGAATTACACGGGATTAGAATACCTCCCATAAGATGAATCATATTGAGATACTATAAAATACATTTATTGAAGTATAGTATCGTCCCTAGGTGGATCATGCAAATAACTTCAGATGTTTCCCGATGAGATGTGAGCCTTAGTGATAATATATTACGTAAGAGGTTTCAAATTATCAGTGGTAGATTATAGATCAACCTTATGGTGAATCAACAAGAAATGGATAAAAGTCCCAAAGTATGAGATGCGATTAGACTATCATTCTTAATATGAACAGTAACGAGAAAGCATTAAAGGACTTAGATTTATATATATATGATAAAGATAAGTTGTGAGATAGTAACATGGAGTTGGGTAGAAAACCTCGGTAATAATAAATTGAAGTAAGTATTATGGTATAATATGACCTATCTAGATGTAGTAAAGATAACTGAGGCTATGAAACAAAATAATAGCCGTAAGTTCGACAAAGTACCAAGCGAAGAACTTTAGTATACCTATAGATGTCTAGAGTTCTGTATATATTCATGAAGTGAGAGGGAAAAGGAGAAAAGAGTCGCATAGTCACACGTACAAGGACATAATCATATAGGCTGCATGATAGAAGGTAGCAACAATTACGAGATTGGAAGAATTCCGACCACAGGTCGTGATGTGAGAAAGAGGCCTAAAGGGAGGAATACCCTAGCCTTTGTATTTATTCGTAGAATAGTTTCCTTGATGGAAAGGACAGTACAAAAGTATTCATAGGATTTGTAGGTTATGAGACTGATAAGCACATTAGTCAATATTCAGGGACGAATGTTGCAAAGCAGGGAATGATGTTATACCTCATGTTTTTGTACGTAAAAGTACGTCGTAAGTCAGTTGATGTAGGCTCGGAAATTAGATCATCTTTGAAAGTACATAAAGTAATTTAATCATGTTACCTTAAGGCTTACAAATATTTAAGATCATGTACTATAAGTATCAATAGGAATGGAAGGTTTAGAAGCAAAACAATTCGAAGAAAATAAATTTCGTCGAAAGTTGGCAAGTTGGGAATGTTATAACATGTACTTTTGGGGTGATACTAGGGTGTTTAACATAATAAGTAGGTGATATTATGAGGTGTTTTAGTCGTACTATATTCGTATGTTAATTTTTGAAGTCAAACGAGTTATGAAACAAAAGTCGACAAAAGTTGTCGCAAGCTACGTTTATAATTTTACTTAACATTTGGGTCTAATATTACTGAGCTTTTATCTAAATGTAATTGGATTTATGGGATGATCCACCCATCCAATTGAATAACTACAAGTCTAGTTTCTAACACATTAAACCGTTCTTTTATACAACGTCGAAGTGGAGAGATATTCACGTTTTTGCGAGACTGCGCAAGCAGCTCCCTTTAGGACCCACAAGGTCGATTTAGAATTATCTTGTTATATAAAGTTGTGGACTTCCTCTATAAGCCTTATTTCTACCCAAATCAGACCTAAAAACTCTCTCCAGATATCCTAAACACATCCCTAGGGTTTTGAAGCAATTCCATCATCCGCAACTCAAAATCAAGAGGCGAACACATCAACGTGATCCTTACGACATATGTAAGATTTTGACGTCCTCCTTTATCCTTATAACTCGAGTTTTGGAAAGAGCTTCATGAATAAGTAAGCTTTTCACCTATTTATTTTATCTATACAAGCATAATTAAGGGTGTGGATCAAAGGGAACAAGGTTTGGAAGCAATAACACAAGAGGTATATAGGGTTTTGCTTTCATTTTCGGCATGATTTGGTTTAGCTATGTTCTAGCCTTTATTCTTGATCTTTTAAGGGTTGTTCAAGGGAAATATCAGAATCTATTGTATCCTTGTATATTATTCAATTATATATATGAATTATGGAAGGAAATAGTTTAGGTTGGAACTTCAAAACACAACAAAAATAAAAGGGCAAATCGCCCATTTGGCCTATGCCATCCGGACTTCCATTTGTTCCATTCCTTTGATGTTTTTATGTATACATAACCCCCATATGATCCTAATAGATCCATTTAAGATTATATAATCTTAATTGTCATGTTTTGATGCTTAGATTATTCCTAAATCATATTTATACTTTCATGTCACAAGTTAGCCATTATGAGTCGACATTACATTCAAAATTCTGTTTTGTCAATTATTTTACACTATTGTGGATAATTGGATCTCCTTTAGTTTGATGTTATAATCTTGGCCAGGTATCCATTACCATGTATATTGTGGTACTTGCTGTTGTTTTGTGGGATCATCCAGTTTTAGGGGAAACTCTGCCAAAACGTTTGAAAATTCGAAGAGTTAGACAAATCTTAAGTTCCTTGGTTATAAACCGATTATAGAGATATCCTAATGAGTTAATTAACCTTAGTATCTCATGTACATCCCTAGTTTCTCCCTAAAATGGGGATAGGCTCCTCCGTCCAACTTATGGATGATGAGCGTCAGATTACGTTTGTGATTCCGTTTATGGCTTCCTGCATGATCTCTTGAGTCCATATGATGTTGCCACATGTGTTATGCCTCATATATGCTTACATTGATTATGCTGGGGGATATAGCCCATAGCACCACTGAGGCCTATTGATTATATGCTGCGGGAGATAGCCCATAATGCCAGCGAGGCCTACTGATTATATGTTGGGGGAAATATCCCATAACACTAGCTGTGCCTATTGATTATATATTTACATGCTGGGGGGATATAGCCCATAACGCCAGTCATGCATGTTATGTACGTGTATATAACTACAATTTGCATTGCATGACTATACATGAGGCTAGTTCAGTTTTACAGTTATCTGATTGGGGGGATATAGCCCATAACACCAGACAGGTACCGATTCAGATAGTTGTTCAGTTTTAGCACAGTTTCAGCTTAAACATCGGTTCAGTTCCATATCAGTTGCTAGTTTAGACTCTTGTTTAGCTTTCAGCTTATATTCAAATTTTCATCTTAAGCGTCATACTTTAGTATGCTTTACATATGCTTTCCACCCTACATACTTTGTACATATCGTACTCACGTCCCTTCCGGGGAGCTACGTTTCATGTCGCGCGGGTACAGATAGATCAGTATTTGAGCCACATTAGTTGGCCATCCACCAGCTGTTGGAGTCACTCTGCTTACTCTCGGAGTTACTTATCTTTTGGTATGTGTACAGTCAGCTAGTTTGGGTATGACGGGGCCCTAGTTCGTCCAGTACTTTTTCAGTTCAGCACTCTTAGAGACCTGTAGATATGCACTTGTGTAGTTAGTATATTTTTATATGTCAACTTGTGTTAGCCTTGTCAACTTTTCAGATTATATAGCTCTCATCAGCTATGTTTAAGCTTCTACAGATTATCCATTTATATTCATGATTAGTAGATTATCAACAAGTTTAGTGATGATCGACACTTAGTGTCGGTTATCTGTCGCGACCCTAGGCTAGGTCGTGACAGAAGGTGCGATAAATGTCAGTGATATGCAAATAATATGCATCGACCAACTGAATTGCTCCATTTAATTATATCACCATGGCCATTTATGAAGTGAGGGATGGATATCGTAGGTCCTCTACCTCAAGCCAAAGGAAAGGTACTAATTTTATTAATTCTAACAAATTAAAACAGATACGAGAAAAAGAAGTTATGGACTTGTTCGGAGAAATATAATGTCGATTTGGAGTCCCAAGGGAAATTGTTTGCGATAATGGGCCACAGTTCGTAGTTGCGCAGGTTACTGATTTTTTCAAAATTTGGAAAACTAAAAGAATTGCTTCACCACGCTATCATCTCGTAGCTAATGGAAAAGCTGAGTAGACAAATAAGATAATTGTCAAAAATCTAAAGAAGCGATTAGAAGAATCAAAAGGCAAGTGGCCAGAAGTGCTACCGAGGGTACTATGCGCTTACCGAACAACGACGAAAATAAGCACGGGAGAAATACCATTATCTCTCATTTATGGGACTGAGGCCTTAATTACAGTAAAGATAGGATAACTAAGTACAAGTTACATGCATGCAAATGAAGCGTCAAATGAGGAAGAACTTCGTACAAATTTAGATTTGATAGAAGAGAGAAGGGAGACAGCCTTGGTTCGGGTGGCAGCACAAAAGCAGAAGATCGAATGACATTACAACATGAAGTAAAACCTAAGATATTTTTAGATTGGGGACTTTGTCCTTAAAAAAGTATTTTGATCAACACAGGCAACAAACATAGGAAAGCTGAGTCCGAATTGGGAAGGCCCGTACCGAGTTAAAGGTATTGTTGGAAAATGAGCGTATGATTTGGAAACTATGGACGGTAAGGTGTTACCATTCCATTGGAATGCAGTTCACTTTAAAAAGTATTACTTCTGAATAAGCTAGTACCCACAGTCAAGTATCATAAAAGTTTATTTTTTTACTTTGTTCATTTAAGTTTTACTAGCTATTTTATGTGATAGGCAAAAAGCTAGCCTCTACCAGATGATGATATTAGACTCGAAAGACACGCGAAATACTTAATTATTCCCGGTATAGGTTACAACAATTCTGATGGAAAGGGTTAAGCAGTCAATATCTAAAAAGTTACCTCTGTGTTTCGCATATGTTTCCTTTTACAGGGAAAGGACCAGAGTAATGAGTTGATCTAGTGTTCGAGATTTCATGCTTTAATGCTCAAATATTGGGGGGACTATGTATATGGAGAAGTACACAAAGGAATAAGATATACACCACGAAAGCATAGCTTAGCCAAAGGAAAAACCTTGAAGAAAATGTCAAATTTTCAAGCTCGCAGAAGGAATGGGAAGTAAAGAGTTAAAGAACCTGCAGAAAACTCCCACGATCTTTTAGGTTAAGGGCATAAATTTAGTCACGAGGTAAACATACCCGTACTTGTAAACATGCTATACAGAAAACAGTTATAAAAATGGTGTACATAAATATTTGTTTGAAAGTTCAGATAAAACTTCTTCAAATTACTTCATGTTTCGTATGTCTGCACCAATATGAAGATGAAACGTCATCTTCATTAGATGTGGCATATTAGAGCATTTTAAATGCGAGTAAAAGCTCAAGAACTTAAAGAGCAAAAATCATATTATAAGATATACAATCAAATAGTATTAGCATTAACATCCCAAAAACAGGGAAGGAAAAGTTTCCCAAAATCCACTTCAAGCAAAAACAAAATGTTTCATAAACACTAATAAAAGTAAATTTCTAAGTTGAAGGGTTAAAAACTAAGGATCATCATCAGCAGGGGTGGAAGGATCCACTTGAAAAGACGAAGGTTGGGCATCGGCTTGGTTAGTTGTTGGACAATCTTCATCACCTCTGGAACTTTCGTCTTGGGATGTTGAAAAACTTTGGCATTGCTGAGTCTTTTCAATTGCCTCTTTAGCTTTGTCAATCTCAGCCTCGAGGTCAAAACCCTCCTGGTTATCCTCGATCAAAGTCTCAAGACGGGTGTTTAAAAAAGCCCAGCTAACATCAAGTGTTAGTTTGTCTTCGAGAACCTCATAATCTTTCTCTAATTTCTCTATCTCTGGCATTATGTCTTCTTTTTCAGCTTCTGAGGCTTCATAGGATGCCTTCAAGGGTTCAAGAGTATCCTCAAGGAACCTAACTTTATCAAAAGAGGCACGAAGATTCTTTTGAGCTTGAGTAAGCATTTGAACTATTTCACTAGCGTACAACTCTTTCTGATTTAGAAGTTCCTTAGGCTCCTAATCTCCTTAGTAGCCCTAGAAAGTTACTCAGTAAAGGAGGATTCCAGTCTATCCTTATCTTTTTCAACTTTATTGGAAGAAGCCTTTGAAATAGCCAATGCAGCAGTTGTAATTTTGAGTTGTTACTCCAAAGTCTCTTTTCCTTCTGCTAAGGCCTCTTTTCAAGTTAAAGGCTTTCAAATTGTTCCTTCCAGTTGTTAGCCTATGTACGTAGCTCTTCCACTTGTTGTTCGGTCTAAGATATCCTTCTCATCAGCTTCGTACCTGTTAAATTGATATGAATAAAGACAAGGTAGAAAGGTTGCAAACTTACAAGAGAAGGAGAAAATCTATAAGAAGAGAAGTATACCTTAAGGGCAGAATGAATAACATCATTCAATAAAGTTAAAGAGCTGTGAGACTCGATATTTTCCCTCTCTACGGGGTCGATTAACGGGTTTCAACCACAACCCAACCCGTCTAGACTTCCTTAATAAGTTCCTACTATCGTGGACTTCAATCAAAATTTACTTTATTCCTCTTCTCCCGCTAGAAGGACCCCTTTCTTCATGAGGGATAGCAACAGGTGAGGTAACAGAAGTAGCCGGGGGTGTGGTAGTAGAAGATATGGAAGGATTAATAGTAGGAGCAACGAGGGTCATTAGAAGGGCAACAAGAGGTGGCTCCTCAGAAACATGGCCAAAATCTTCATCACCCCTAAATCCTTGGGCGAAGAGTCTATCAATGGGACTTAAGGATGGATTACCATAATGGTCAATATCTGCATCTTCAAAGATGTCCAAATGGACACTCTCAAGTACATCAACAAGCTTGAAAGGCATGGAGCCTGAAAGAAGCTCTTGAGGAATGGTGGCTTCATTATCTAAAACCACGTGTCTACTACCTTGTGGCTTCCTCACTAGAGAGACATCTTCATCGTCCTCTTTTTCTTCAAAGTCGCGGGCTTCAGTATTCTTTCTTTTTGAAGAGGACACACTTAGAATTTGATCTTGTACAGTGCTGACAGAAAGCCTAGCAGTAGGAATGGAAGCGGGACTGATGCCACGAATAGCAAATCCTAGAGACAACAACAAATGTTAGAGTAAAAGAAGATACAATAAGGGAAAATTCTTTCTAATGAAAGAATATAATGGGTTTTCACTTTTCACCCAAACTTTTGGGAAAGGAATTTCCAAGATCTTTGTTCCATAGGATCCGCGGTCAATATTGTTTCTACCCAATCACGAAAGTCAAGAATTTCACCAAAAACTTCCATGATCTCTGTAAAGTAAAAAATGTGCATGAGAAAAATGAAATCCTAAGAGAAGCGAAAAAAACTGAAAAAATAAATACTCATGTGCAAAGTTTCACTTGTCAAGGATAGACATGTTTTCATCACTCATTAAATCTCGAGTGGGAATAGCCACGAATTGGGCGTACCAGCCACGGTCACGATCATACTCGGGGCTGACTAAAACTCTTTTGTTTATCGCCGCAAGTGAAAAACACCTTGGCGAAAGAGCTCTGGGGAATAGAAATGAAAGTGTTGAAAAATGAAAGGGGCTGAAACTAAGCTTGGCAGATAACGAAGGCAAGCTACTGCCCTCCACATTATCGGACCTATTTGGCCAAGACATACATTGATGTAACGAAAAAACGTAATGATTACTGGGTTGATAGGTGGTTTGAATCCTAAGGTAAAAGGGCAGGTGTAAACAAATGAATAACCTTCACGATAAAAGGTTATTCGATCTTCAACACGAGGAGCTACCATAAGGAAATTAGGTTTCGAGTTGCATTCACGACGAACTAGGGGAACAAGACCAGGAGTGATCAAAGTAGGGCAACGATCGGCAAGGTCAAGTGATGCTATGGAAGAAACTTATTTTCTCATAGCCTCACAGTCCGATATAAAAGAAAATTATTGAGGAACAATTTCAGACACAACGGGTTCTTGCAACGGTTCATTATGATCTTTACCTCTAGAGGAAGATCTAGGAGTTGACGAAGTTCTTCCTTTGGAAGAAGAAGGTTTTGTAGTATTCTTCTAGGAAAGGGTAGAGCTACGGCTTGATAAAGAACCTAAGCTACGAAGTCTACCACCTCTTCTACTCCTAATTGGGGCATAAGAGGGAGGAAGTTCATTAAAAATTATTACTTTATGAGGGTCTAATGATGAAGAAGGATTTGAAGAATATGAAGTCATCTTTTAATAGTGAAAGCACGAAGAAAGGGAGAAATTGCAGAAGGAGTTGCAGTATGAATGCAAGAAAGAAGAAGAAATTTTTGAGTGCTATGTGATGAAATATTTATAAAGAAAGACCGTCATTATGAACCGCCATCATGGAACCGTCACTTCGAACTGATACAGCCGTAGAAGACCTTAAAAAGACGTTATAAATTGCATAGCCAATTATAACATGACACGTGTCTCGGGCATTAAATGGAAAGGACATACGTCTCATCACTTTTGAAAAAAACATCATGATGGTTGGGCAGAGGCGGCAAGACATTTCCGCCATAAATGAACTTACCATTTCCCGAATATTCAGTTGAGAATATTCAGAAAGTGGGGGGACTATCTGTATTGGTGGAAAAATAGACATAACACTTTGATGAATAATATGATGACAAGTCGCATCCATATCGGGTCAATAAAAAGGATGATGAGGCACGGTTAAAATACCCACGGGATGTATGAAAGAAAGTATCGTACCTGACAGTTGGGAAAGAAAAAATAGGCGTGCGATGCATGAAGACCATAAAAGGAGAAGATTCATAAATCAGTTATAAATATGGAAGGGGAATCAGCATTATCCCTGATTATATGTGATCACCTGTTATTACCATAACCGCTATGAGTAAATTTAGTTACGGGTAAGAATTAAGTATGGGGAATCGTTACATATGTGTATCCTTATATAAGGACCCTAACCTTATTTTGTACGATCATCACAATATTCTCAAATATATATAATCAGTCTTTTACTTTTACTTGATTGAAGATTCCAATCCATAATTCTGGGACAAAACAACGATCATCAATAAGATTTCTTTCCTGCATTTATCATTTCAATTATTTATTTTCATCTCGTATTTTTGGAAAAATGAAGTAAATTTGATTATTAGAAACCTGATTTTCTTTAATATTTACTTTGACCACGAAATCTCCAAATAACACTCCTACTCAGCTCAAAGAGTACCGCTAACACCAGCCTCAGAACCTGCACAAAAATATGTATAAGTATAGTATGAGTACAAAATCATAATTACTCAGTAAATATCAAGTCCAGCCTCGAATAAGTAGTAGCGGAGGGTCGACACTGACACGTACTAATAGCTCAATAAACATATGAAATATAATCAGAGCATGGAGTAAAGCATTATATCATAAAGCAAGTCCACCAGTAGGAACACAATAAATCTGGAATGAGATAGAATATAATATCAGTTATCTCAATTCTTTTCAACATATATATATATATATA
>AWOL01S0001920.1:161439-195157 GCA_000715115.1 Nicotiana otophora | reverse complement strand
ATTTTTATTTTATTAATTCTATAACTATGTGATGACTTGTAATTATGGCTTAGAAGCATGCTTAAGGTTATGACTTGTTGAGTTTGGACACAATTGGTTATTTTGCTATATTAAGCTTCCTTGTTAAGCCGTAGTCATACACTTGTCCTAATTGCTTTATGAATTGGAGATTACATGATTTAATCTATCCATGTTAAATATTATGAAAAGAGTATTGAGTGTGAAATTTCTAATTGAATTGTTGAGATGAATTAAATTACATTATTAGCCATATTAATCTTTTAGCCATATGGGCTTTTATTTATATTTTTATTGTTGTATGATCTGGTGCCCTCTTAATTATATTATTTCATACTTATTATTCATGAGTTGGAGAGTTAGATATTGTGAAAAGTTGAGATATTTGGCACTAAGGATATTGTAAGCGGATATTGATTATTGATAATATTATGGTTGGAACATGTTGCACGCCGTAACGGTCTTATGGGTGGATCGGGTTGCACGCTGCAATAGTAATATGAGTTGATCAAATTGCACGCCGCAAGATTATTATTAGTGGATTGGGTTTCATGCTACAACGGTGCTTGGATATGGATTTGCTCCTCTAGAGTCAGGTGATTACCCATGTTACATTGGGCCCTGTGAGTACAATACATAGATTGGTGCTAGTTTTGGACACTTGGCCAGTGTTGGTGATCATGCCCAACTCTAGTCCAAAAGAGGATAAGTGGTCGCTACAAATATAATCCGGTCTAAGAGTCCGGAGTCGAATTCCACAGAGAACTAGGGTTTAGCTACAGTTGTTCACTATCACTAAGAAGACAAGCTCGAACGATTCCTAAGTTATAGATATTAAGATTCTTATATCTAATTAACTAACAAATTAAAGTATTAGATTTACAATTAGAGATACGAAGGGTTGAAGAAAATATTAAGGAGGTCTAGAGTTATGATTTCCCTAATTGTTGGAATCCTTCCCGCTACGTCTTATATAATTTTGCATTATTATTCTCTACCGATCGTGAGTACTTTAGGTGTCGTAGCTCTCTCTCGCTCGAGCAACTATCACAATGTACTAGACGAATTCTCTCAAAATACACTAGCTCGCACTAATTCACCACTTACTATGATCGTACCATGGTTTCCTTATCTCTAATCCGGCATATAAACCCTCCGTATTGATCTCTCACATACGTTAGGAGTGATGTTGCTCAACAACTACCTAAATATGTACCCTCTATCAAGCAATACACACTAAATAAGCACAGTCAATTAAAGGTCATTCAATCAACAATAATAAATACGTAGTTGAACAAGTAGAGAAATACAACAGTTCAATTATATAAAAACATAACAAGAATTTATCCTACAAAAGGTTTCATCAAAACCCTAGCTAAAAAATTAGCTATACATAATAGTATATAAAACCACAATACTAAAATTCATAACCAATAATGGAAATAGGAAGAATAAAGTGAAAAACTCGTAGAAGAACTCTCTGCCTTTCTCCTAGCACGTTCTTTCCTCCATAGGTTTAATCACCTCACAAAAATGTCCCACACTCTTAGACATATTTAGGGAGTATTTATAGGCTAGGGTTTAAGTCCTTGAGTCCAAATCCAGGTCAGAGTCTTTTAATTCACGAACTTTTGACCACCGAGCTACAGACCTCGCGAGGCCAGGCTTATAGCACGGCCAACCTGGCTACAGAGCTGGCTACGCTTGGCCTATAGCGCGGTCAAGCTGGCTATAGAGCTGGCTACGCTTGACATGTAGCCAAGCTTGGGTACTTTATGTTTTTGTGCTCTGTTCTTACAGTTTCGTCCTTTTTTTGTCCAACTTTCATTCGACTCTTTCTGCCGATGCTCCTACACATAAAACAACAAAATTTTGCTCAAAGGTAGCACAATTAATCACTAAAATAATAAAATATAAGGACAATAATGTACTAAAAGTATAGCATTTTGTCCAAACATCAGTTGGATATATAGATTGTTCAGTGAGGTTTGGTTTTGGATCATGAGCATGCATTGATAGCCTAGACTCATGCAATAGCTCAATAGACATACACACACACACACACACACACACACAAACACACATATATATATATATGTGTGTTTGTGTGTGTGTGTGTGTGTGTGTGTGTATGTCTATTGAGCTATTGCATGAGTCTAGGCTATCAATGCATGCTCATGATCCAAAACCAAACCTCACTGAACAATCTATATATCCAACTGATGTTTGGACAAAATGCTATACTTTTAGTACATTATTGTCCTTATATTTTATTATTTTAGTGATTAATTGTGCTACCTTTGAGCAAAATTTTGTTGTTTTATGTGTAGGAGCATCGGCAGAAAGAGTCGAATGAAAGTTGGACAAAAAAAGGACGAAACTGTAAGAACAGAGCACAAAAACATAAAGTACCCAAGCTTGGCTACATGTCAAGCGTAGCCAGCTCTATAGCCAGCTTGACCGCGCTATAGGCCAAGCGTAGCCAGCTCTGTAGCCAGGTTGGCCGTGCTATAAGCCTGGCCTCGCGAGGTCTGTAGCTCGGTGGTCAAAAGTTCGTGAATTAAAAGACTCTGACCTGGATTTGGACTCAAGGACTTAAACCCTAGCCTATAAATACTCCCTAAATATGTCTAAGAGTGTGGGACATTTTTGTGAGGTGATTAAACCTATGGAGGAAAGAACGTGCTAGGAGAAAGGCAGAGAGTTCTTCTACGAGTTTTTCACTTTATTCTTCCTATTTCCATTATTGGTTATGAATTTTAGTATTGTGGTTTTATATACTATTATGTATAGCTAATTTTTTAGCTAGGGTTTTGATGAAACCTTTTGTAGGATAAATTCTTGTTATGTTTTTATATAATTGAACTGTTGTATTTCTCTACTTGTTCAACTACGTATTTATTATTGTTGATTGAATGACCTTTAATTGACTGTGCTTATTTAGTGTGTATTGCTTGATAGAGGGTACATATTTAGGTAGTTGTTGAGCAACATCACTCCTAACGTATGTGAGAGATCAATACGGAGGGTTTATATGCCGGATTAGAGATAAGGAAACCATGGTACGATCATAGTAAGTGGTGAATTAGTGCGAGCTAGTGTATTTTGAGAGAATTCGTCTAGTACATTGTGATAGTTGCTCGAGCGAGAGAGAGCTACGACACCTAAAGTACTCACGATCGGTAGAGAATAATAATGCAAAATTATATAAGACGTAGCGGGAAGGATTCCAACAATTAGGGAAATCATAACTCTAGACCTCCTTAATATTTTCTTCAACCCTTCGTATCTCTAATTGTAAATCTAATACTTTAATTTGTTAGTTAATTAGATATAAGAATCTTAATATCTATAACTTAGGAATCGTTCGAGCTTGTCTTCTTAGTGATAGTGAACAACTGTAGCTAAACCCTAGTTCTCTGTGGAATTCGACTCCGGACTCTTAGACCGGATTATATTTGTAGCGACCACTTATCCTCTTTTGGACTAGAGTTGGGCATGATCACCAACACTGGCCAAGTGTCCAAAACTAGCACCAATCTATGTATTGTACTCACAGGGCCCAATGTAACATGGGTAATCACCTGACTCTAGAGGAGCAAATCCATATCCAAGCACCGTTGTAGCATGAAACCCAATCCACTAATAATAATCTTGCGGCGTGCAATTTGATCAACTCATATTACTATTGCAGCGTGCAACCCGATCCACCCATAAGACCGTTACGGCGTGCAACATGTTCCAACCATAATATTATCAATAATCAATATCCGCTTACAATATCCTTAGTGCCAAATATCTCAACTTTTCACAATATCTAACTCTCCAACTCATGAATAATAAGTATGAAATAATATAATTAAGAGGGCACCAGATCATACAACAATAAAAATATAAATAAAAGCCCATATGGCTAAAAGATTAATATGGCTAATAATGTAATTTAATTCATCTCAACAATTCAATTAGAAATTTCACACTCAATACTCTTTTCATAATATTTAACATGGATAGATTAAATCATGTAATCTCCAATTCATAAAGCAATTAGGACAAGTGTATGACTACGGCTTAACAAGGAAGCTTAATATAGCAAAATAACCAATTGTGTCCAAACTCAACAAGTCATAACCTTAAGCATGCTTCTAAGCCATAATTACAAGTCATCACATAGTTATAGAATTAATAAAATAAAAATAATAAGTTCACACACTCAAACAAGGGATAATCATAAGCCAAACTCTATCGGATATGGTCATAACCTAGCTACACATATACGCTCTTCACCTCGCATTTATGTGGCTCCTAAATAAGTGACATATAGAAAATAAATCACCTATGGGAAAAATTCCCTCTTACAAGGATAGACAAGATACTTACCTCCACCCGGTAAATTTCAACCTTCCAAAATAGTTTTTCCTCTCAAATCAACATCCAAACGACTTGAATCTTGTTACATACAACTCAATAATGTCAAACAAAGCTATAGGAATCAATGTCAAACAAAAACATTTCAAACTTTAACCATATCCCCAAAAGTCAACCTGAACCCACATGGCCATAATTAGAGTCAAGGAGTAGATCTCGACTACTAATAATCCCAAGAGTCCAAATATGTGATTTGATTCCAATACCGGGTCTAAATCGACCTTCAAATTCCCAAATAACATTCTCTTAAATTGTAGATAAAATTCCCCAAATTTCTCTTCAAAATTCCATGATTAAAGTGTATAAATCCATGGGATATTAATATATATAAACAAAATCAAGTAAATATCATTTACCCTCTAGTAGTAAAAATTCCTTCTAAAATCGCCTCTTTCCAAGCTCTAAAACTCAAAATAGTGAAGTAACACCATGAAAATATAACAATGTTGTCAGGCATTTTGCATCTGCGGTCTATAATCTCGCTAGACCATCCTCGCATCTACGGTCTATCTTCCGCAGATGTGGTACCGCAGGTGCGACAGACACCTTCGTAGGTGCATCCCCACTTGCCTAGACAATCTTCGCATATGCACCCACATTTCTGCAAATGCAATCCTTGAAAGTATGCTGGAAGTATCATTTCTGCGACCTCTCACCTGCGAAATAAGCACCGCATGTACGACACACTAGCACTAGCAACACCAAAACATCCTAAAATGGTCTGAGACTATCCTGAAACACAGCCGATCCCCTAGGGCCCCCCTCCAATCATACCAACAAGTCCAAATATCTTATTCAAATGCTAAAAACACTACAAATAACATTTAAACCAAGAATCAAAGATTAAAATTCTTCTCTTAACTTTCAAACTTTCTAACTTCGCAAATCACGTCTGAGTTTAGCCTATACATTCTGGATTCCAACCAAATTCTACACACAATTTTCATTTAACTAAATGAACATATCCAAAGTCCCTAAACATCAATTGAAATCCGATAACATTAAATTCAACTATCGGTCAAACATACAAACTCTCAAATTCTTCAAATTGCCTACTTTCGGTGAATAAAGCCAAAACCTTCTAGGAACCTCCAAATTCAAATTCGAACATATGACCCAGTGCAAAATTATCATACAAACTTATTAGGATAATCAAATCACTAATTTAAGGCCGTTTACTCAAAAGTCAAACATTGGTTAACTTTAACAACTTAAACTTTCCAAAATGAAACTAAATATCCCAATTCACTCTCAAACCTTCCGGGAACTAATCAAACCACCCCCCTAAGGCACAAAACAATAAGCAAACATACAAGAAGTATTAAATAGATAAACGAGTCTCAAATATACAAAATGACCGGACGAGTTGTTATATTCTCTCCCTCTTAAATAAACGTCCTCAAATGAGTTAAGAATCATACCTGGAATGCCAAAAAATGAGGATATTTTCTCCGCATATCATGCTCGGTCTCCCAAGTCGCTTCCTCGACCGGTTGGCCTCTCCACTAAACCTCCACTGATGCGAACTCTTTCGATCTCAACTTCTGAACCTGCCTATCCAAGATGATCACCAGCTCTTCTTTATAAGTGAGATTCTCATCCAACTGCACTGAATTGAAATCTAACACATGTGACTTATCTTCATGATACTTCTGAAGCATGAAAATATGAAATATCGGATAAACTCCCAACAAGTTGGATGGTAAAACAACCATCTAATCCACCTCACCAACTCTCTCTAAAACCTCAAATGGACCAATATGCCAAGGGTCCAACTTGCCCTTCTTCCCAAATCTCATCGTACCCTTCATAGACGCAACTTGAAGAAGAAGTTTCTCACCCACTATGAAAGCCACATCGCGAACCTTCCTATTAGCATAACTCTTTTGCCTGGACTTGCTTGATGAAGCTGATCCTGAATCAACTTCACCCTTTCCAAATCATCACGAACCAAATCTATACCCAACAACCTAGCCTTATAAAGCTTAAACTAACCATCCGGAGAATGACACTACCTCCTATATAAGGCCTCATACGGAGCCATTTTAATTCTAGACTGGTAATTATTGTTGTAATAAAACTCCACTAATGGTAGAACTAATACCATTGGCCTCTGAAATCACTAGCACTGACTCTCAACATATCCTAAAGGATATGAATAGTCCACTCAGACTGCCCATCCATCTGCAGGTGAAATTCAGTACTAAGCTCCACCTACAGCTCTCCAAAAAGTACGATGTGAACTACGTGCCTCGTTCCGATATGATATAAATAGGCACGCCATGCAAACGGACAATCTCTCTTAGGTAGATCTGAGTCAACTTCTCAGAAGTGTAAGAGGTCATGACCAGAATAAAATGCGCATACTTGGTCAATTTTTCCACAATGGCCCAAAAATATCAAACTTTCCTCAAGGTCCATGGCAATCCTACCACAATGTTCCATAGTAATACACTCTCATTTCCAGTCTGACATATCTACCCTCTAAAGAAAAACACCTAGTTTCTGATGCTCATATTTGACCTGCTAACAATTCAAACACCGAGAAACATTTCCAACATTGTTTTTCTTCATCCTCCGCCACCAATAATGTTGCTTCAAATCAAAATACATCTTCGTAGAACCTGGATGAATAGAATATTGAAAATTATGACCCTTCTCAAGAATCAACTCCCTCAAACCATCCACAGTAGGAACACAAAGCTAACCTTGAAGTCGTAATACACCATCATTACCAATGACGACCTTCGTAGCACTACCTTGCAACACCATGTCCTTAAGGACAAGCAAATGGGGATCATCATACCCAACGAGCCTTAATGCACTCAAACTAAGACGACTGTGCAATAACACAAGCAAAAACTCTACTAGGCTCAGAAATATCCAGTCTCACTAATATTTTGGCCAAGGCTTGACCATTTATAGCAAAAGGCCTCTCGACAGCTGGAATAAATGCCAAACTCCTCATACTCTCCGCCTTCCTACTCAAAGTATCTGCTACCACATTCTCCTTCCCAGATGATACAAGATAGTATTATCATAATCTTTCAACAACTCCAACCACATATGATGCGTTAAATAATAATCCTTTTGCTTGAACAAATATTGAAGACTTATATGATCAGTGTAAATCTCACAGGACACACCATACAAGTTGTGTAGAATGATCTATCCTACCATGATGGCCTCTACTAAACTGACGTCATCCTCCAGATGAGGTACCACTGAATCTACCAAAATGGCGAGGCCTATTTCTCTCACTATAGCCTCTCGTCCATAGATACGAATACGCTCGTTCCTCCGAGCTATCTCCACGGCCTGGTAGAAAGTAGTCCTAATCTCTGACTCTCGAGCTATAAAAATCCTAGTGCTATAATTCAAACCCTCGATAAAGTGCCTCACCGTCTCTGCCTCGATGGGGATCAAGATAGTAGCATGACGAGAAAACTTTGTTAATATTGCCTCATTCTCAGTCACAGTCATGTGATCCTGCTGAAGATGCTCAAAGTGGCCTCTTAACTCATCCCTCATGGTGTGCGGAATGTGCCTCTCAAGAAACAAATCTGAGAACTGAGCCCAAGTAAGAGGAGGTGAATCTACTGGCCTGCCCAGCTAATAAGTCTGCCACAATCTCCTAGCGGCCCCTCTAAATTAAAACATAGTGAAGTCCACCCTTAGACTCTACCAAGCCCAAGTTGCGAAACATCTAATGACATCTGGCAAGAAATCATGGGCATCCGCTAAAGTACCACCCTCAAATTGTGGAAGATATAACCTCTAGAAACTCTTTATCCTCTTCTACTCATTAGAATACATAGTAGGCATAACCATAGGGCTAGATGTTATAATAGGTTGCTCTGGAGCACGAGTATCAGAGGTCTGAACTCCTCCTCCAACTTGATATGTGAATGAGACCACTGGAACCACTCCTGCCTGGGTCAAAGCATCGACAAAGCTGACCATCTTGGCCATGGTCTCCTAAAATACCAGTGCAACAACAAAACCCTTTAGATGCTGAGCTCGCACTGGAGCCTCAACAAGATCATCAATAAACTAATCCTTTACCTGATCTGCAGGTGGATCTACTGATACTGTCCTAGTATGCTCCTAGGCTTTGGCGGGTGCTCTGCCCCTAGCTTCCATTCTGCGCCCCTGGTGGAAGCCTTGGCCCTACCTTAGACTCTGCCCCATAATAAAATGACTGGTGGTACTGCCTCTCTATCGCATGTCGCTGCTGAAACGCGCGTTCTAACTATATATGAGAGAGTAAAAGAGAGGATTCAGACTCAGACAATAATCAACGCACGACACATAATCAAGAAAATGAAACTTTTCTAAAGCTCTATAACCTCTCGTTGATAGATACTAATGTCTCTATATCGATCTACAAGACTCTATTAAGCTTGCTTGTGACTTGTGAGACCCTTAGAACCTAGAGCTTTGATACCAATTTGTCATGGTCCAAATCTCACCAAAGACCGTGATGGAGCCTAACCTGCTCGCTAAGCAAGCTAACACTCAACAACAATAGAATTCAATTACTAAGTTATTAACTGATTCATGATATAAATAGCAAGGCGAAATAAGTCACAACTTAATATAAAAAATACATGAATCCTAGACAGGTTCTGAACATACCACAACTGTCTTGCAAACTCTTCCAAATCCTGGTATCACATCATCATTACGAGCATCTAACAAGAGTATATAATCTCAAGTGAATATTACATTTATCCAAAAATGAAATACATACACAGATATAAATGAGTAGGGAAGAGGAACTTCATGTGCTGCAGATTGGATCAAGACATCTCACCACGAAGTCTCCAAATAAACACTCCTACTCAGTTCAAAGAGTATTGCTAATACCAGCCTCAGAACCTGCACAACAATATGCGAAATTATAGTATGAGTACAAAATTAAGGTACATTGTAAGTGTCAAGTCTAGCCTCGAAGAAGTAGTAGCAAGGGGTCAACATTGACACTTACTAAAAACTCAATAAACATGTGAAACATAATTAGAGCATAGAGTAAAACATAACAGCATAAATCAAGTCCACCAGTAGGAATGCAAGAAATCTGAAATTTAGCATGCTTTTTAGACAAGAGATAGGATACAGTATCATTTGTCTCAATTTTTTCATAAACATATTGTGAATTAGTCAATATTCATACATATACAAGAGCCACTATATGAGACTAGATTAACAATTCATGCTCATAATGCAATACCAAACCTTACTGTACAATCGATATATCTGACATTGGCCAAGTATCAAAAACTAGCATCAATCTGGATGCATGCACTCACAGGGCTCAAGGTAGCATGAGTAATCACCTGACTCCGGAAGGACCAATCCATACTCAAGAGTCGTTACAGCATACAACACGATCCACTAATAATACTATTGCAGTGTGCAACCTGATTCACTCATAATATCATTGCAGCGTGCAATCCGATTCACTCATAATACAGTTGCAGTGTGCAACTCGTGCCAACCACAATATGATCAAAAATCAATATTCGCTCACAATATCCTTGGTGATAAAATTCTCAACTTTTTATAATATCTAACTCTCCAACTCATGAATATATGTACGAAATAATTTAACTAAGAGGCAAAGGGTCATAACAATAGAAATGCGAATAAGAATCCATATAGCTAAAAGATGGCTGTGCCTAATCATGTATTTAAAATTATTTGATTAATTAAATAAGAAATTTCACACTCAGCAGTCTTTTATAATATTTAACATGAATAGTTTAAGCTATGTAACCACCAAATCATAAAGCAATTAGGACAAGTATATGACTACGGCTTAACAAGGAAGCTCAATATGGCAAAATAATTATTTATGCCCAAATTCAATAAGGCATAACCTTAAGCATGCTTATAAGCTACAATAACGAATTATCACGTAGTCATAGAGTCAATGAAACATAGATAATAGGTTCACGTAGTCCAAACAAGGCATAATCATAAACTAAACTATGTCGGATATGGTCATCACCTAGCTATGTATATACGCTCATAACCTCACATATAGATAGCTCCTAAATCAAGCAACATATAGCAAATAGATTACCTACAGAGAGAATTTCCTCTTATAAGGATAGACAAGAAACTTACCTCCACCCGGTACTTCAACCTTCCAAAATAGCTTTTCCTCTCAAATCAACATTCAAACTACTCGAATCTAATCAAATACAACTCAATAACGTCAAACAAAGCTATAGGAATTAATTTCAAACAATAAAACTTCAATCTTTTATTAAATTCCTAAAAGTCAACAAAAGTCAACCCGAACCCACATTGTCAAAACTCGAGTCAAGGGGTATATCCCGACAACCATAATCTTACGAGACTAAATATGTGATTAGATTCCAAAATCACGTCCACTTTGATCCTCAAATCTCTAAATTACACTCTCTTAAATTGCAGACAAAATTTCCAAATTTCTCTTCAAAATTCCATGATTAAAATGTATAAATCCGCGGAAAAATTAAATATATAATCAAAATCAAGTAGAAATCACTTACCCTCAAAGTAGTAGTGAAAATTCCTTTCAAAATCGCCTCTTCCCGAGCTCCAAAACTCAAAATAGTAAAATATGAGTTAATCAATGTTGTGAGGTATTTAGCATCTGCGGCCCATAATCCTGCTTCCGTGACATCACTTCTATGATCGCATGCTCGCTTTTGCGAAACTCCAGCCCCTAGACCAACCTTGTATCTGTAGTCCATCTATCGCATGTGCGACAGACACCTCCACAGGTGCAGCTCTACTTGCCCAACCAATCTTTGTAGATGCGCCAATATCTCCGCAAATGTGATCCTCGCAGGTGCGCTAGAAGCATCGCTTCTGGGACCTCACACCTACGCAATAAACACCACATGTGCAACACACCAGCACCAACAACACCAAAACATCCTAAAATGGTTTGATGCCAATCTGAAATACATCTGAGTCCCTTGGACCCCCCTCCCCCCGTCCAATCATACCAACAAGCCTTAATACCTTCCAAACTTATCAAAATTCTCAAAACACCACAAATTACATAGAAACCAAAAATCGAAAATCAAAATCCTTCTCTTAACTTTCAAAATTTCCAACTTCGTCAAATACGTACAAATCATGCCTAAATATTCCGGTTTCAACCAAACTTTACAGACAAGTTTCATTCAACTAAATGAACCTATCAAAAGTCCCGGAATACCAATCAAAATCTGATAACATCAAAGTCAACTATCGATCAAACCTACAAATCTCCAATTCTTTAAATTGCCACCTTTTTGCTAATACGGCCAAAATCTTCTAGGAACCTTCAAATCCAAATATACGCCCCAGTCCAAATTTACCATACGAACCTATTGGTACCATCAAATCATTAATCTGAAATCATTTACTTAAAAGTCAAACATTAGTCAACTCTAACAAGTTAAGTTTTCCAGTTCACTATCAAACCTTCCCGGAACCAAATCAACTATCCTCGCAAGTCACAAAATAACAAACAAACATACGAGAAGCATCAAATAAGAAAATGAATCTCAAATACACAAAATAACCGGTCATATCGTTACAAGTAGCTTCCCCTCCATAGAAAAATATTTATTTGAAAAAATAACTACTAAATAAGAAAGAAAAAGGAAAGGAAAAAATTATATATAAAAAGAAAAAAAGGGTTACGAGAAGTGATTCATGCGCTCAATATCAACTGAAAATCACTTCTTACGCCACCTCAACATGAAGTGTTAGGCACACTTTGTATGAAGTTGGAGTGTCTTATGGGAACAAGCCTTAATTTAAGTGTCACATGCCACCTCAAAATGAGGTGTTAGGCACACTTTGTATGAAGTTGGAGTGTTTTATGGGAACAAACCTTAATTTAAGTGTCACAATAAAAATTAGCGACAACTTTAAGGGGTTGCTTATGTATTTGACTTAAATTGATTCATGAGGTCGATGTCTCTAAAAGCTAAAAGCGCAAAAAGAGCGTTATGGTTCAAACAACGAGAAGTGAACCAATTTTAAGTAAATCACACAACAAAAGACATTAAAAAATTATCAAATATATATGAATTTAGTACTATAATAATCAAATAGCAATTATAGTACTAAATTATCAACATGAGTTGTTAGGCACACTTTGTATGAAGTTGGAGTGTCTTATGGGAACAAACCTTAATTTAAGTGTCACAATAAAAATTAGCGACAACTTTAAGGGGTTGCTTATGTATTTGACTTAAATTAATTCATGAGGTCGATGTCTCTAAAAGCTAAAAGCGCAAAAAGAGCGTTATGGTTCAAACAACGAGAAGTGAACCAATTTTAAGTAAATCACACAACAAAAGACATTAAAAAATTATCAAACATATATGAATTTAGTACTATAATAATCAAATAGCAATTAAAATAATTTCAGTATCCAATATGCAATAATGTCAATATTAATCCAATTTCTTTTTAATTTTAGTTGGTCAATATTAGTCCAACTTCTTAAAATTGAATTAAAAAAAATTGACTTTCCCTTGTTGTGTTCACCTTTCACTTAAAAGCACATGACTTCACCCAATGAAGTGATAAGCTATCGCTTCGCATTGTTTCATCGCTTTAAAAATAACATTACATGAGATAAAAATAAAAAGGGAGCATGAATTGCTGTGAACCAAAAAAATTGTATCTGATATTTTCAAGTTATATCAAATTAAGGGACAAAAATCTTACAGCATACCACTTGAAAAAGAAAAACTCCCTCAAAGTCATCAGATTCCAGAGGGATCAAAATGCTCTTAGTTTTCTTCACAAATCTTAGGCGAAGTTTCTTTAGCTTTCTCCTCTTTAAAGCCATTTTCTCAGCAGTGTCTCCGGCTTCTTCTCCTTCTTCACAGCTGCATCTTTCTTCTTTGACAATCTACAATGCACGATCCACATACGCCTTTGGCTCAACTGGCAATCCATTGTTCTCAGCTTACCGTATAAATGGCATTTGCTTCGTCAGCACGATTATGAGCAACCACCTTTCACATTATATTTTCAAGAATCCATAATAGGCCTTCTCCCAAGATCCTGCAGATTTCGGGTGTGTTTGGCATGAAGAAAATGATTTTCAATTTTTCTAATTGTTTTCTTTAGGAAAAAGAAGTTCCTTAAAAATCAGGAAACAAATTCCGTAAGTGATTCTACACTGAGATAGCATAACTATAGTCAATGAGCATATAACTCTTTGCAGAGGAACACTTTCATCTATATCTATATTTAAATTCTCCAACAACCTCTCATGTGCGAGCCTGATTTATTTTGCATGCGAAAATACATGTCTCACAGCGAGACTCAAATCCTGTGTAAATTTTACGAGCGTGCACCTCAATTGGATTTTGAGTCTGCCTAATTACCCAGCAATTAGTCTAACGTTCCGCCAGTCTCTCATGAAACTAACAAATACCAATTATTCATTCTTTATTAAGAGAAATGATCAAGGACAAACAAAGAATGCTTCCTGGAATTGATCCGAGTCAAAACTATCTGGTTAGAACAAAGCAATGAAGGATCAACCTATAAGCGGTTGAATCAATTCATGTTAAGTTGAAAACTTGGAGATGAACCACACTGATAATTATTATACATTGATGAAGCTCGAACAATCACAAATTTAATAGCCATTTCATACCATCCCTTTTAAATTGGTCAATGAATAAACAGACTGTTAAATCTGACACGTAAAATTACAACTTTGAACTCCCCCGCTTTCTTGAATCCGCATGCCTTGACTAGGATGACATACAAGTGTATCAAAGCTATTCTTTGGTATTCTGCAACACAAAGATGCAAACAGTTTGATGCTTGACAGCTTAACAACTACAGGGTAACTGCTGTTTTCTTCCGCATCGTCCAGAAGGCAGCATAGTACCGGTTCTGCAATGAAAAGACAAAAATGTTGGATAGATGTATAGAACTACCAAAGAACAAGCAAGGTTAAGTTCAAAAGAAAACAAAAACAGTAAATCTAGTATAAAGACAATGTAAATAAAAAGGTTCTGTAATAAAAAGTCATAGTGAAGTTATTGAAAGTGACGATTTTATTGAACTTGCCACAAACTTTTAACAAAACCCCACATGCTCTGGCATAACAGGAGGATTTTTAAAGGAGAAGATGAAGACAAATTCAACAATAGAAAATGTTACAATCAAGGGTAAGATGCAGTATTACACACTTGTACAGAATACATGGCTAATAATACCAAACCTGGTTTTGTTCAAGTCAATTGTTTTTATCGATACAAGAGGCTAGTTTGATTGTTATCTAAGAAATTCTGCCACTAAACCACTAGGGATCCAAATATATCAAGCATGGGTTTGAAACTATGAATTTGTCTAAACTTTGCAGAATATACTTACACTTTACATGCTGCAATTAGAGTTTAATTTACTGCAGTTCTGATATATAGCCTTCAAACTTTTCTCATTTGTAAAATCTCATTTCACCAGGAAATAATCAGTGATGACGGCCCTTGCAAGATATACTTGTAGACACCATATAAACCCCAACATGCTTGAGGGAATAATCAAACAATTCATTCTCAACATCTCTTCTTTTCTCATTATTTACATAAGCGACACATCTAGCCGATCCTAACTGGTTTGGAATTGATGCTCAGTTGATTGATTAATATAAGACAAATCTGTCAATTATTTTGTCCTTCAACCCTGCGCCCCCCAATACTTGTAGACACTATATAAACCCCAACATGCTTGAGGGAATAATCAAACAATTCATTCTCAACATCTCTTTTTTTCTCATGATTTACATAAACGACACATCTAGCCGATACTAACTGGTTTGGAATTGATGCTCAGTTGATTGATTGATTAATATAAGACAAATCTGTCAATTATTTTGTCCTTAAACCCTGCCCCCCCCCCCCAAAAAAAAAAAAAAAAAACAAATTGCAGCCAAACAACATATTGACTTCACAATAATAACCTAAACCACCATCACAATCCATCAAGGCCCATTAGGAGAGGGAGGCGGCTGCTTTTAAAATGTAGGCAAAATACTTAAACGGTCCCATTTAAGTTGTCCTCAATGACCAGATAGATACCTCAAGCAAACACCCGACCCATTCAGCTCTTCGCGCGTAAGACACAATCGGAGACGCACGTTGCCTACCCATCCCGAATAAGAATAAACAGTATTAATGTGTGTAATTCCGAATATACCCTTAATGAAATCTCTAATTTAAGCCCAAAACCCAAACCCTAGTTTTCACTTCATCCTTTATTTCTCCATCTTTCTTCGGCTAGTCGCACCCTTTCCCCTCCATTGTTGGTGACATTTCTTTCAATCGGAAAGAATTCTTCAGTTTTGGGTCATTGGACAAAGAATCTATTCCAAAACAAGAGCATAGATTCATCAAGTCTAGCATTCCCCTTATAATATTTGATTTTTTCTTCAGCTGGTAACTCAAAGAACCTGTAGCCAGCTTCCTTCAAATTCTCAAGAACTTCAAGAGGAATCCCATGATTAATTATTTGGAAAAAACCCACTTGTTGGCTGCTTCTTAAATCGATTTTGAGACATTTATATCATCCCAATTGGACAGATTATTGGTGGGGATTGATTCCTAATTATCAATTTACAATTTACTGGCTATTGTCTAGTCTCTGATCTTCTGGCTGAATGCAGTATTTTAGGACAGTGGTGAATTTGAAAAAAAGGTGATGGGCAAAAGAAGAGTTTTGGTTTAGGAAAAAGTTTTTTTTTCTTCTTTAAATGTAGTCCTTTTTTTGTTAATTATGTGTATCAAATTTTTATGGCGAAATTACATGTGTCATTTTTTAATTGGTTCATTTGACATGTCATTGGCAAGTATAACTCACGCATATGATCTACTGCACTTGGGTGCTTACTTGATCTAACTTAATAGCCACTTTAAGTGTCAAAATGGAAAAGGGCTCGGTTGAGGTGTCTATCTAATCGTTACGGACAACTTAAAGAGGTTGTTTATGTATTTTGCCTAAAATGTATTCTAATTAAGGTATATGATGAGTCAAGAGAACTAATATTATGCATAATATTCTCAATCGCTACATTATTGTTGAAAGACAAGAGAATCACAAAAAATATCATGTAAAATACTCTTAATGATCATCTTACCATTATTAAGAATCCCAAGAATTAATATATTTCTAATTTCACGTAGCTTGAATCTCCCATATGAGCACACCTTACTGTTTTTTTTAATAGGTAGTCCTCTTGTACGTTGTTAATGAACAATTTTAATAAGAGTTTTTCTCCCTTCGTTTCTCTTCCCACACATCTATCTATAAACTGTTAATAAAGCAAACTACCATGGTATGGAGAAAATCGACCCAACTCATTATCCGTGTTTTGAGTCAAACATGAATTTCCCATTCTTGATAAAGAATATTAGATTCAACAAACTAAATATTTGAAGACAAGAACCTATTTGCTTCATCTTTATTACAGATGGTCAAAACTACAAAGACTTACTTGCATCATTGACCGTGAGTTTGTTGTGTATGTTGTCTCGATAGTTGATTCGTTCTGCGATAGAAAATGAAGAGCTCAATCCTAACAAAAATATGATGCAAGCCATGCAAACGTTCAGAAAAAGCTGAGACTACCTCGAAGATAAATCCATACTGAACAGCAACCCTTTTCACATCCTCCAAGCTCAGTTCGATCGACATTTCCTGGATATTTTGGGGGTGGGGGGAGAAGTAGCAGAAAAACAAGCATATCATCCATATTTAAATATAAAACATACAGCCATTTGTTTGATTTTGTGGACAGAGAGCTTACATCTTCATGACTATACATATCTGCAAAATGATAAAGCAAGGGCCCCAGGTTTATCCAGACCTGTAAGTCAAGCGGATCATGCATCAAAAGAAATACATCAGAAACGGACAAACAAATGATCAAAAAAATTGAAAAACATGTTGAGCTAAATTACTTACTCCACCATCTTTCAGGACTTCTGATATTATCTCAATATACTCAACAATGTTATGGGCAGTGTCTAGGAAGAAACAAGTGACAACTGCATCCCAAACTCCTGCACATAATTAATCTGATAAGAACAGCTTCCCTTAAATGTTACCCAGTTAATGAATTATAATGGCTAAAACATATCTATAAAGAACACATCATGCAAGAGAATAGCAAATTATGTTTGAACCCATCGTCGTCCCACCCCCCCACCCCCCACCCCCCAAAAACAACACAACCAAGAAAAGAACCAAATAGATAATGACAATTTTACTAGATAAATGAGTTCATGGTGATCAATCAAAGGAAATGCATTCTACAAAAGAAGCAAAAGGCAGAGATTTTCACTAAGTACAAGAACATAGTTGATGCTCCGATTGTTAATACTTTACTACATTCCTAATTTCTGTTTTTGCACTGGAATGTTACCACTTTCTAACTTCTACAAATGGTGAAACATTAATGGAGCAATTCTTCTACAATATCCCAACATCGCACAATCCCCTATTAGCTGAAGCTCCTTTTAGATAATTTTCACGAACTGATTATAGTTAGCATAAGACAAAAGGTCATGAAACAATCAACATGAATAGTGGTTCTAATGAGCTGATATATGAGCACGAAACTTAACTCTGGGGCCCATTAAGATGCATGTATATGTATAAATTGCAGCTCTCATTTCCACAAGGTATAGATGAAATATCGAAATGCATTTTCCTCGTATGAGCTAAAATATAACCTAGGTCAGTATAAAGAGCATTATCTTGTGTCTAAATCCTGTGGAGTGAAAAGATTAGATGGAATATATTAAGGTCCTGAAGCTAATATGTACATATTTGTATATATTTCTACATGAAACATCACACAGAAATAACCCACAAATAAGATAATCAGTTGACTAAATTTGAAGTAGCATAAATTGAAATAAGATAAGTGGGAGCCACAGGATTGGAGGATTCCTCTCTAATTTACTATCTCCTCAGGCGAAGGAGATACTACAAGCTACCATACCTGCTTGACTTGGATCACTATAAACCTCGACAAAATCACCACCGCACATGGAAAAGCCTTCAGTAATTCCTGCACTGTTTCCAAAGGAATCGATCAGAACTAGACCATATAGAAGCAAGTGTAAATATTACGAATCATTGAGTGAATTGCAGGACTCCTCAAAAATAAGAGGTCGCATTCATACAAAGATGTTGCGCATAACACAGACTACTTCCCCTCACACAGCATAGTTTAACTTGCTGCACCTAGCAAACTAGCATTATATACAAAAGAAAATTACTGTTTATGAAAGACAGCAAAATATATATATATATATATATATATATTTTGCTGTCTTTCATAAACAGTAATTTTCTTTTGTATATAATGCTAGTTTGCTAGGTGCAGCAAGTTAAACTATGCTGTGTGAGGGGAAGTAGTCTGTGTTATGCGCAACATCTTTGTATGAATGCGACCTCTTATTTTTGAGGAGTCCTGCAATTCACTCAATGATTCGTAATATTTACACTTGCTTCTATATGGTCTAGTTCTGATCGATTCCTTTGGAAACAGTGCAGGAATTACTGAAGGCTTTTCCATGTGCGGTGGTGATTTTGTCGAGGTTTATAGTGATCCAAGTCAAGCAGGTATGGTAGCTTGTAGTATCTCCTTCGCCTGAGGAGATAGTAAATTAGAGAGGAATCCTCCAATCCTGTGGCTCCCACTTATCTTATTTCAATTTATGCTACTTCAAATTTAGTCAACTGATTATCTTATTTGTGGGTTATTTCTGTGTGATGTTTCATGTAGAAATATATACAAATATGTACATATTAGCTTCAGGACCTTAATATATTCCATCTAATCTTTTCACTCCACAGGATTTAGACACAAGATAATGCTCTTTATACTGACCTAGGTTATATTTTAGCTCATACGAGGAAAATGCATTTCGATATTTCATCTATACCTTGTGGAAATGAGAGCTGCAATTTATACATATACATGCATCTTAATGGGCCCCAGAGTTAAGTTTCGTGCTCATATATCAGCTCATTAGAACCACTATTCATGTTGATTGTTTCATGACCTTTTGTCTTATGCTAACTATAATCAGTTCGTGAAAATTATCTAAAAGGAGCTTCAGCTAATAGGGGATTGTGCGATGTTGGGATATTGTAGAAGAATTGCTCCATTAATGTTTCACCATTTGTAGAAGTTAGAAAGTGGTAACATTCCAGTGCAAAAACAGAAATTAGGAATGTAGTAAAGTATTAACAATCGGAGCATCAACTATGTTCTTGTACTTAGTGAAAATCTCTGCCTTTTGCTTCTTTTGTAGAATGCATTTCCTTTGATTGATCACCATGAACTCATTTATCTAGTAAAATTGTCATTATCTATTTGGTTCTTTTCTTGGTTGTGTTGTTTTTGGGGGGTGGGGGGTGGGGGGGTGGGACGACGATGGGTTCAAACATAATTTGCTATTCTCTTGCATGATGTGTTCTTTATAGATATGTTTTAGCCATTATAATTCATTAACTGGGTAACATTTAAGGGAAGCTGTTCTTATCAGATTAATTATGTGCAGGAGTTTGGGATGCAGTTGTCACTTGTTTCTTCCTAGACACTGCCCATAACATTGTTGAGTATATTGAGATAATATCAGAAGTCCTGAAAGATGGTGGAGTAAGTAATTTAGCTCAACATGTTTTTCAATTTTTTTGATCATTTGTTTGTCCGTTTCTGATGTATTTCTTTTGATGCATGATCCGCTTGACTTACAGGTCTGGATAAACCTGGGGCCCTTGCTTTATCATTTTGCAGATATGTATAGTCATGAAGATGTAAGCTCTCTGTCCACAAAATCAAACAAATGGCTGTATGTTTTATATTTAAATATGGATGATATGCTTGTTTTTCTGCTACTTCTCCCCCCACCCCCAAAATATCCAGGAAATGTCGATCGAACTGAGCTTGGAGGATGTGAAAAGGGTTGCTGTTCAGTATGGATTTATCTTCGAGGTAGTCTCAGCTTTTTCTGAACGTTTGCATGGCTTGCATCATATTTTTGTTAGGATTGAGCTCTTCATTTTCTATCGCAGAACGAATCAACTATCGAGACAACATACACAACAAACTCACGGTCAATGATGCAAGTAAGTCTTTGTAGTTTTGACCATCTGTAATAAAGATGAAGCAAATAGGTTCTTGTCTTCAAATATTTAGTTTGTTGAATCTAATATTCTTTATCAAGAATGGGAAATTCATGTTTGACTCAAAACACGGATAATGAGTTGGGTCGATTTTCTCCATACCATGGTAGTTTGCTTTATTAACAGTTTATAGATAGATGTGTGGGAAGAGAAACGAAGGGAGAAAAACTCTTATTAAAATTGTTCATTAACAACGTACAAGAGGACTACCTATTAAAAAAAACAGTAAGGTGTGCTCATATGGGAGATTCAAGCTACGTGAAATTAGAAATATATTAATTCTTGGGATTCTTAATAATGGTAAGATGATCATTAAGAGTATTTTACATGATATTTTTTGTGATTCTCTTGTCTTTCAACAATAATGTAGCGATTGAGAATATTATGCATAATATTAGTTCTCTTGACTCATCATATACCTTAATTAGAATACATTTTNATATATATATATATATATATATATATATATATATAAGGGTCAAATTTACCCCTCTACTTTCGAAAATAGTTTACATATATCCTCTGTTATACAATATGTCCAAAAACAACTCTAACAAAGCTGTATACAATGCCCCTAAGCTTAACGGCTGTCCCTCACCTAGATCTTAAAATGACACATGGACGCCATGTGTGTACATATATTTTCTATTTTTTGTTAGGATATATATAAATATATATAGTGAGCACTATATGTAAACAAAAACAGCACAAAGATTATGCATAGGGTTACATCATCCATTCTCAATATTATATTTTATGCTCTGTTTGTGAGTGATGCCTAGTAGCACTAGTTATTGCTATATTTATGCTCTGTCATTAAACAACTTAAATGAGATGTCACTCTGGACCATCTTCCTGGATGGAAAAAAAACACATCTTAAAATCGGTCACCACCTCAGAGACCAAAAGTTTGTCTTTGCAATATTCCTGACAGATGAGAAGCTAAAATAGCCCATAAATCCACCAATGAAGACTAAATCAACTTGCGGCAAGCAGGATGGTCGAGAGAGGAAATGTAAACAAAAGCAGAAACTTTAACATAAATACGTGTTTATGGGACTGGGAACTAGACAACCTTTAGAGAAGATACCCTGCAAGACAGACCACTAAAAACAGTTTCAGAAGTTGGCCTCCATCATCCAGCCACATTCACAAATCTAATAATATACCATTTCAGATAATTTAACAAGTTGACCCACAATGGTTACTCCAAATCTTCAAATTAAGCAAGAACAAAACATTTGATAAGCATGATATGCATGAGAGCAGTCGAACAAACAAGACACTATATACAAGTTGATGGATACCTAGCCGGATGAATATCTGGAACAGAGACAGGCCGAAGCTGGTCATTGTCTGACACCGAATTGCAATTGCTATGTATCCACGGAAAGATTGTCCATTCACCAGCAGCTTGGGCACTATACATGTAACAACGGTAGCAAGATCAGAACCACGGTCCACAATCTTTAAGGAAATGACTGACTTAAAAACTTACTGATTAAGAATAAAACTAGAGCAGATCATCATGTAGTATGAGAACTCGTTTCCCTGACACGCAAAACCTGTTTTCAAGGTTTAGTATTGGGTTAAGCAAGGATATTAACCAGATTAGGAAAGATTTCAATTCCAGAAGACACTAAACTCACCAAGACATGAAATCTCTAGAGCAAGTCTTCCAAGTCCAGCACCAGGAACCAAACAGGCTGGAGGACTACTCAAGAATAACTAAAACTTTAGAATTTTCCATTTGACAACAGAAATAACAAATAGCATATTATTAAAGGCAATGGCAACTGCAAAAGGAAGTGACGCACTTTTCTTTGGATCGATTAGGAAATAGGCATTCAAGCTCTTCCAGAATGGGCCTATAACACTGATCACGTTCTTGTTGACCCTGTACAACAAAGATAATAAAGCATTGATTTCTTCATTTTCTTGTTTTCTTTTCCCCCTTTGCCCCTGTTCGGGCGTTCTTAGATAGTTTACTCATCAGTAAATAAGAAACCAATAAAGAACCATGTCTACCTCCTTGGCCCAATCTCTTACAATGTTTCTGATGATACAACGAACCTGGACAAAAAATGAACAAACTATTCAAAAAGCACAAAGATCACATATGTACACCGACATAACAAAGAAAAAGACAATTTAGCTGAAACAATAAACAACAAGAACAACTTCGCTTCAATACCAAACTAGTTGGCGACAATATGAATCCTCTATATCCATTCCACTCCGTTAGGGCTTCATTCCAATACATAATTTTAGTGGAAGTTATATAACATGTTTACAGTACATCTTGACATGAGAATGGAATTGCACCAACTTCCATTAATTCTTGCTTTTTTTAGGCATATTGGAATGGGAAAGACCAATTTGGGTACTGGAAACAGGAAATATTCCACATAACCAAAAAACAGGAAACTGTCATCCTGGACAGGTGCAACTTTACTGCATGAGAAAACCATGTTTAATAGCAGACTCTCCCTTATGCATTCTCTAGAATGGGTACTTAACATATTTCAAACAGCACTACCAAAAACAACGAGATACCTTATCCACATCAACCAATGGAACATGCAGCTGCAAAGATGGGTCCAACCAGTCAGGAGATGATGAAGAGATCTGAAACCGCAGATGGTAAGGAAACAAGTATTAGCAGATAAAATTAAGTAATTAACTACCTCCATGAGTAGGTAATCATTAGAAAGAAGCCAAAGGATATAGCTATAAAAGAGAGGGGAAAGAAGGATAATACAATTTCTTTCTCCTTTAGGCAGTTCATCATGTGCAATATGACAGAAAGGGACAATAATGGTACCTACTCTTTCCAATCAAATTACCAAACATCATTTCAGAAGTTTAAGAATCAATATATGTCTTATGGCATGGGTCTTTCCCCAAGACACTACTTAGACCAATTTATGTAATAGGTATAGAGTAACTAAGTAAGAATACTTGAAAAAAGACATTCCTCATGGACTTCTAAAAGTATCTTGTTTTAAATGGTCATCATGCTCATGTGTGATGAACTTCTCGACTTGAAAGGATTTAGCACTATTATGTTGCTAGCTGTAGTCCGTCAGGGACAGAAAACTCCATTCACTACAATTAACTAGTGATCACCAAACAACCACCCTCTCACAATATAGAAAGGGGAATGGGTTGACCACTGTGATTAGATTTATAAGTTTTATCGCCCACCTGTTATTTTTTTTTATAAGGTCCCACCTGATCTTTTAATTCTCCTATTCAAACCCATATAACATATCTTTGAGTTCTTTTTTTTGGGGGGGATAACCAATTAGTGAGAAAGATCTCCAAATGAAATTTCAAACTTCCTTAGAGGTGCTCAGGATGGTGGAATTGGAAATTTCAGGTAGATGCTTTACATTTCCGTTGCAACAAGCAGAAGCATATAATGGATCCCGGTCTGGAAGGCTCTTACAACCATCACCACCAATGTTATTGGCACTTTCATGATCCTCTAAACTGATGGAGCACTTCCCAGCATTGGATTTCTTTAAAATGTCAACGTCTTGCTCCTGTTGTCATCTACACAGGTCAAACTCCATAGTATAAACAAAATAAGAGAAACAAGGTAATCACCGGACATTAAAAACTTCCAACAACTGCACAGAAGTAAGGAGACCTCATTAACATTTGTTAGTGCTCGGAACTTTCTATAGCAGGTTTCTTCAGACATTGGTTCAGCCAAGCTGTGGCAATCTACTCCACCACTAGTTGACGTTGACTCACATAAGTAAGGATTCCTTGATTTAGAAGAGTGATGACTATCTGACACAACATCTAGATGTTGGTTTTCAAAAATATCAACATCCTGGCTCATATCGAGTGGGGGCTCAAACACCTACAAGATAACAAATGATAAATTGGACCTCAACTTATCGTATCGTACAACCAAACTGGTTCGTACTAGGTTAAGGACTATGAAATGGCAGAAAATTATGGTAACCCAATAGGAAGGCATGAACATATTAAAAAGAAGAAAAAAATTATAAATAGCCCATCATCACCTTCAGCATCTCAAATATGAAGTATGAATTTTGAGCGATACACCTGCACCACAAAAGGGATGATCGGTTTGGATCACAAAAAGACATTGCTAGAATCTATTTCAACCAATTCTTACATAGAAGACAAAATAGTCCATGTTGGACCATAAAATAATATTATAATAAATACCTTATCAAAAGTATTTAGAATAATAGTGAGAACGAGATTTAGCTAAAATGCAAAGGGGTTCTTGGTGGCAATGCACTTTTAAATTACACATGGTTTTGTCCAAAATGGATGACTTGGTGGTTGAGGCATAGGCATAACAACATCCCAGGTTCAAGTTTCAACTATAACACGTAGTGTCAGTCCATCTACTTCGACTCTGTTGGGCAGGTTTACCCCACACTTGTGCTTGTGGGCAACAGCAGGTTGTCCGCTGGACTAGTAGGGTGAAATCAAATTAGTTCAGACACCGCTGTCATCAAGATGAAAAAGAAAATGCCCACATGGTTTCTGAGAGTATCATAAAACCGCTTTTCCATCAACAACCCCTAACATTTTTATGTAGGGCAGTGTTTTGGAGAGCGAGAAGCGAAAAAAAGCGAGGAGGCCTCGCTTCACCGAAGCGAGAAGCGTGAAGCGAAGCGCGCGCTTTTTTCATGTGAAGCGCAATATAACACATAAATAAAAAAAATTTAAATAGGCATAGAAAAATGACCAAGAACTCAATAAAAATAACATATTAAGCAAATGTTTCAATTATAAATTAAGAAGTAAATAATAGATACTAAAACTAGATAGTCAATAATCCTCAAAAGTCATAACATATTAAGCAAATGCAAAACCAAATCACAAAAGGAACTGTTAAAACATGGCATAACAGCGAACAGCAGAAAACAGAGCAGTGAACAGTGAACAGCAGAAATTAAAACAAAACAGAGCACAAGCATAAATTAGAAAACAGGGGTGAACAGAGAAATAAGAACTGAAAAAAATAGACAACAGGAAAAGAACAGAGGAGAGAAGTCGAACAATGAACAGTGAAGTGAGTGAACAGCAGAAATTAAAAAAAAACAGAGCACAAGCATAAAACAGGGCAGAACAGATAAATAAGAACTGAAAAAAATAGAAAAGAAGAAGAGAAAGACAAGAAGAGAAAAGAGGAGAGGAGTCGAACAGTAAACAGTGAATCAGAGAAAATCAGAAGAGGAAGAGAAGAGAAGAAAGAACTGAAGGAGAAGAAGAGAAGAAGAGAAACTTACCTGAAGAGCAGAAGAGAAAAAGTCGAAGGTTGCAGTCGTCGCTTGCAGCAGAGAAGCAGATGTTTGGAAGAAGTGTGTGCAATTGTATTTGCAAATTCTTTTTAAGAAAACCCTAGGTAGCCGCTGGACCTCGCTTAAGCGAGCTTTTCTGTGCTTTTTTCATCGCCTCGCTTCTCGCTTTCTAGGGTGAAGCGTGCGCTTATTTACCAATGCCGCACTTTAGGGCAGAAAGGCGCAGACCCCTCGCCTCGCTTCTGCGCTTTAAGCGAGAAGCGTGCACTTTTAATAACACTGATGTAGGGCAACAAACTTTGTGGCAACCTATCAGCCTCATGGCACTAACGTGCTCATAGTTTGTAATCAGATTGTTGGGTTCATGGTAAATGGGGTGGAAGAGTATAAAATTTAATAGGGCTTAACTTAATTGAGTCGCATAATTAGAGTATACTGTCACATAACTAGAGTACATTGTCACGTAATTCACTCTTACTACACTAAAACAAGAATGGTTCACAATATATACTTGTTCATTAGAAAGCACGGATCAGTATCTGGAATTTTCGGATCTGCTAAACATGTAATAAGGAGTTTTTTTACGTGCTGCCTGTGCTGTTTGTACCGTTGCATACCTCCTTGGTACATTATTATTAATAATACTTTACCTTATCAAAAGAAAAAAATATCCTTGTTTCATGTTGAGAGGAGAGGATTTACTAAAGAGAACCCCAATTAAAACAACGTAAACAGTAATACTGCCAAACTAAGTAAAACAAGGGAGAACACCAAACTAAGTAAAACAAGGGAGACCACAAGTGCCTTATCGTTCTAGGCTGATTTCAAGTAGAGTAAAGGTAACAGCTTTAGGAGTATATTGGGCTCTGATGCCCCAAGAAATACTGTTAATGATCAAGAGAAACGAAAACAACCATAGAGTTCTATCTAGCGATCAACTGTTACCTTTCTTGAAAAAAAGAAGTTCTATCTAGTGATGACATCCACTGTCCAATTTTCTTTTTATGAGAAAAAATAATATATCTAAAAGTAAATAAAGAATTTGAAAGAGGAGAAGATATCAAAAAGATAAGAAAGAACGAAAGCTCTTAAAAAATGTTGCTTTGGAGGTCAGTTAACGCTATCCGAGAAAAGAGTCCTCCTACCTAATCACTGCCATTCCAGGATTACTTCCTTTCCCAAACTAAAGTTAGAAGCAAACTGTAATCCTGGAATACACTAGCAGTGCACTTTATTAGCAAATACACCACACCATTGTCCAACCTTAGTTTATCACAGGGATTTAACCATGAAGAACTTCAACCCAATTCAGGTTTCAATAGGCAACCACCTCAGTTTCTTCCTTTTTTCGAAAGCATCCTCACCTTTTCAAAGTCCATCCTATCATTTAACTAGTTTTCAGAAAGTGTCTGGGAATTAAATAATTTCATTACTTTAACGATCAAAACTCAAAAGATAATTCCATTACATCATCATATTCATCATTTTTTCTTCAATGGGTACCTAGTGGATCACGTCAGCAGCTTATATTCCCGCTTAATTAATCCACGGAGTGAAAGAGGATAAGGTTTCTCTGTAAGACATGCAAACTTACAGTTCTAGTTCTGCTCACATCATCAACAGCCATATGCAAGCATATCTAGTCTCACAGCTAAACCCAGGTTGGCAATGTTAGGTTAAACTTGATCACATTTTTTACAATAGCCACCAGCAGATTCTAAGAGTTAGACAAGCGCAATTTTTTTAAATGTTTTGAAGAAAATGAAATCAAATTCATCGCGCGTAAAGTTCCAACAAATCCTAATCAGCAGTATAGTCAGTTGAATAAATGTACCATCTTAGCTTCTGAAACTTCAAGGGAAGGTGAGATAGTAGAGCCTGCAGAGCACATAGCACGAGTCAGCTGAAGTGTAATGGCATTTGAGGACATCAAGGACTAGCTACATAAACCATGTCAGCCATAAGAATGACAAAGCACGAAAAAGGGATAATTTTAAAATTGCAATGTCAAGTATCATGGAAAAAAAAATCAATCAGGGATAAAGAATACCTTATGCCGTGGCGGTAGCTTTCTGAAAGATCTTTCCCATCTTTTCACATCCTCCTCTGCAGCTTCAGGATAACTGTAGGATATTCAGACAAATAATCAGAATATAGTTTTCAAATAATATTTTTTCAAAACCGAAAAGCTAATTTTTTTTTTTTACAGAATGGTGGTGACCAGTTAAGCTTGCCCACGCCTAGACTATCCCACCTGGTACTTGCTAATTCTCATCCGCACAGATAACGATAATGTACTCACCAAGGCGTAGGTAAATGAGATGAAATCAGCTATTCCAAGCTGAAAAGCTTTATTTTATCGTATTTATCTATGCCCAAATCAAATGCTACCAACAACAAAAACAACAAACCCAGTTTGATCCCATAAATGGGGTCTGTGAGGGTAGTGTGTACACAGACCTTGCCCCTAACTCATAGAGATAGATAGTTGGTTTCCGATAGACCTCGGCTCAAGGAACAGTGAACCCAACCAAATGCTACCAAAAAAACAAAAAGTAGCACTCGAACTAAATGTAATCAAACAACTACACCTCAATCCCAAATTACCTAGATTCAACTATATGAATCCTCTGTATCCGCTTGGCTCTATTCAGGTCCATATCATTCCAATACTGAACAAGAAGATTAATTTATACTACAACAAGTTAAGGCACATAGGAAAAAGGAAAACAATAATTGAAGTGTGGGTGCGCGCGCGCTTACTTTAGGTAGGCGCTGATGATACGGCGGAGGGATTTGACTTCTAGGGCTTCTTCAAGCTTCCTCCGCTCAAGTTCCTCCTCGGTTTCCATGTTGAACATTGCCAGAGACGATGAACACTCTCTACTCTCTCAATGGCTCTCGCCGAATTAAAGTGGTGCTCTTTTTTTTCCTTCTTTTGTAGCAGCGGCAAAAAACGTCTTATATTTACATTTCCACCCCAAATGGCAATATTTTACTATTCTTTTGAGGGGAAAAAGCCAAAGATGTCCACGAGTATAGCTCAAATATGTTTTCGTCACTAAGGACTATTTTTTTGTGCTCAAGCTTTAAATCTTAATCATTCATATTTCAGACATCGAGTTGTTTGTTTTCAAAGTCTGAATCTTAATTATTCAGATCTTAATCGTTAAGTGTATTTATTTATTTTTTACTTCACAACCACTTAATGGATCTGAATAGATCTGTATCATTAAGATCTATAACAAATACTTAATGAAATCATTAAGATGTTATTATCCATATTCATTATTAGCTGTCGCCACCGCCTACCATTATCAACTGCCACCATCCTCCTCAACCATAGTCATCACCATTGTCGACTACTATCACCCGCCATCCCCACCACTCCCACCACCATCATTAACCACAACCAGTACTCATCCACCTCAACTACCACAACTAACCACCCCATCACCATCAACAACCATAGCTGGCACTGTCCATCATTACAAACTACCACCACCCACCACCATCTTCCTCGATCACAACCACCACCACCACCCACCATTATTAAATATCACCACCCACCGCCACCATCCTCAATCATAATAGCTACCACTATCAATCACCACTAGCTACTACCCTAAATTACCACCAACCACCGCTTTTAGTCGGCATTCACAAGCACTACCGATAGCCATCACCACCAGCAACTATCATATTTTAAAAAGCTATATATTTTAGTGATGTAATATTAGATTAATTAGTATTTTATTTGAATTTTATGTTTATTAATTTTTAAATAAACGTAAATTTTATACATTCAGATCTTAAAAATCAAACAGTCTTAATCATTTAGTATTCAGATCTTAATACACATCTTGATATTCAGATGTGTATTCAGATTTAGATATCTTAATCTTAATACACATTTTGATATTCAGACGTCTTAATCTTAAAAAAAAAACAAATGAGGCCCTCCGTAAAAGGGCGAACAATACCCCTACCGAATTGAAAATGTCTCAAAAATAATATATGTTAATCTTTTGGTCCCCAAATACCCCTAACATTTATTTTTGGGCTTAAACTTACCCATATAACTAACAGAAGGGTCAACAATATTTCTAACGTATTGAAAATGATTCAAAAATACCCCCGTTAATCTCCTTGGTCTATAAATGCCTCTAACGTTTGTTTTGGGGCTCAAAGGGGTAAGTTTGAGCCCAAAAACAAACGTTAGGGGCATTTGCGGACCAAAACATTAACTGAGGGTATTTCTGAGCCATAATCAATACGTTAGGGGTATTGCTGGCCCTTATCTTAGATATATGGATAGGTCTGATCCAAAAAACAAACGTTAGGGGCATTTGTGGACCAAAAGGTTAACGGAGGATATTTTTGAGCCATTATCAATACGTTATGGGCATTTTTTGCCCTTTTTCGCATTAATTATTACTACTATATAATTAAAAAAAAGCCACTCAAATTTTACTTTTGAACTATTTAATGGGTGTTTGGACATAAGAATTGTAAAAATTCAAAAAAAAGTGAAAAAAAAAAATTAAAGTGAAAATGGTATTTGAAAATTAGAGTTATGTTTGGACATGAATATTACTTTTGGTTGTTTTTGAAGTTTTGTGAGTGATTTGAGTGAAATTTTTGAAAAATAACTTTTTGGAGTTTTTTAAATTTTCGAAAAATTTTAAATTCATCTTCAAGTGAAAATTGAAAATTTCATGGACAAACACTGATTTAAAAAAAAAAGTGAAAATTTTTCGATAAAAGTGAATTTTTCTTATGTCCAAACGGGCTCTTAAAATGGAATAATTTGTCCTCTATTTAAAATTAGAAAAAGTACTCTTAATTATAGACATTTGAGCAAAGAAATGTTTCTTAAATACTAAAAAAGTTAAGCACTTAATAGATCATATCACTATATAATTTAATTTTATAAACGGACTATTTATCATCAACTTACTATAATTTTTACTTTGTTTTTACTTAGAATCCCTTTGTAGTTTAGGTTATAAGCTCTCAGAATAATCTTTTAATAAATTTTTTTTAAATATAATTGCAGTTCACTATCAAAACTAATTTCTTTTCAGAACTTATTTTTATATTGTGTTATAGTATATATCTTTTATAACAATACTTTATTATAACAAAAAAATAATTAAACAAACAAAATTATTATAGAGAGATTTGATTGTACGTAAAACACCATAAAAACTAAAAAATATATGGAGTCCCACATATTAGCAGAACAAATACTAAATAAAACTATTTTTATTTAAGATGTTTAGGTTTCTCATGTTTCCATTCCATAACCGTATGAAAACTAAGCAAACAATTGGAGGAATCCAAAAATAATAGGGGGTATTCTTGTAAAGTAACTTAAAAAATAAAAAATGTAAAATAGCATCTACTATAAATTGTCTTCCTAAAACGAGGGAATTCAAGAACAGAGAGAGAGAGAGAGACTCTCTCCGCAAACACTTTCCAAAGCAAAGCGTACTACCACCGCCTTCTTCTCTCTTCACCATCAACTTCAACACTCAAAAAGAACCCCAATTCACAATATTCTTCTGAATCTGGTAAACTCTTTTTTTCTTCATTTTTTCTGTTATTTCCCACAAAATCTTGAATATACTACCTGGCGGGAAATAAAAATCTCAACTTTTTTCTGTGTCTAATGAGATTAATATTGATATATTTTAATTGGTAAATAAAAATCTCAATTTTTTTCCATAATGTGATGCTTATTTATTTACATTAGTATCAGTGCCAGAAATGTTGTGTCTTGATATGTATGCAATTACGAACAGTGAATTTGTTGGATGCTGTTTTTTGTGTTTTTTTTTCATTCTGATTTTATTATAGGGTTTGCGTCTTGTGCATTTTTTTGGGTTTATGCTTCTCAGTGTAATGCTTATTTACTACATTAGCATTAATGTCTGAGTTGTTGTCTCTGTATTGGAACATATAGTAGTGAATTTATTTGTTGCAGTTTTTTTTTTGGGGTTCTATAAATCTTGAATTTGTAGGGCTTCTCTCATGTGGGTTTCCTGTTTATTCTCTGTAATGTAATGCTTGTTATTTACTTACAGCAGCATTAGTGCTAGAAATGTTGTGTCTTGGAATATATGCATGTGAATGTATTCTTTGCATTTTTTTGGAATTCGTAAATCTTGACTTTTTAGGGTTTCTGTCATGTGGGGGTTTTGTTTTTGGTGTATTGCAGGGTTTGAAAATGCCGCTATATAAAAGAAAGCCATTTGCTTTGGTGGAAAAACCAAAGGATTTGAAGCCTAATGACCTCGTGTTCCAAGTTCGTTTTACTAAAGAGATATTTAAGGATTATAGGTAACCCTTGAAAGTCATGATTTTTATTGAAATTGATGATATTTTCTTTTTTATTTGTGGTAATATTCTGATATAATGAAATGTGTACTTTGCTAAAAAAAATGTAGTGAATATCTGAGACGGATGAACCTGTATCGCCATAGAGTATGGTCATGCAAATCGACAGGAAAGAATAACTTGACGTATGAGGAGGCATTGGTTTCAGAGAAGAAGGCTGCAGAAGAAGTTCAGAAGTTCCCCGAGGAACTACTGGCTCCGGTTCTCCGTGATGTGCAATTCAGTACGTTAATACACTTTCTTAGCTGTCTTTGTGTGACATTAAATTTAAACATTGGGATAACTGAATTTGTTTTCGTACCTAACTGAAATTTTGTTAGTGTTGTTAGTAACAGAGATGATCTTAATTTTGCTCTCTTTTTTCAAATTTAATTACTTCATCTCTTAGAATTTAATGTTTAAGGGTCTGATATCACTACATTTTCGTTCTAAAGATGATTTGTTTTTGTAATGCAGCCTTGCATTTATGATAGTGAGGATTCATACAGCCGACCCAACTTACTTGGGATTGAAGCATAGTTATTGTTGTTGTAGTGCAGCCTTGTTTAAGAAGTAAAAGAAAGCAATCACGATTATCTGTCTTATTACCTAGTTTCAAGGTCTTAGACTATGGATATATTCTGTATGATTAATTAATTTAGAATAAAGACAGAATATCCTGGATTTTGCTTACATGGTCATCACATAAATTTTGCTTGTATGCAATTCTATCCTAGATGGTAGTTTTACCTCTGCTGTAGACATGGAACCTTACTTTTGAGATTCGTTACTTTTTTATTGTTTTTTTGAGGGGTAGAGAGGGGGAATGACTATGCATTTGGAAACCTGGTGAAGCTTGCCAAACTGAGAGGCACCCTACAATTTCTTTTCGTTACTTAGGTTAGACTTTACTTAATCGAGAAGATACTACAAGATAATGTTGAGAAATCCACTAACTTTGGAGCTATTCTTATATCACTTTCTTATCTTATCTTCTTTGTCTTTTTTTTTGAAATGGAGGTGTACGGGCTAGCTTGAGCGCACTTTGACTATTCCATAAGGTACCTGCTACTTTAAAGTAGTATAATTATTGGGTAATTCTACTCACCAAGGCTTAGGCATATGAGAAGAAATCACCTAGTGTTTTTTGTCTATGCTAGGATTTGAACCCTAGTTGCCAAAGTTTGCACCCAATTCATTGACATGTATGCCACACTCTTGGATGCTAATATTTTCTTGTCTTTCGAAATGTTTAGATCATCTCCAATATGTGAAATATAGACTTTGAACTTTTATACCAATTTCATGTGTCTGAAATGTTCTAACCGGTTTTAGTAATTTTGTTTCATTTCCCTCTTGAGATTTTTTTTTTT
>AWOL01S0001920.1:42190-160647 GCA_000715115.1 Nicotiana otophora | reverse complement strand
GGGGGGGGGGATCAATTTCGCATTGATCCATGTAAAAGCGAAGTATACTCTAGAAATACTTTCTTTGTTTATTCTGTTTAACCTCTTCAATTTCCCTCTGTTCTCTAGTGTAGATAAACAATCTCTTATGATGTATTTTTATATATTATGACGATGGATAAATAGATTTGTCAAGCCGTTTGGCATTAAATCCAGCATAACAAGGATTAAGTGCATGATAGATCAAATTAGAATTAGAGTTTTTTATCCTTTCTTTAGCCGAGGGTCTATCGGAAACAACCTCTTTGCCCTTCCAGGGTAGGGATAAGGCCGTGTACATCCCCAGACCCCACTTTGTCGGAATTCACTGGGTTTGTTGTTGTATCAAGATCAATGAATAGTTCCAACCAGAACTTAGACAGATAACATTTAATTGAACATGTATGCAATACAAGGATCAAGGAGTAGTAGTAGATATTTAGAATTATACTTTCTAAGTCTGGATTATGCAAGATATGACTTACATCAACGTTCCCAAGTAGAGTGTGAAGCACTTTTTTGGGGGGGGTGAACAATGTGAATCCTTCACTTGATTAAAAAAAGAGTTTAAACACTTCATTGATGTAGTTATGTTATCATGTTCATGCTTTAGCCTTGCGTCTGACAGTGGTGAGCTCTATCTCGTTGCAATTGTTTGCCTTATGGTTTTGCTGCTTCAATACATGCCAAATAGTTCCAGCCATCCAAGTATTAAGTGCAAAATTGGTCAAACTAGAAATAGATTTTTCCAACTTAGATAAAACAACCAATATCGGGCTTATCATTGAGCAGACCTGGCCAGTACCTAAAGAGTGAACACTTTATTGAACATAGTTGAATAACGAGGAGTAACGGCAAATTGCTAGAGTTACACTTTTGCAATCTAGATCGTGAAAGTTCAAGACTCAACCTGTCAATGTTCCTGACACTTTGCTAGTGTAATTATGTTATACATGTTCTTGCTTTAGTTTTGCTTCAGTTTGAGGAGAACACTATCACGTTTCAATGGTTAACTCATGGTTTTGCTGCTTGAATACATGCAAATCTTTCCAGCAATATTCTCTTCCTTAAATGATCCAGTGAACTCGTTTATATCCTCATTTCAATCTTAGCTCAGCCTTTTATCATTAATGAACCTATGGTTCAGTATTATTAAGGTTAAGAATTTTGCAAGCTACTGTTTCAAATAAATGTGGTTATCCATGTGATCGGGTTTTGCCTTTCTGTTACAATTCTGCTGCGTTTGTATGCATCCATTCTCTTGTGGTGTTTTTTCTTGATGATCATTGGTCCTTTTCAATGACCGAATTGCAGGTATGCTCAGTTTAAAAGATCTTGGGGATGCTATTGCTCAAAAGCTGCAGGGCTGTCTTTCAGAAGGTAGTGAATTATATGGGAGGAAAAACAATCATGTATATTCCTGCAAAATTGAGAAAGTTGTGAAGGATGGTGAGGAAACCCGTTATGAGGTTGCTTGGCTAGACAAATATGAAAGACTTCCTGAGAATACAGTCATCAATGAAGAAGATCTGATTAGGTGTAAATTGCGATTTAGTAGAGCTTTTCTAAGGTCCTTTATCAGAGAGTCTACATATCGAAGCATTCCTTGGGTCTTACATGAAAAATTGGCAAAGAAGCATGGAGTACCAACTGGTCCTCCGGATGAGCTTAAGGATCAAATATGTATGCAGGATGGTGTTGTTGTTATTAATAGGAAGAAAAAGAAAAGTGAAGATAGAGTAAGTGCTTTGCTAACTGTGGGCATATTGTCCTGTTATTTTTGTCACTCTGTAAACTGTTATTCATGTACTAACAGTCTTGTTTATTCAGGAGGCAAAAGAGAATGGCTTCCAAGATTCAAATGAGATAGGAAAAGGTAATGCTGTTGAATTTTGGCTTGTTGTTATTTACTTTCTATTCCATAGAGTTATTTCTTCTACTTATTGGTACTTACACAGTGAAAAAGCTACTATTTTGTATATAAACCTAAAGCTCTTCGTCTCAATTAAGTTTTAATAGTAGCATAAGATGATTGCATATTAACTTAACTAAGTTGCATCAAATCTTAAATGGTTACATATCTTGTAAATGTTACATACTTACTTGAAGTGTAACATCTTAGGTAGATTAGATCCTGTGACAAATTATTCAGCAACACATTGAGCAGTTTTAACAAAATAAGAAATTTAAGTAATTGTGTGTCTGGAAAAACATGAAAAGAAAAAATCAAACATTGGACATCACTTACTTAAACTTTTCCCAGACACAAATTGTTAAGCAACATCTTGAATATGTTCCATGTTTACGTGGAAAGTGTTAATTAACTAAGAAATGTTATATGTTTACTTGAAAGTGTTACATAATTGGGATTTTATTATTTAATGGAATCTTTTATCTAAAGAAACATACCTCCTCATTCCACCTTTATGTTGTATATTTTGGAACTGGTGGTAGTATGATATGAAGCGGTATTTCTGCTGTCTATTTTCTCATGCTCCGTATTAATGCTTCCTCTTCACTGCATTGGCATATACAGAAGACAACCTGAACGCAGAGTCCATTAGATATCCAATCGATGATCTTTTGGTGCAGTGTGCAGAGTCCGATAAACACTTGGTTGAACGCCCTTCTCCGTGTAGGGAATTTAACGTCTCAATGGAATGCATAGGGGATCTTTTGATGGTATGGGACTTTTGTACTTCGTTTGGCAGGTTGTTCCACCTGTCGCCATTCTCCCTTGAAGATTTTGAAAGTGCTGTCTGTCACAAAGGCAGCAACATTGTTCTCATATCTGAATGTCATTCGGCCCTTCTTCGCTTTCTTTTGAAAGATAACGGCGAGTATTTCATGGCTGTACAGAAGAAAAGACAGAAGCTGAAGGTAATATTTGAATCATGTAATATTTTCTTTTGAAGGTCATGCCTTCTTTAACTCTTCAAGGGTTTGTGTTTATTTTGGACATATGATTCGTTAACCTTCTTGTGTAGCAACACAATCTTATCAAGTACCATAGTTTGTAAACTCTGATGATAATGATGAGTATCTTTGAAAGGCGAAGTTGGAACTTGTCCTGATGTGACGCAAGCTCCAAAAATCCCGAGGGGATTATTGGAGGGAAAAAGTCTCAAGGGCTAATGCCCCGATATTCTTGGGACTTCCGTCTCCTGCGTGCTTTGTAGCTTTAATATGTTTATGCGCCATTTCGTAGAATTTGGTGATTTGTATAATGTAATGTATGTATGCTGTTATGCTAGGCATTTATAATGATTGAATTTTATATAGATGAATGTATTTTCCACTTCTAGATATAGTTTTTGCTACTTCTGATGTAAGTAATTATATGAAAATGTTCCTCGTGGATAACCTCTTTCCCATGATAGGCAAAATGCCCATGACCTGAAATCAATAAATTAAAGCTGATGGTTCAAATTTATATTTGTAAGTTCACTTTTGAAATAAAATATTTGTTGTAAATATATGCAAACTGACTCATAAATCAGAATGTGTTTGACATGTTTCACTGATGGGATATTTTCTCTCTTGTGAGGCAAGTAACTATTAACTGTGCATTCTTGTTTACAGCCTGATGATATTAGCTATACTTTCTTTGTTGAACACTAATCATAGTTTTAAACCTTTTTTATTTTTCTTCCAGATTACTTTAATCAATTGGATGGAGTATTTGTCTGATTTCTTGGAATTGATTGGTATTATAGAATTGTCTAATCATGTTGCAACGATTAAGAGGGGTCACTATGGCCTTGTAGACATTCAGGCCAAATTGGCAATCTTGCGTGAACTGGTCTGTCAAGTCATTGAGACAGAGTATTTTAAGGAGAAATTGGATGAGGATATTGAAAAGAAGCAGGCACTTGCAGCAACAAGGAGAGATGAAATTTTGGAAGAATCTAGGAAGAAGAGGGAAGAAGACCATTTGAAAATACAGTCTAATGGGAAGGAAGCAACAAAAGGGTGTGGCAACTCCTCAGATACTGGGAGCGATAACTACCTCAGAGAGAATGGAGATGTGCCAAGTAGGAACGGCAAACGAACATCATCTCAATCAAAACATTCATTAGAAGACAGGTTTGTTTTTTACGTACTTGAAATCTTTCTGGAATTTAACTTAATGATGTCGGTTCTTATTTTTCTTTTTTCTGTCTCCTGTTGCTTCCTCTCTGACGTCTGCTAGTGAGAGTGAGCTACTAGCAGATTCATTTAAAAAAGCTAAGATGAGAAAGGTTGAAGTCAAAAATGCTACAGAAAAGATGAATGGTTCCTCGAAGATTGCTTCTGACAAATTGATAAAGGATGAAGGGAAGGAAACATTAGACAACAGGAGTAAGGATCAAAGAGCTCTTCACAAAATGCGGAAGAATGAGATAAAGGAGCATCTTGAAAACAGGAGTAAAGAGCAAAGGGTGAGCCCACGCTTCTCTCGATCTAGTTCTCTGGTTTTCTTTCTTTGACACACGAGCATGTAGTCTTGTGTTTAAACAGAATTTTTGTTACCTAGATATCTGTTGAAATAGCTTCATGGTCTCACTTGACATAAATGTCTTATACCTATTTATTTGTTAAGCAAGTTCCTTGTGTATCTTCAAATTGCAGAAAGAATATCTTGAACGGGAAATAGAGAAGAGAGTAATACGCACCAATCCATTGGGTAAGGACAGAGATTATAATAGGTATTGGTTTTTCCGCCGTGATGGAAGAATATTCGTTGAGAGTTCAGATTCTGTCCAGTGGGGTTATTACTCTTCCAAGGAAGAGGTATTGATGCTACACCACACTTTCTCTTATGGTTTTTCTCTTATATCGTGATAATCTTCAGCTTTTCCTGGTAACAGCTTGATGCTCTGATTGGATCACTGAATGTGAAGGGTGTAAGAGAGAGGGCTCTTAAAATGCAACTGGAAAAACTCTATGACAAAATAAGGTGAGTTAAACTTCAGATGAAACATTTTGATTTTCTTATATTCTTTAATTGGAATCCTTAACGTGACTTAGAAGGAGACCACAGTTCCCAAAAAAAATCCTGTACTTGTATTAGTTTTAAGGAAAACACAACAAGGTGACCTGAACTTATCAAAATAAAAATAAGATTAGTTGAACATCCATGAAATATTTTGATTTGTTCATATCATTTTATTTGAATTTTTGGGATTATATTGGGTTTGTTGTTGTTTGTTGTATTTGATTTGAATTTTGGAGACATCTATGTTACCATTTTCAAAAAAATAAAATAAATAAATTTGGAGACAAATTAGAAAAGAGGCCATGGTACTAAACTCATGTGAGAACTTGGTTGGGTGGTCTATATTTGGTCCTAGTTTTAGGCTAAGCAATTTTTATATCATCTGGGAAACTGTAAATAGTCTTTTGTGATGTGTGCTTTCTGCTGGCATGTTTGACATTTGCTGCTTAATTAATTAAGCTGTAGTAATGTGAAGTCCGCCTGATTATCACGCACAAGTTCCATTTGACTAAGCTCTCCAAATTTCGATACTTCTAGCAGTGCTTGATCCATATTAGTTCAGGTTTAGACACTGCCGTTACCCAATACTTTGCTTCTGCACTTGATCTCGCAATTAATTTTGTTTCTTACTTTTGGAGACATCAAAATTTCCCCAACTAGAATGCTGTATCCAGAATCGTTTGCTGGAGGGTGACCTTGCCCAAGCTGTATCTGTATATCCAACAATCTGCTTATGTCCTCCGGTATTCATAAAGTAGTCCTTTCCTTGGAGCAGAGTTTCTGTACTAAATTCTGGACAGGCATTTGGATTGGGAGTACTAGTTTGAAGAGATCCAGATCTATTTAACAACACTATAGCAAAGGATGGCAAAGTCTGAGATTTTTATTCAGATACAGGCTGGCTAGTAGAATTCAGAAGGAATCTAAAGGACTGGGAGGTGTAGGGTTTCTGCAACTGCTACAACAGTTGGATTCAGTTTTAATTGATCAAAACAAGGACTGCTTGATTTGGGTGAACAGCAAGGACAAAATGTTTTCTGTAAACAGCTGCTATGGTCTGTCACTAAAGTTATCTGGTCAGGGTGTTTTCTAATTGCCCTGGAAGATGATATGAAGCAGTGTGGGGGGGGTGCAAGTATTGTGGGGCGCAAGTCCCAACCTTCCGGGCTTTCGCTTAGGCATAAGTCCTGATGTTCTGGTGTTCATTTGGGGCTTAAACCCAGAGAACTTTTTCAATTTTGAGTTAAAATTGCTTAATATATCCTTTTTAAAATACTTTAATATTCTAAAGTTAACTCATAGTAAATTTTCAAACAAAAAGAAAAAGAACTCAGAAGTCATAGGTCCTTTCTAATTGTTTAACCTAATTTCATAATCTTCTCTTTCTCGTTTACTGAGTAACAAATACTCTTTGGACTTTTGTCTGTAAAGTGCAAACTACAAAGTTTGTTTTATTAAAAGAGGTTCTACCAGAGGCCTAACTAATGTTTTATTAAGTTTGTTTTTATTGTCTATAGTTGTTCCTTTAGAAGTTGTATCTGCCAAAAAATTCTCCAAATTGTGAAGATATTCCAATATGGAGGAGAAATTGTTCACTAGCTTTTATATTTTCTTGTGTGCATGTGTTTCTCCTCCCCTGTGACCACGTTTTAACGTGGATATTTGTGCATGCTCACTTGTGGAAAAAAGGTTGACACTATTAATTTAAAGTTTGAGCAAAGGATCAAATTCTCCTTATGCGCTTGACTCTTCTGATATTGCTTATCTGGACATCGCTAAGTGGTTTCCTCTCCATCTCTGAATGTCTTTGGTTTAACTAATTGCAGCGTGGAACTTCAAAAGAGATCTAAGGAGGTGCCTCATAAGGAAGCAACGGATGAAGATGTGGTTCGGAGATCAATGCGTGTCCGTGCTCCACCAAGGGATAATCCTGCTCTTGCCTTTTTGAAGTATGTTAACAAATGGAAGGAAGACTGACTTGGAAGTTAGGCAATGGTGACATACTCTGCTGTTCGGATTTTGTATTGAAATCACAGCCAACCATAAATACGAGATGAATATAGGGTAATGAAATTCATCCTGCATTTGTTAAAATGGCAGTTCATTTTTTTTTCTTCGCATTTGAACGCTGGGCATGATAGGAATGAAATTTTGTTCTTCATTCCTGTGATTATGGTACAGATGTAAGGTTACTGTTCCAATTTTGTATACAATGCCCATCGGCTGGTAGATGTTTTATTAATATAGTTGCTAGCATCAGTACTTTCCTCTAATAATTTTGTCTATCCACATTTGATCATATTGTGATAAGAATGAAATACATATCATTTTATACAAGAAAGTATCATTTTAAGCTGATTGGCTCGCTGAAACACGTAAGTAGAGGCTATAGAAAATGTTTGAAACACTGGTTGAAACCAGAGTAGATAGCACTAGAGGTCTGTTAAGTGTGTTTTATTGCAAGTAACATCTTCGACCAGAAAATGCACTTTAAATGACTATCATTGACGTTTAAAAATGAAGTCAGAGTGTTTTTTTTTTTTAACTCTTTCAGACTAAAAGAAATTTTGATGTTATCAGCAATATTCTGGGGGAAGGATTTTAACTTTAAAGATGTTAGTGATAATGTTGTTTGGGCTTCCTTTTAACTTCTTCAACCTTATAAAAGTACACTAGTGTGAAATTTTTGCTGCTTGTCCTTTTTTTAGTAGTTGTTTAATAACCTTTTTATTTCTGTTGCAACTGATAGACCTTTTAGATCACGGTCTAAAAATCGTTTTTGAGCAAACTGAAAATGTCATGAGAAAACATCACTGCAGTCTAAAAATATGTACGTTAGATCACAAAATCTAATATTTTATGAGCAAATTGAAACTTATATGAGCATACTTTATATCTTAAACATTGTCCGGAAGGGGTAATTTTCCGAGGGCTAAAGTTGTATCCGAACAATGGGCTAAAAAGGGGACATTTGCCTAAATCAGTCTACACTAATCGCCAGGGAGCATAACCTATTGGAACAAAACCACTCTACACCGGCAAAATTTCTGAGAATAATTTATTTGGAAAGCACTCATTTGAAAATTCGCTTTATTTCTTTTTACATTATGTACAGGTCTTAACCGTTTGCTTCATTAAACACCAACAGTAACATTTGCTAGCATCTGATCACAAGAAAACTGAAGTTTACATGAATGTCAAATGGGTGATGCTTTGCTGTAGATGTCACAATTACATTATCTCAACAACACAGCGTCCAGAAATGGCTCCCTGATCAAGATCTTTGTATGCCTGTTCGGCCTCCTCGAATTTGCATGTCCTTGAAACAGCCGCAGTTAGATTGAATATGCCACTTTCGGCGAGTTTAATCAGCTTAGGGAGATCTTGTCTTGCTCTGGCTCCATAAGAACCAATTACTTTTATCTGGCATCATAAATATCAACAGTGAGAATGGGAGCGCTGCTTAAACTCTAAGGAAAACACAACTGTGCTCAGAAAATATATAATCGTATGACCTTACCTAAACATAATATGGATTTTCATGCTCCAAATATAGTAATAAATTCCCAATGTATATGGACTATTTTCACCTTTCGTAATGAGTTGAAATTCTTATTAATATACACCAGTATGGTGTTTGATGTACCATTTTAATGACTTAACTATCTGTATGTTTTAAAAATCGACATACAGCATATTTTTCTAACAGAACACAGACTAGGCCCATGTCAATTCATACACTGAGTCACTGACATGTTGAATAAATAAATAAATTCATACACTGACATGGCAAGTGATGTCGAGTGTCCACTCAATGTATGGGCAAAAATGAGCATTGAATTCACTCTAAGCTTGGCGTGTATGGGCAACCAGTATATGCAAAGTTATTCTTGTAGTCAACCTATCCCATCTATGAGGTCCACTAAAACTTCTGTATCACCTTGCAGTAGAAATTACAGTCCAAATTACATGCACTGGATGGATATTACCCTTTGTTATATTTACCCCTTAAAATCTTCATTCTAACAGAATGCGTTTTCAAAAGTATCTGTATGCATATGAATAGTAAAAATGACCCATCATTTTCATTCAATGCATAACAATTTAAGACATATCAAAAGAGGGAACGGATCTTTAGGATTAGCAGATTGGAATTGAGGGTGACAACTGACAAGCAATAAAAGACCTCCTGCACATGAAAACACACCTGTCGTCGCACTAGGTGGTTTATATCCACCTCCCCCTTAGCACCAGATAGAGTCAGTCCGATCATCACAGCTTTGCCTCCATCCCGAACGCTCTGCACGCATTGCAAGAATGTTTGTGGTTTCCCCAAAGCTTCAACAGCTACGTCAACACCCATGCCTCCTGTGATGTCCTGTACAATTTGAATAGCTGATAACATTAGTTTAAGCAGTTGGTATGTTCTCACATGCCAAGGGAAACATTTGCTTAAGAAGAAGAACCTAAAACAATCTGAAAAGCCAAAAACTATGGATCTCCCAACAAACGCACATGTAGGACATTTGAGAATGTTAGAGGAAAAATTCAAATACAAATAAACAAAATGCCAAACAGCTACTAATTACATGCTATTTGTAATAGGTGGAATGTCTTAATTAGTCTTATATTCATGAGCTTTCCTCAACTATTGGACCATAATGATAGTTGCAACACACTTTTTGTCAGCAGTTCAGGATTGAAAAGTTAATAACTGGTGAATAAAAGCAAAAGAAATTAACTAATAATGTACCAATAGTTAAATAGTACTAGCAACCAAGGGTGTGGCCTAGTGGTCAATGAAGTGGGAGGAGAACCTTGAGGTCTTAGGTTCAAATCCCAACGGAGGCAAAACACATCAGGAGATTTCTTCCTATTTGCCCGAGCCTTGGTGGGCAGAGTTACCCCGTACCTAACTGTGCCAATGGGAGGTAACATGTACCCCGTGGAATAGTCAAAATACGCACAAGCTGGTTTGGACACCACCGACGTTTAAAAAAAAACTAGTTCATTAGGACGGCCTTGCCATTAATCACCTGAAAGTCCGAATTCTCTATCATACTGACTTTTACCCATAGGCGTGAGTGTGTGACATAGTAATCAAACATCAAATAGAGCAATATTATACAAGGAGATTAACCAGAATGGAGATACCAATAGACAAAGTAAAGCATCAGAAACATAAGGAGCAAAAACTAGCTAGAGAGAATGATGGAAAACAGAAAGATGTTAATGAAAGGAAGAAGCTGCTGCACAGCCAGTCTCACCGATAACTAATTATTTAAGTCATGAGATTTCACTTAAACAAGATTTGCAGCCTGTATTTGACAAAATCCAAAGAAAAATGTAAATAGTAGACAGAAACTTAGTGTGAAAACAGCCCTTCCAGAATACACAAGTTGGCTAACAAACTCAAGGTCAAAATTCAAGTACTCGCAAATTCAGAATCTATCTATCTCACTTGGAATAATTTCATGGTCCAGTTGCACAGCATTTTCCTATAATTTTCTACAACAGAACACATAGAGATGTACTCTTGGCCTTGATGTATATTACCATACGATCCATGTATTTATCTAGAAATCAGACATAGTAAAAATTGTATGGTTTTTGATAGTTAATTTGATAGTATGCACATAATGAGTTAAGTGGAGAAGTCTATACTTTTATTCTCTTCACTGCGTCCTCCTTCAATGCATTTACACAATGAGTGGCTCCGAACATTTTAGCTTTCTGCAATTTCTCATCTTGCACATCTACTGCAATAATCTCTGATGCCCCAAATGCTCTTGCTATTTGCAGACAGCTGCACCATGTTATCAGGTAATAAATCATAGAAGCAAATCAGCATAAAAGTAGCAAGCTTAATACAGAAAACCCACCCAGATGATAGTAGGGGTAAGAACGGACAAAGATAAAGTATGAAGAAGAAAATGGTATCCTAAGAAACCAACTGTGAATGTTAATGCATAATAATGAAGAACAGAACATGACATTGAATAAATTGCCCGAATTAAAATGGAAGTTACTATTTAGATATATTCAGTGCCTCATCATTGTTCAGACCGCTGGCATAATGTGGGTATGTCAGAAACACTGAACATTTTGTCTTCCTCATTTCATAACTCTCAACATTAATCAAATTAAGATGGTCCACGCTCGTGCTAGGTCTATCGCCTAATCCAGTCCCTTTGTATTCGGCCTGATGGCTACAGGATAATAGGGTCCAATAGGGTTTAAATGACTGATGCAGGAGCCTGCTATGCCTTGGCAAATTATCTTTTCATTTCAAAGTACCGCCAGAACAGCGGTCTAAATAGATCAGAATATTAAATTTGGGATCTTCCCACTCGGCAACAGGGTAGCAAAAAATGAATTGCCAAATGGACGCCTATTTCATATCTTGATGTGACTCATCCACACGTTCTATATATTTGATGTGAAACAGATCCCAATTGTCATGCACTTGAGAGAACATCGTGCACATTTGGCTGTGTTTGTATCTGCTATGTGATAAAGGTCAGAAAAGGAAACTGACTACTGCAACAGGGCCAACTGTGTGTTAGACATGTTTCAAAGTGCATCCACACATCAAATTTGAGCGGATATTAATCCTTTTTTAACTATATATCGATGGTAGTTTTTCGTTTTTTAATTAAATTTCCTAATCAATATATGATTCATCTCAACAATTCTCCTAGCACACAGTCTCCAGTATCCTAAGGCAACAATGACATTAATTCTCAACACTTTTGTCCGCTTACACAAAACTAATTTTTTGACTCTCGTAAGTTCAGTATTTGGAAAAACTTGTGTAGTATATTTTCCCTAATCACTATATGATTCATCTCAACGATTCTCCCATATGGCACTCAGCCCCCAATATTCAAAGGCAACGATGAGATTAATTCTTAATACTCCTGTCAGCTTACACAAAACAAATTTATCTTTCTTTTTTGACTGGGAAGTTTAGTATTTGGAAAATCTGCGCCTCCTATTTTGACTTGATTCTAAGAGCTATTGGTATCTGAGTTCATAATCAGAAGTTGAATACAAAGCCAATGCATGATAACTTTTCACCTTGAGCCAACACCTCCTATGCCAATCACGGCAATAGCATCACCTGGGCGCACCTCTGTAGCATGAGCCATAGCCCCATAGGCAGTAAAAACTGCACATCCTAAAATGGCAGATTCTGTATATGGCAATGAATTTGGTAGAACAGCCAATGCATGTGCTGGCACAACGCAGTATTCAGCAAGACCTCCCATGCTATACATATACACTGGCTTACCTGAAAGATAACAATATGTACCAAATATCTTAATGTTAACAACATTGGGCAATTGACGAACTACATTGGAAGAGAAGAATAAGGATTTGATGAAAAAACACGATAAAAGTTTCATTCATGTATCACTATGCCAGCAACCATAGACAGCCCAATAGCCGATCTGAACACCAACCATCTTAGCTTTCAAATGGCGGTCCATAAAGGATCATACTCATAATACATATCAGTTAATCACTTATGCCTCATCCCCAAACTAGTTGGGGTCCATTATATGGAGCTTTTGAACCCTCATATCTCAAAAAATAGAAGAATAAAATACACATCGAAACTGTTGACACGAAGCATGTGGGTGTGCTTTTGAAGGTGAACAAATTTTAACTAATAATTACTATTATTCTGAAATACGGTTTTTTTTTCTTTTGAAAAAGCAAGTATTATATTGATGTATTTTTGGGAAGAACCCCATGAACAAGCGGTATATATGATTTATTACTTGTACCTATTACTTTCTGATAAATGGACCTTGGGCCTAACTCAACCCCAAAAAAAGATCACCCATCCCTTTATGGACCGATTTAGGACTCTTCAACACTTCCTCTTCTTTTATTTAATTCAAAAAGCTCAACAGAAAATCAAGAATCTCCCATGTCAAAAAATGATCTTTAATTTACTGCAGCAGCCTAAAGGAACAAAAGTCAGTTTTCCTTTGTCCACCACACCAACTTTTAACTCTTTTTATTTTTCTTGTGGGTTAACAAGAATCCAGATAAATAAGCCACATTAGCCTCTCTTTTTTTACTGAGGAGTAAGCCACATTTAGCTTTTCTGGCAAAAGAAATCAGTTTACAAGAATTCCAAACACTAATGCTTTACAATAAGACTGATCGAAAGATCAGAATACCTTATAGGGGTAAGAGGAAAATATTAGTACTGCTGATCAAAATGAAGCGAAAGGTTCCAAATAATCAACCATTTCTGTGAAATGGCCGAGGAAACTATCGGTCTTGCGGATCACAATGGAGAGCAAGGTTCCAAGAAAGCAATGGCACTTGAGGCAAAGAACTGACCTCTCCGTGTCCCCTTACAAAGAGAAGAAAAAGCACAGCATACTAAACTGTTGCATCGAGGGCTCTGGGGAGGATAAAAATGTATAAGGTCTTACCTTAAAGAGGAAAAAAAAGGCCTTTCCAAGGCTTAGACAATCACCTTTATGTCAGCACTGGAGATATCTTACCATCATATGAAGGTCTCTTTCTTTCAGTCCAATTTGGAACCAAACACTTCTTTTTTAAAAATAATATATTTTATAAAATATTTGGGCAAGAGTATACATGAAGTATAACAAAAAGTAGAAAACCTACAAAAGATACGATTTTTCATGAACGACGCCCATTCTTCTATACAAATAGGAACAACATGAGTGGACCAAAAAGAAATAAGGGGTAAGAGGTTGCTCCTTAATTCGGAACCGAACACTTCTACTCCCCCCCCCCCCCCCCCCCAAACACAAAAGACCTTCAACTCCAGCTAATGAGCATGTGAAACATTCACATACATCCTACACACTGCTGAAAAATAACACTAGCGATATGTGATAGCAGTTCTAACTATATTAACATACTTCTTCCCTGTGTCCTAAATTCTTCAATAAAAGTTAACTCCAAGTAGCAGTTTTTAACTCTTTTTTTCCTTTTAAACTAGGTGATATGAGTTCAAAATATCCTGGACCACCTATCGATGTCTTCCATCTCAAGCAAAAAGTAACATCCACCAGAACTAGTAATACAGCAAGAATGGGAAAGAAATCTGACACCCAAACAAAGTCCTTGACAGTCGCAAAGAAAATAAATCAGTTTGATTCCCATATAAATGAGACTTTGCTGAAGAAAAATTCCAACGAAGACCTATACTGATTTTAGGACAATGATAAGCTATCTGTTTAGTAGCTAAAACAAACTACTAGCATAGCAAAAAGGCAGCAAATTGAACATTTGATGCATATTGCATTAACGAAATATGCTTGACCTGAATGCTTGAGAAGACTGTACGTTCAATTGTGAAACTCAAATAGAAACCAGAAAAATTTGCAAGTAATAACAGCCTGCTTACCGCTATTGCGGAGGAACAGACGTGTTTCCCCATCATAAAGGGTTCCCTTCGCTCGGTTATAAGCAAAGAAAGCCTCGCATAAGTCATCTTGACCCTGTGTTCATTAGATAACTATGGCATCAAAGATTTGGCATGACTGCATCATGATAAGCAAATATTGTCAGTTTCATAAAGAAACAAATCTAACTATTGTCACCTTAGAGCAGAAGAAACAGCTACCACAAGGCATAATGAAAGCTCCAACAACTTGAGATCCCACAGGATATCTGAAAAATTATAACAAAAACTGCTCATCATTGACTCACAGAGAACAATAGAACACAGCACTTTTCAAGAAGATGTAATTGTTTTAACCTTTCAATGATTTTACTGTCTGTGAGCTGCCCATGTTCAACCACTTCACCAGTAATCTCATGCCCCACAACACAAGGGCTAGCAAATGGAAGTTCACCTTTTATTACATGCAGGTCAGAGTGGCAGACCCCACAGGCTGCACTTCAAAAACACAACACAGTAACTCTTTAATCATGGATTTAAGTAATATACACTAAAGATTTGTTTACACTATCAGCATCTTTTAACCTGATATAGTAGGTTAGTTACCAGGCTTATCATAAGCTTTGCCTTTAATTACCTTACAAGTGACTTGACTGAGTAAATATTTTGAACATCGTCCATGCACAGAACTTAAACTCTGTTATCATATCCTTAAAATATAGATAGAATTGCACTCGCATATGAAATAGAACCATACAGGAAATAACTTGCAATGCAGTTCAAAAAGACACCTTTTTTCTGGGCAATTTTCCAAAGACTACTCCATCTGTTCCCAATTTATGTAATGCACTCTCCTTTTTAGTTATTCAGAATGATAAATTTCTATATTTAGAAAAAAATGCTTTAGACTTTTCACTTTAACATTAGTGAGAGGATTTATAGCTATAAATAAAAAAGTATCCATGGATTATTTAGATCACAAATTTCAAAAGTCTTTTTTTTTTCTCAGATCACATTTTCTTGGATTAACGAGTAGAAAGAGTAATCACCTTTAGTTTTGATGAGAACTTCATTAGCTTTAGGGCGAGGCATGTGAAAGTCTTCAAAAGTGAGGGGTTTGCCCGGTTCCCAAAACACAGCAGCGCGCATATGAGATGGCCCACCGCTTAGATGGTAGTACGATGACGCTGATGCTGCTGTACTCTTCTCGGATCCGGAAGTCGAATTATTGGAATCGGAACAAAAGGGTCGATTCCAATCGCCATTAGAAGAAGCACAGAGTGTTGATCTTGCTGATGAAAGGCCAAACTTTGATGGTGATATGATTCGGCTGGTTTTAATGGCGCTGCGGAGAAACCGAGGGAACGACATTGTTGAGTTAATAGCCTTGAACAGTAGTGTCTTTTTCTTGTTCTAAGTGGACAGTCAACTGTGCAAAATGTTTATCCACTCATTGGAAGCGACTTCTTACTATTTTATTATTCATTATTTTTAATGTTAATTAATAATAAAATTGATCATATTAATCTTAATTTATTCATTACAAATATAACAAATTACTTTCTGAGATAAACTTTAAAAATAAAACGTTAATTTCTTTTTTATATTTAAAAAAATTAAATATTATAAATCACAAAAAAAATTAAAAAATAACTTAAAGGGGCGGAGGCCTATAGTATTAACATAACGGATAGCATTCAGAAATGGGTCAATTTTTAAAGTAGAAGTGATAGCACAATGTATAGGATCTCTCCTATTTTCATAAAAAAAAATTACTTTAGATAAAAAAATATCTTCAACTATGTTATTCCTTTTCTTTCTTTATTTTCCTTTTCATCTTTATTTTTACTTTAGATAAAAAAATATCTTCAACTTTATTTTTCTTCCTTTTTACTTTACAATTTAAAAAGGAAGTTCTTATTTTTTTTAAATTATGTTCTTCTCTGTATATATATCTAAGGACGATTTAATCATTTGATGTATTTGACTGTGCCGGTCAAATAATATATGCTTTTCATATGAATTAAATTGTATTGGAAATCATTGACTCAGAATGAATATGAAATAGGAAGAAGTGAACAATATTTTTACCAGATGTGTATATGGTTGATGTTTATTGCTGGATTTCATGGAAATAGTGCAAAACCCAATTGTTTGTCAAGGTAGTGTTCTTTCTTTTCAGTTTTTTTCTTTTTATGAAAGTATTTGATGGATTTGAGTGACTTTCAAAAATGAAGAAATTGCTTGAGAGAAAAGACAGAGAAAATAAGTTTCTTTTAAAGCGGTTGAAGGAAGAGTTAGGCGAGAAACATTGAGTTTTGTGAATGAAAATATTGAGGTTTGTGAATGAAAATATTGAGGTGGTAAGTAGTAATTGGTAACCACCCTCCACTTCCAACCAAGATGTTGTGAGTTCGAGTCACCTAAAAGCAAGGTGAGTAGTTCTTGGAGGGAAGGAACCGAGCATCTATCGGAAACAAACTCTCTATCCAAAGTAGGGATAAGATCTGCATACACACTAATCTTTCCAAATCCCACTAATAAAGTTATATTGGATTGTTGTTATTGTTGTAAGTAGTAACTGGTAAGAAAGATGAACAGGGAGATCCAACAGCGAAAAATAAACATGGAAATATAGCAGAAAGAGAAAGGAAAGATATAGCAAATTAATATTAAGGCGGGTCCCACAATTCCAAATGTCAATCAGTAACACCCTCACACAAGTATGACATGACATATCTCACACATCATAAAATTTCTCCTCTCCTAGGGTGATATCGCTAATTTGCTAATGGGCATCAACCTTCATGAATCTCTGAAAGCTAAACAGAAATTCCAGATAATTGTTATTAGGAAATTTTACATGCAAAGTATGCACCCTATTTATTATAAATTAAAATTATTTTAAAATATTATTTTTTATAGCTATTTTTTATATTTTATAGCAAAATAGATATTTATGGTATATATTATCATTGAGACATGAAATACATTATTTATGTTTTTCCTCTCTCTTTCTTTCAATTAACACACGATTCTATCTCAGACTTTTTCTTCTTTCTCTCTCTTCGAACAAAATACTTGATTCTAATCGTGAATTCTCTGGCCGAATAAAAAATATACCCGTATTTGGTTGCTAAGTTAAACACCTAAATAACCAAAGGAAAACTACATGGAAACACCATACATAACTAAAAACCTGATTCGTATGGATCTTCCTTTTTGGTTGAGCGCATCACTGAGAAGAAACATAATCAGCAGTCTGAAAATCGGAGTAGTGCTTCACATTCAGCATTTGTACTGCTTAGTTTCTATGCCGGATATTTGCAATGGATTTGTAATGCAATATTAGAAAGAAAGAGACTGCGACTTTCTTCTACGCCGGATATTGCAATGGATCCTCTACACGGATACTGCAATAATTTTTACGTCGGAGAAGATTTGAGGGCCGGGATTTCTGTTCGTCTCCATTTTTAGTTTTAATACAATGTATACAATATTTTGTTTGGCCGAAAAATACCATCTCCGTCGAACTTTCTTCTCTTCTTTGCTATTTAGTCACATATAATGATACAAACATATTGTATTCTGTACAAATTCACTCAAATACATTATATTTTTATATAAATACATTATTTTTTTCTTGTATTTATGTATTTCGAAGGTTAGTATATTTTTAATACAACTGAATAGACATGTATTCATGCATGAATACATGATATAAACATTGAAATACACTGAATACAAACATTAAAATAGAACAGAATATAAATAATGAATATATTTAATTTTAAAATACAGTGAAATACAGTAAAATTCACTAAATACAAATAGAAATACAGTGAATACAACCAATGAAATATATTGAATACAACAATAATAACTTCTATTAGGAATAACTAAAATATTGTTAGTACAAACACATTTGAATACACTGAATATAAGATAGCAAATACAATAAATACAAACACTGAATCTAATGAATGCAACAGTAAAAAAATAAAAATATTGAAACTAACTAAATATAAAAGTTAAATACAACTGAAAATTTATTCTAATTAATTGGGTTGATAATGAGGCATGTTAAAATTGATTTTGCTGAGTTATATTATGAGTGTATCGTAAGTGATATTATTTTCGTTATTAGACAGATGGACATATTATCACGACCCAAACTCCCTCTGAGACATGTCGTGACGGCACCTAGTCTCTACGACTAGGTTAGCCTAACAGATTGCGGAAATAACAATAATGGAAGCAAAACTAAACAACTAACTGCATTAGATACTGAAAAACCAATAATAATGCCGCTCGGCATATACAATAACCAAAATACTAGACGTACACAGTTTCCCAAAAATCGAAACATCATAAGTCACAAGCTACAGAAGGAAACTAGTATCTCTATACACTAGAGTCTAATAAAAGAAGTAAGGAATGTAGATGACATAGGAGGGAATAGAGGGGGACTCCGAGGTCTGCGGACGTGACATATATACCTTGAAGTCTCCGTACAGCAGCAAGCACTCTCAGCTAGTAGTTGGGCTGATAAAAAATACCTGGATCTGCACACAAACAATGTGCAGAAGAGTAGCATGAGTACACCACAACGGTACCCAGTAAGTGCCAAGCCTAACCTCGGTAGAGTTGTGACGAGGTCAGGTCCAGGCCCTACTGGGATATAATAATAAGATAGATGCTCTAATAAAAATGAAGTAAAACGGAGAAGACGACAACAAGTATTCACAAAGCAATAAAGACATCACAAAATGGTATAACAATAGGGGCACTCCCGAGATATCGTCTTGTAGTCCCAAAAGTAAATATATAAGGAGAACTCCCGAGGTACCGCCTCATAGTCTCAAAAGATGCAGGAAGAACTCCCGAGGAACCGCCTCGTAGTCTCAAAAGTAAATGTGCAGGGAAAACTCCCAAGGAACCGCCTCGTAGTATCAAAAGTAAATGTGCAGGGAGAACTCCCAAGGAACCGCTTCGTAGTCTCAAAAGTAAATATACAGGGAGAACTCCCGAGGAACCGCCTCGTAGTCTCAAAAGTAAATGTGCAGGGAGAACTCCCAAGGAACCGCTTCGTAGTCTCAAAAGTAAATATACAGGGAGAACTCCCGAGGAACCGCCTCGTAGTCTCAAAAGTAAATGTGCAGGGAGAACTCCCAAGGAACCGCTTCGTAGTCTCAAAAGTAAATATACAGGGAGAACTCCCGAGGAACCGCCTCGTAGTCTCAAAAGTAAATGTGCAGGGAGAACTCCCAAGGAACCGCTTCGTAGTCTCAAAAGTAAATATACAGGGAGAACTCCCGAGGAACCGCCTCGTAGTCTCAAAAGTAAATGTGCAGGGAGAACTCCCAAGGAACCGCTTCGTAGTCTCAAAAGTAAATATACAGGGAGAACTCCCGAGGAACCGCCTCGTAGTCTCAAAAGTAAATGTGCAGGGAGAACTCCCAAGGAACCGCTTCGTAGTCTCAAAAGTAAATATACAGGGAGAACTCCCGAGGAACCGCCCCGTAGTCTCAAAAGTAAACACACAGGTCAAACCGATAAATACAATAGTTAACAACAAAATTTCTACAGTTATACTGATAAAGAACAAGGAAAAAAATAGGAATAACCTAGGCATGCTTCACAGAGTTCAAATAAGTAGTTAAAGCACGTAGACATGCGATATTAGACTAAGCAGGATAACTACACATATTGGAATTTGCTCAATCAAGAATGAAAACAGATTAATACTCATTTAAACGGTATAACTCAAATTAAAGGAAAAACAGGTTACTACTCAGTAAAATAAATTGGATTTTTCAACAAATAGCATGTGTACGTACTCATCACCTCACGTACACGGTGTTCACATTTTACAATAGTACCAAATTCTAAAAGGATTTCTCCCACATAAGGATAGACAAGCCACTTACCTCGAACCAAGCTCAATCAATCGGTAACAATACATTTTTCACGAATATCCGACTCCGAATGGCCCAAATCTAGCCAAAATCAATTACATACCATAAATACAACTATAAGAAATTAATCTAATTAATGAAATTAAAGCTAAAGCAAGAAATTAGAAAATCGTCCCAAAAGGTCTCATCGAGCCCACGTCTCGGAATCGGGTAAAAGTCACAAAATATGAACACCCATTCACTCATGAGTTCACTCGTACCAAAATTATCCAAATCTGATGTCAAAATCTCAATCAAAATCCAAAATCTTAGTTGAAGAACTTTTTCCCATTGTTTCCAAAATTTCAATCCAAATCCGAAATTAAATGATGAAATCAACCATATATTAGTGAAATATAACCATAAATGAGTTAAGAATCGTTACCCAAATATTTTCTCTGAAAATCCCTCAAATAATCGCCCAGTCCGAGCTCTCAAAGTCCCATAATCGAAATGGGAAATCAACCCTCGAAATCCTATTTCTGCCCAGCAAACTCGCTTCTGCGAGCCTTTAACCGCACCTGCGGTACCACACATGCGGGAAATCCATCGCAGGTGCGAAAATGACTTAAATGTTGGGACCGCATCTGCGAGCTTTGGGCCGCACCTGCGGTTTAACCTCCGCATCTGCGACCCTTGACCAAGCCGCCCATACCGCTCCTGCGACCATCATTCCGCATCGCGGATACGCAGATGCGGCTCCCTTCTCGCACCTGTGTTCACAGACCTCCTTGACCAAAAGCGCACATGCGCCCTTCACTCTGCACGTGCATGCCCGCACCTGCGGTCTCCCCACCGCAGGTGCGAAAATACCAGAAACCAGAAGCTTCAGCCATTTGCCTAATTCTAAAACTCAATCCGTTAAGCATCTGAAACACACCCGAGGCCCCCCAGGACCTCAACCCAATGTACCAACAAGTCCTAAAATACCATATGAACTTAGTCGAGCCCTCAAATCACATCAAATAACGCTAAAAGCACGAACCACCCTCAGATTCAAACTTAATGAACTTGAAACTTTAAACTTCTACAATCGATGCCGAAAACCTATCAAATTACGTCCGATTGACCTTAAATTTTGCACACAAGTCATATTCGACATTATAGACCTACTCCAATTTTTTGAATTTGAATCCGACCCCGATATCAAAAAGTCCACTACCGGTCAAAATTTCCAAAAAATTGACTTTCGCCAATTCAAGCCTAAATCAGCTACAGACCTCGAATTCATAGTCCGGACACGCTCTTAAGTCCAAAATCACCCATCAGAGCTAACGAAACCGATGTAACTCCATTTCAGAGTCGTCTTCACATAGTTCTGACTACGGTCGAAATCCTAAGGTTTAAGCTTCCGTTTAGGGACTAAGTGTCCCAAATCACTCCGAAACCACAACGACAACCTCCCGGCAAGTCACACAAGCAGAAAAAGGTACGGGAAAATAATAAACAGGGGATCAGGGCTATTACTATCAAAATGACCGGCCGGGTCGTTATATCCTTCCCCTCTTAAAATAATCGTTCGTCCTCGAACGAGCATAAAGACATACCTGAAGTGGTGAAAAGATGAGGATAACGACTGCACATATTATGCTCGGTCTCCCAAGTCACCTCCTCGACCGGCTAACCCCTCCAGTGAACCTTCATGGAAGTAATGTTCTTCGACCTCAATTTTCGAACCTGCCTATCCAAAATAGCCACTGGCTCCTCAACATAAGATAGATCCTTGTCCAACAGGACTGAGCTGAAATCCAACACATGATACTGATCACCGTGATACTTCCGGAGCATAGAAACATGAAATACCGGATGAACCCCTGCAAGACTGGGAGGCAAGGCAAGCTCATAAGCGAACTCCCCAACATGTTGCAACACCTCAGATGGGCCGATAAACCTTGGGCTCAGCTTGCCCTTCTTCCCGAACCTCATAATTCCCTTCATAGGCGAAACTCCGAGCAAGACCCGCTCTCCAACCATGAATGCAACATCACGAACCTTCCGATCTGCATAACTCTTCTTTCTGGACTGGTCTGTGCGAAGTAGATCCTGAATTACCTTCACCTTATCTAGCCTCGCCCAGCTTGAACTAACCCACTGGAGACCGACACTGCCTACCATACAGAGCCTCATACGGTGCCATCTAAATGCTCGACTGATAACTGTTACTGTAAGAAAACTCCGCAAGTGGCAAGAACTGGTCCCAAGCACCCCCATAATCTATCACACAAGCGCTGAGCATATCCTCCAGTATCTGAATAGTGCACTCGGACTGTCCGTCCGTCTGAGGATGAAATGTTGTGCTCAACTCAACCCGAGTACCCAGCTCCCATTGTACAGCCTTCCAAAACCGTGATGTAAACTGCATACCCCGGTCAGAGATGATAGAGACCGGTACGCCATGAAGCCTAACAATCTCGCGGATATAAATTTGAGCCAACTATTCGGAAGATTAGGTAGTCATCACAGGAATGAAATGAGCCGACTTGGTCAGCCTATCCACAATCACCCAGACTGTATCAAACCTCCGCTGAGTCCGTGAGAGTCCAACAACAAAATTCATAGTGATCCTCTCCCATTTCCACTCTGGAATCTCTATCTTCTGAAGCAACCCACCAGGCCGCTGATGCTCGTATTTCACCTGCTGGCAATTTAGACAGCGAGCCACATACTCTACTATGTCTTTCTTCATCCTCCTCCACCAGTAATGCTGCCTCATGTCTTGATACATCTTCGCGGCACCCAGATGAATGGAGTACCGCGAACTGTGAGCCTCCTGAAGAATCAACTCTTGCAAACCATCTACATTGGGCACACATAACCCGCCCTGCATCCTCAATGCACCATCATCCCCAATAGTGACCTCCTTAGGATCACCGTGCTGGATCGTGTTCTTAAGGACAAGCAGATGGGGGTCATCATACTGACACTCCCTGATATGATCATAAAGAGAAGACCGAGAGACCACACAAGCCACCACACTGGCCTTCCCGGGATGGTACAAAATGCTGATATCATAATCCTTAAGCAGCTCCAACCACCTCTGCTGACGCAAGTTAAGATCCTTCTATTTAAACAGATGCTGCAAACTCCGATGATCGGTATAGATCTCACAAGGGACACCGTACAAATATTGCCGCCAAATCTTCAAGGCATGAACAATAGCTGCTAGCTCAAGGTCGTGGACAAGATAGTTCTTTTCATGCACCTTCAGCTATCTGGATGCGTAGGCAATTACCCTACCATTCTGCATCAACACCGCACCGAGAACAATCCGCGATGCATCCCAATATATAGTATAAGACCCCGAACCTGAAGGCAATGTCAATACTGAGGCCGTAGTCAAAGCTGTTTTGAGCTTCTGAAAGTTGTCCTCACACTTCTCTGTCCACCTGAACGGAGCACCCTTCTGGGTCAGCCTGGTCATAGGTGCTGCAATAGATGAGAAACCCTCTACAAATCGACGGTAATACCCCGCACACTACAAGAAATTAGAGATATGACGACATTTATTAAATGTCACATTAAGATGCTTAAATGTCACAAATTCGTTTAGCGACATTTATTTTACATTTGCATCAAATGTCGTTAATTTTCCGATATTTAGGTAAATGTTGGTATGAATTTTACGACATGTAATTTATGACATTTTCGTAAATGTCAATAAGAAATTTATGACATTTAATTTATAATATTTAGGTAAACGTCAATAAGTTTTTTACGACATTTAGTTTAAGACATCTATGAAACGTCACTTAAAATTACCGACATTTTTCTTTAATGCCAGTAGGTAAATTTATGACATTTATGAAAATGTCGTATCCTCATTTACATGAATGTCAAAAACCGATTAGTGACATTTTTAACAACTGTTTAAAATGTCGTATTAAAAATTTTGACATTTAGATTAATGCCGGTACCAAAATTTTAAAATATTAATAATAATCCTCTATTTAGTTTCATCACAATACTTTACATTTAATTTGTACATTCACAAATGTCAACCTTTATAACTAACCTGAAATGTATGTAAAACAAATGCCTTTTAATACTATAACTAAAGAACAAAGTAGCGGTATAAAAAGTACTTTGTACAAGATAGATGATACCAAATCAAATGATTTGTTCTCAAAGTAAAACTCAAATTTAACTAAATCATAAAAAATAATTATTTTCACATGTAACTACATTAAGATCAATCCTAATTCGAATGAATTCCCTTAACTTCTAGACTAAATCATGTAACAAAGCTTGTTGAAACCACCTCTCCATAAGTCAAAATTTTCATTGCCAGTAATTGACCTCACTTCCTTCAAAAATGCTGCACGAGAAGTCATAAAGAAAAAAAAAAGAATTATAACTATAATAAAGGAAATTCTTTCCTCCTCAACTATAACAAATTGGGATACCAAAAACAACAACAGATTGGGATTCTAAAAAAACAAACATATTGAATAATGGGTATAATAGCAGCAACTGAAGAGAGAAAACAAACAGAGAAATAAGGCAAAAAAAAAAAACAGTATCTTGTGATATTATCAAACTTACCCAGTTTTTCTGTGTGCCTACTTCACTAATTCCCGTCTTCGTGATTGTTTAACCTGAGAAGAAACATTAAATTGGTTACTTTGATAGTATACAAAATTCAAAACTTAGCAAATTATAGAATATTAGATACAAAAAAATAAGATAAAGCCACAAAATAACTTTCATTTTATGAAAGATACTTTATTACGTATAAGAAGATAACATAACATGACAACATTTACCCATATGATCAAATAACAACAACAACAACCCAGTATAATCCTACTAGTGGGGCTGGAGAGGGTAGTGTGTACGCAGACCTTACCCCTACTATGGGGTAGAGAGGCTGTTTTCGATAGATCCTCGACTCCTTCCCTCCAAGAACTTCCCACCTTGCTCTTGGGGTGACTCGAACTCATAACCTCTTGGTTAGAAGTGGAAGGTGCTTACCATATGATCAAACAACGTTGAAATAAATTCTTTTACCTAGTTCAAGTAAAAACAAAAGTATCAAATGCCAAAGATGTTTCCTACTCTTCGAATCTAAGTATAAAAATATATAGTTTAAACAAGTGTACAAACTCACCTTATTTGTCTGAACAACTGAAATATAGGTGATAGTGATTGTTGGCGATCTTCAATTCAGTTATCAGAAATCTATGACAAAAGAGGAAGATTATTATAACTAAAAGAAAACTAAATTATAATATAAAAGTTTATATACAGGTCCGTAAACAAAACTTGAAGCTGCTCTTTTTTCTGAAGTTAGAACAATCCCATGAGTGTCTGGTCCCATAGCTTGTCCATACAGATCATTGAGAGCAATTCCAGGAACATTTAACTCAGATATACCTTAGCAAGTTCATTCACTTCTTTCTTTTTGTAAGAAAGAGTCAAGCAATAAAAAGTTATAAATTTTTATAATAAAGAATAAGAATTTACCATAACTTCACCATCTATCTCATTTACTGGTTGTTCATTCTTTCTCATATGTATTTTTTTTAACACCTCAATACGACTTGGTATTACACCATCCTTTTTTTTAATTTGTTTACATAGTAAAAAGGTGTATCAAAGAAATTTAAGAAAACAAGTACAGATATATAAATTGCAAAAAGCAGATAGTGAATATGGCATACCTTATTTATAATTTGAGAATGATTTTTCTTTCTGATATGTGTGGCATAGTCACATTCTTTCGGTTTTGTTTATTCCTCTCGCTCTTTTCCTAGAAATTTAGATACAATTTTATATATTAGAGACAATTCCCTGTCAAACACCAAACCAAAAATAATAATTTTTAGAGGAAAAAGGAGAAAAAGTGAGAATAATGACAGAGATTTAAACACTAAGAAGCACAGTAAAAAAAAACCCCAACTCAATGATCTATTTTTAATAACAATATTTACCAAAATAGTGACAAACATAGGAAGAATAACTAAGATATGTCATTTTCTTCAACATATATTTCATTACTTTTCAAAGTTAATGGGCCGAATTCTATTCCCGACACACCTTTTCTAATCCATTCAATATCTTCTTCACTTTTAAATATAGTATTATGCTGATGTTGTTCGGGCCACATATCTAGATTCAATTTTTTCCTGAAGTGAATGTTGCAAACTAGTTCATTCTATTGCAAAAAAATATAATGCTTTATCATGAATAAGCAAAATCAAACTATAGAGCACGAGAATTAACATCTTGAATAAATACAACTTCCATAAAACTAGTATCAAACTGATATTTGATTGAACTTAATTTAGAATTATTTTAGATTGAACTACTAAATGAGATCATGCTAATCTAATATTTTTCAAATAGCACCATTCTTTCTATACAGTAAGTTCAAATACTAGAAACATAATCTGCAAGCAAACTAAAGAGCATAAATAACTAGGAAAGAAGAAACTTAGTAAGCACTTCCAGAACACAACAATCCTGTATTTGAAATACGACAAAGATAAAACAAATTAAAGACCTACCCAAAAGAAAAACAAACTTCCTTTCATCCATCGATTAGTCAACCATGTCTCAGAACCTAGCAAGTTAAAGTTGCCTATAAAAATCTATGTTTCTTGTGTTCTATTTAATAAAATCCAAACAACTACGAAAAAGAAAGAAATTAGTATTAACTAAACTAGGAACAGGCAAAAACTCGAATATCTCACGCACAAATTCTTTTAAAAATCAACATTTGAACAACCTAAAAAATAAAGAAAACTATTATCTAAACTGGGTACCTGCAAATATTTGAATTTGCACTGTTTTGTGGAGATTAGCGGCGTTGTAAGCAATTAGAAGAATACAGATAAAACCCTTCAAATGCCTCAATGCCAAAACCTTGTCCTTCTCAAAGTAACTGTGATAGCACAGTAGAACGCAAAAAATTAGGTCTTTTGAAGAATTATAACTAATAAAGAAAATTATATTTTTTTGAATTTGGAGGAGGGAAGCCAAAATCTTACCGCCAAAATCTTTTAGTTTCACTAAAATTGGACTGAATTTAATAAGGGAATGAGTCGATTTGAGAAATCACGGGGTCTTGAGATGCTTCTAACAAAGGAGCCCTAGGAGCATCACGGGGCCTTTAGTTGGCAATTGTGGAACATTTACATATAGTTTAAATTTGTATTTTCATCTTTAAATTCAATATCTAGCAATAATATGGAACATTAAAATTTTACTCAAAAATGTTAAAATCGGCAATATTTTTTAAAAAGGATTAACGTTTTACTTAATAAGGGAATCTTTAATTTTTTTTTTAATAAATTATAAAAATAACATAATAAAATAATATAGAATGTACATTAAATTTTTTATAAAATTTAAAAAGATTAAAAACAATCACAGAAAAATAAAATATCTGGAATTGTTTTATAAGTATACATAACACAATAGTGTCAAAATTATTATGAGATATAAATCAATTATAACGTTTGAACTTTCAAATAATTAAAATATTAAAACAAACTACATATTTAATTACCTCTCAAAAAGTAAATAATTAATAAACTTTATAAGTACAATATAATTTAAGATATTAATCCTTCATAAATAAGTACAATTGTAGTAAAAGAATAAGTCTCATAATTTTGGGAGATATAATGCTAAGAAATAGAGGCCAATAACAAGTGAAGATATAAATTTCGGCTATTCATTTTCAAAATAAATATTCAAATGATATTCACCTTCACAATGCTCTCACTCAAATAGTAAATATGCAATATAAAGACTCGATATCTTAGTTAATCTGAATCTTCATTTTTATGTATATGAATAGAACTTTTATCATTCATTTGTTAAATTATTTTGAGGGTCAATATTACTAATTATAAAATTTAACATATGATTTACGTAGTAACTCCCGAACGCTAAAGTAGGCATGGTCAGGATGTACAATTTGACATTTGGGGCGTAAGCCTCACACATAGGCCGGCGCAACAAGTGCCTCGCCAGGGAGTGAGTCATGGACTAGTCCCAGAAAGATTTTTAAGACATTAATCGACAATTGCATAACTCGTCTATTCGGAGGATAAATATCACAATATTTTTAAAAATATAATAATATGAATAACGATGTTTTGATTCTAGACAAAGAATAATTTAACAATTAAAAAATACAAAAATTTTCAATATTAGATGTACATGTTCGTACGTAATTATCGACTGATAATATGACATTTAAAGTAAAACTCATTATTTCTTTTGGCATTTGTATCAAATGTCATAACTTTTACCATATTTTGCTCAAACATCGTGTTTTTACAAATTTTGTATCAAATATCTTTTTTCTATTTTTTTTATTGACATCTTATATCAAATGTTATTTTTTGCAACATTTAATATCAAACGTTGTAGTTTTTACGATATTTCTTCATAAATGTTGATGTTTTTACGATATTTCTTCATAAATGTTATTGTTTTTACGATATTTGGTATCAGATGTCTTTGTTTTACAACATTTAGTATCAAATGCCATTGTTTTTATGACTTTTTGTATCAAGTGTCATAATTTTGACGACATTTCTTCATTAATGTCGTTGTTATTACGATATTTTGCATCAGATGTCATATTTTGATGACACTTAGTATCAATTGTCGTTGTTTTGTGATATTTTGTATCAAATGTCGTAGTTTTTACGACATTTGTTCATAAATGACATGAATTTCACGTTTTTCGATATTTATTTCAAATGTCACTAAATAAATATCGTTGTATCCTCACTTTCTTGTAGTGGCCAAACCAAGAAAACTCCAAATCTCCGTAGCTGAGGACGGTCTGGGCTAACTCTGCACTGCTTCAATCTTCTTCGGATCCACCTGGATCCCATCACTCGATACTACATGACCCAAGAATGCCACTGAGTCTAGCCAAAACTCACACTTTGAGAATTTTGCATATAACTTCTTTTCTCTTAGGGTCTGAAGCATAGTCATTAGGTGCTACTCATGATCCTCCCGAGTCCGGGAATATGCCAGAATGTCGTTAATAAACACAATCATGAATGAGTCAAGATAGGGTCGGAACACACTGTGCATCAAGTGCATAAATGCTACTGGGGCATTGGTCAACCCAAATGACATCACAAGAAACTCGTAGTGACCATACCGAGTCCTGAAAGCAGTCTTCGGGATATTTGGCTCCCGAATCTTCAACTGATGATAGCCTTAATGTAAGTCAATCTTGGAAAATACTCTGACACCCTATAACTGATCTAATAAGTCATCAATACGAGGTAATGGATACATGTTCTTCGCTGTGACTTTGTTCAACTGGCAGTAATCAATACACATCCGATAGAACCATCCTTCTTCTTCACAAATAAGACAAGAGCACCCCAAGGCGACACACTAGGCTGAATGAAGACCTTATCAAGCAACTCCTATAACTGCTCCTTCAACTCCTTCAATTCAGGAGGAGCCATACGATATGGAAGAATAGATATGGGCTGAGTGCACGACAACAAATCAATGCCAAAATCAATATCTCTGTCGGGCGGCATGCCCGGAAGATCAGCTGAAAATACATCTGAAAACTCCCTCACTACTGGACTGACTCAACTGTAGGGGTATCGATACTGACATCTCTCACATAAGCTAGATACGCATCACATCCCTTCTCAGCCATTCATTGATCTTTAATAAATGAAATAACTCTACTGGGAGTATACTCTAAGGTACCTCTCCACTCTAATCGCGATAATCCTGGCATAGCCAGCGTCACGGTCTTAGCGTAACAATCAAGAATAGCATAATGGGGCAACAACCAGTCCATGCACAAAATAATATCAAAGTCTACCATGCTGAGCAATAACAAATCGGCTATGGTCTCAAAATCACTAAGAGCAATCAAACACGATCGATACACACGGTCCACAATAAGAGAATCTCCTATAGGAGTAGACATATAAATAGGGGAACTCAATAAATCCTGAGATATGCCCAAATACGGGAAAAAATAAGAGGACACATAGAAATATGTAGAGCCTGGATCAAATAAGACCGATGCGTCTCTATGACAGACCGGAACAATACCTGTAATGACAGAGTCGGAAGTAACTACCTCTGTACGAGCAGGAAGAGCATAATATCTGGCATGACCTCCTCCTCTAGGGTGACCTCGACCTCCCCGACCTCCACCTCGAGCTGGCTGAGCAGGTGGGGTGGTAGCTGGTGCTGGAATCATAGCCTGAGGACCCGGTGGAGCACGCTGTGCCTGAGAAGTCTGTGGAGGTGCACCCCTCCTAAATCTGGGACAATCCCTCACCATATGGCAGGTGTCGCCACACTCAAAAAAAGCTCTCAGTGGGCGTGACTTTTGTGACTGGCTCGGCCCAAGTCTGCTGGACTGGCCGCTAAAAGCACCCTGAGCAGGAGGCACACTAGATACTGGCTGTGCATAATAAGGCTCCTAGGGCCTAGCAGGGGCTGGAACACCACTGGCGGTTGGAAGAGCTGAATGAATAGGGTGACTCCCATAGCCCATACCATGTCTAACTACAGCTGGGGCACGAGTACCGCTGTATGTTCCAGACTCTCGAGACCTCTTGGCCTCCCTCTCCTCTCTATCCCGGGCAAGCATGCCCTCCAATCTCCTGGTAATACTCACAACCTGCTAATAAGAAATATCCATCTCCAACTCCTTGGACATACTAATCCGGATACTAGGGTGGACTCCCTCAATAAACCATCGAACCCTCTCTCGAACTGTGGCAACCAAGGCCGGTGCATGTCAGGCCAAATCACTGAAGCAAACTACATACTCTGACATAGTCATAGCACCCTGGCGCAACCACTCAAACTTCATGCGCCATGTGTCCCTGAGGCTATGAGGGACATACTCACTCAGAAACATATCCGAGAACTGAGTCCATGTAAGTGAAGCTGCCTCAGCCGGACTACCCAACTCATAAGCACGCCACCACTGATAGGCTACTCCTCTAAGTTGGAATGTAAAAGAAACCCCACTCGATTCCTCTACACCCATAGTACGGAGAATACGGTGACGCTCCTCCAGAAAACCCTGAGCATCATCTGTAGCCAATCCGCTGAAGGTAGGTGGGTGGTACTTCTTGTACCTCTCAAGTCCGAGCTGCTCCGCCTCAGAAGCGGCTGTCCTAGTCTCGTGCTGAACCGGAGCTACCGGCTGCATCCGTATAATCTATGGAACTTGGTCGGCCTGAACCCGCTGCTCTAGAGTATCGGTGACGGGAGTCTGTGTTCCTCCCCCGGCCTGAGATGTCGCAGGAGCAAGTGGAATCAATCCAGCCTAAGCTAAGGTGCTGAACATGCTCAGAAAACTGGGCTAGAGTCTCCTGGAGGGCTGGTGCAGCAACATGTATCTCAAGTGTCTGCCCTCCAGCTGGAGCTACTGGGGGCTCCTCTGTAGCAGCTCGTGCGGGTGCTCTGGCTGCACCGCGTGGACGTCCTCGGCCTCTACCCCAGCCCCGGCCTCTCGCAGCTCTAGTAGGGGGCACGGGTGCCTGGTCATCAGATCCAACTGTACGTGTCCTCACCATCTGTGAGAGAATAAAATATAGAATTTTAAAAATTTCAAAGTTAACAATTTCGCACGACAAGGAATCAAAGAAGTGTAATCTTTCCTAATAGTTCCACAGCCTCCCAAAGATAAATACAGACGTCTCTGTACCGATCCGCGAGACTCTACTAAACTTGCTTGTGACTCACGACACCTATGAACCTAGAGCTCTGATACTAACTTGTCACGACCCAAACTCCCTCTGAGACATGTCATGACGGCACCTAGTCTCTACGACTAGGTAAGCCTAACAGATTGCGGAAAAAACAATAATGGAAGCAAAACTAAACAGCTAACTGCATTAGATACTGAATGACCAATAATAATGCTGCTCGACATATACAATAACCAAAACACTAGACGTACACAGTTTCCCAAAACCCGGAATATCATAAGTCACAAGCTATAGAAGGAAACTAGTATCTCTATACACCAGAGTCTAATAAAAGAAGTAAAGAAGGTAAATTACATAGGAGGGAATATAGGGGGACTCCGAGATTTGTGGATGTGGCAGATATACCTTGAAGTCTTCGTACATCAACAAGCACTCTCAGCTAGTAGCTGGGCTGATAAAAAGTACCTAGATATGCACACAAAACATGTGAAGAAGAGTAGCATGAGTACACTACAACGGTACCCAGTAAGTGCCAAGCCTAACCTCGGTAGAGTTGTGACAAGATCAGATCCAGGCCGTACTAGGATATAATAATAAAACACATGCTATAATAAAAATGAGGTAAAATGGAGAAGACAACAATAAGTATTCACAAAGCAATAACAACACCGCAAAATGGTATAACAACAGGGACGCTCCCGAGATACTGTCTCGTAGTACCAAAAGTAAATATACAGGGAGAACTCCTGAGGTACCGCCTCGTAGTCTCAAAAGTAAATATATAGGGAGAACTTCCGAGGAACCACCTCGTAGTCTCAAAAGTAAATATGTAGGGAGAACTCCTGAGGAACCGCCTCGTAGTCTCAAAAGTAAATGTGCAGTGAGAATTCCCGAGGAACCGCCTCGTAGTATCAAAAGTAAATATGCAGGGAGAACTCCCGAGGAATTGCCTCGTAGTCTCAAAAGTAAATGTGCTGGGAGAACTCCCGAGGAAGCGCCTCGTAGTCTCAAAAGTAAATGTGTAGGGAGAACTCCCGGGGAACCGCCTCGTAGTCTCAGAAGAAAACACACAACTCAAACCGATAAATACAACAGTTAACAACAAGATTTCTACAGTTATACTAACCAAGAACAATGAAAAAAAACAGGAATCAACTAGGCATGCTTCACAGAGTTCAAATAAGCAGTTAAAGCACGTAGACATGTGATATAAGACTAAGTAGTCTAACTACACATATTGGAATTTGCTCAATTAAGAATGAAAACAGACTAATACTCATTTAAACAGTATAACTCAAATTAAAGAAAAAATAGGTTACTAGTTAGTAAAATAAATCGGGTTTTTTAACAAATAGCCCATGTACGTACTCGTCACCTCACGTACACGACGCTCACATATCACAACAGTACCAAATCCTAAGGGGATTTCCCCCACACAAGGTTAGGTAAGCCACTTACCTCGAACCAAGCTCAATCAATTGACAACAATGCCTTTTCCATGAATATTCATTTCTGAATGGCCAAAATCTAGCCAAAATCCATTACATACCATAAATACAACTATAAGAAATTAATCTTATTAATGAAATCAAAGCTAAAGCAAGAAATTAGAAAATCGCCCCAAAAAGTCTCTCCAGGCCCACGTCTCGGAATCGGATAAACGTCACAAAATATGAACACCCATTCACTCATGAGTTTACTCGTACCAAAATTATCCAAAGCCGATGTCAAAATCTCAATCAAAACCCAAAATCTTAGTTGAAGAACTTCTTCCCATTTTCTCCAAAATTTCAACCCAAATCCGAAATTAAATGATGAAATCGACCCTAAATTAGTGCGATATAACCATAAATGAGTTAAGAATCGTTACCCAAAAGTCTTTTCTGAAACATCCCTCAAATAATCGCCCAATCCGAGCTCTCAAAGTCTCATAATCGAAATGGGAAATCAACCCTCAAAATCCTATTTTCTGCCCAGCAAACTCGCTTCTGCGAGCCTTCAACCGCACCTGCGGGAAATCCATCACATGTGCGAAAATGACTTAAATGGCTGGGACCGCATCTGTGAGCTTTGGGCCGCACCTGCGAGCCCGCTCCTATGATTTAACCTCTGCATCTGCGACCCTTACGCAAGCCGCCCATTCCGCTCCTGCGACCATCACTCTGCATCTGCGGATGCACAAATGCGGCTCCTTTCTCGCACCTGCGCTCATAGACCTCCTTGACCAAAAGCGCACCTGCGCCCTTCATTCTGCACGTGCGTGTACGCACCTGTGGTCTCCCCACCGCAGGTGCGAAAATACCAGAAACCAGAAGCTTCAGCCATTTGCCTAAGTCCAAAACTCAATCCGTTAAGCATCTGAAACACACTCGAGGCCCCCCGAGACCCTAACCCAATATATTAACAAGTCCTAAAATACCATACAAACTTAGTTGAGCCCTCAAATCACATCAAACAACGCTAAAAACACGAATCACCCTCCGATTCAAACTTAATGAACTTGAAACTTTAAACGTTTATAATTGATCCTGAAACCTATCAAATCACGTCCGATTGACCCCAAATTTTGCACACAAGTCATATTCGAATTAAGGACCTACTCTAACTTCCGAAATTGTAATCCGACTCCGATATCAAAAAGTCCACTACCGATCAAAATTTCCAAAAATTCGACTTTCGCCAATTCAAGCCTAAATGAGCTACAGGCCTCGAATTCACAGTCCGGACATGCTCCTAAGTCCAAAATCACCCAACGGAGCTAACAGAACCGACAGAACTCCATTCCGGAGTCGTCTTCATATAGTTCCAACTACGGTCAAAATCCTGAGACTTAAGCTTCTGTTTAGGGACTAAGTGTCCCAAATCACTCCGAAACCCCAACGACAACCTTTCGGTAAGTCACATAAGCAGAAAAAGGTATTGGAAAAACAGTAAACAGGGGATCAGGACTATTACTCTCAAAATGACCGACCGGATCGTTACACATACCTATTTTTAAGGTGATTATCGTTACTGTATTCATGAATATATCATGAATACATGTGAATACATGCACATACAACTGGACTGCCCTGATTTTAGGTGCTTTTTGCTGCTGAATAAAGCAACACGAATACATGTGAATACATGCTCATACAACTGCTATGCGCTAATTTTAGACATTTTTTGTTGCTGTATTCATGAATATAGCAGCGCGAATACAACGAATACACTATCGTAACAACTGAATAGTAGCTATAGGAAGTAATTATGTATATGATAGCTATAGAAAGTTAATAGCCACTAGAGAATAGTGGTTTCTGAAAATTTCTTTTGTTACTGTATCTTACTATTCTATTTAGGAAGTTAAACATCAAAATCTTAAAATTGTATTTCACATGTGATTTGCGGGTCTACTGCTTTATATGAGCATATGGTAGATATGGTATTGGTAGTTGTGGGGTGAAAAATTACTATATATAGGTTGCGGAAGACCATAAAAGTGTTCTAAAAAAGTTCTAACTAGTTGTAGAACAAAATCCATGATTTGCACTTGCATAGAGGCACATATTGTGTAGTCGTGAGTATGACACACTTAAGATTTCTTTCTTTTCCTTTAGTAGAGTGTATAAGAATAATGCTGAATAATGTGCATTAGTAATGCAGGGATTAATAATGCATGTGTTAGTAATGCAAACATTAGTTATGCAAAGATTTTTTCTTATCTACTATTTGGTATGGTATTTTAAAAATTAAAATACATTGCATAATTTTTAATAAAATTAGTTGTTTACCAAAACGTCCTCCATATTGTTTAGCTTTAAGGGATTTTAAGGATAATTTTGTCTTTAATCATGCTAATGCATGCATTAATAGTTTTGGTGTTGCTAATATCATAGTTTGCTATGTATTCGTTATACATAGGATAATGTCAAGTAGGTTGTATAATGCATACATTATTTTCTCTAATGCATCCTACCAAACAACCCCGTAGTGTTATATTTTAACTAGCTACTTGTTTCCTTTTCATGCCTCTTCTTAATAGAAGTATTTTTCTCTTAAGGTGTGTTTGGTATGAAGGAAAATATGCTCCACAAAATATATTAGAAATAAAAGATTTTCTATTTATTTTCTGGTATTTTGTTATGTCATGACCCAAAATCCGCCTAGTGATGATAGCATCTAAACCAACCCTCCAGGTAAGCCAAGTAACAACCAACACAATCTAATAATAATGATAAGAGTCAATAAGTGAAATAGCTGAATGTTTATACAATTTTCTAAGGCTTGGTAGTACAAGTCATGAGCCACTAAGTCTTTAGATTTACAAAGCTGATATGAAATATTTACAATGTCTGTTTGAAATATACATAAACAAAATTCAAATCTAAACTGCCAAGGACAAGTGGTAGCTAAATCCGGAAATCAAGTACATCTTCAATGTCGGCTCCCTCCATAATTAGCAACATCAGCTCAAGATCTATGCGCAAGGTGCAGAAGTGTAGTACGAGTACAACCGACCTCATATACTCAATAAGTATCATAACTAACATCGGTGAGGTAATAGAAGCAAGAATTATAAATGATACTCGTCAATCACTTGTACATTTCATAATTTCAACAAGTACATAATAGTAATATGAACGAAACATGAAAGTTACAAATAAGACCACCTTGGTGCACACAATTTCCTTAACCTACTTTACTCAATCAATAATCCAACATATGAGGGAGATATGCAAATAATCAGGTAAACAATCAGGGAATATTACAAGTAAAGAAGAAATGCAATAATCAAATATCGATCCGCTGCGGCGCGCAATCCGATCCAAAATAAAAATCACATCACGGCTCTCGGGACCACGTTAAAATCTCAGTAACCAAACCAAACCAGTAACCAGCTCTCCCAAGCTCACATCAACATGAATTGTGTCGGTTTCTCACAATCCATGTGTATACCATCAAGAGAGAAACATGAGAGGGGTGGGCCTAGGGGGATGGATCCATATCCACATGCAGCACGACCAATTCAACGTACTATCAGCCCGGCGTGGTCACATGCTCAGTATCATAATCCGCCCGACCCGGTCATAGGCTCGATATCATAATCCGCCCGGTAAGGTCACGGGCTATATCACAATCCTCCCGGTGTGGTCACAGGCATATCACAATCCGCCTGTCATGGTCACATGCATAATAACATAATCCGCCATGTGTAGTCACATGCATAAAAACACAATCCACCCGGCATGGTCACAAGCATAACAACACAATCCCCGCATGGTCACAAGCATAACAACACAATCCGTGTGGCGTGGTCACATGCATAACAACATAATCTGCCCGGCGTGGTCACAGGCATCCAGTCCAAATCATATCACATAGAAGCAAATATACTAGAATACATGTATATGATCAATGAATATCAGATTTCATGCTCATGGACCACTATAAATGACATGTTGAAGTGTATGCATGTGCAAAGTATACTATCATAGCTCAAATCGAAATTTCATCACGGAAATAGCAATTATCAAGTTCATTCTGGGGATTAGACTCTATATAACCTCAAGCATGGATCAAATAGTTCACAACAGAGTTACAAATATGAGAAACATCACATCATAAGGCTTAACAAATCAATTCAAGGCATGTTATAACCTAAGCACTACCCCGAGCATGGATAAATACCCTCGTGCTCGCACATGGGCTCAAACCCCACATATATGTGCACCTATAGCACGTAGCTATCACAAATAACTCAGGCAAGATACTTACCTCAAGCAAGACAAAACAAATACAGCAAGCCAAATACTCTAGAAACTCTATCACGCACGCATCGACCTCCGAACTGCTCGAAACTAGCCAAAAGCAACTCAAAATCATCAAATAACGTCAAAGGAAACAAACCCAAACGATAAAGGTCGAATCTTTTATCAAATACTCAAAGTCAACCAAAAAGTCAACCCGATCCCGCGCCTCAGAACCCGATAAAACTCACAAATTTTGACAACTCATTCTAATATGAGTCCAACCATGCTAATTTCACTCAAATCTGACTCTGAATCGATGTTCAAAACTCAATTATTCCCTTTAAGAAAGTTTAGACAAAAGATTCCAATTTCTCTTTTAGAACCATCAATCAAATGCCGAAATCGAAGATAGAATCACGTAATATAATCAAATAGGGTCAAAAATATTACCCCAATTCATGTGGTGAAACTCCCCTCCCAAATCGCCTAAATCTGAGCTCTATAACTCAAAATATGATAAAATAACTTAAAGTTCAAAAATAGAGTATTTATAAATCTGTTCTAGGGATACCCTTCGAGTACGCAGAATAAGACTCGCGTTTGCAAAGCACAAACCTCACAACCCACAGAATAACCCTTCGCGTTCGCGTCCCAAACCTCGCGAACGCGATGCATAGTTCAGACCTCTCTTCCCGAACACGGACGCCCTGCCTCGAACGTGATGCATAAAGCACCTAGACCATCAATAGCATTTACAAACGCTATCACCCTATCACAAACGCGTAGAATAACACACCTAACTCTTCGTGAATGCGGTCGCCTTCTCGCGATCGAGATGACTTACCTGAAACCAGCAAACCAGCAACACAAAAATCCATTTGAAATGATTTGAAACCACCCCAAATCTCACCCGAGCCCCTCGGGACCCCGTCCGATCATACCAACAAGTCCCAAATCATAACACAAACCTACTCTAGACCCCAAATCACACATAATAACATCAAAATCATGAATCGTACCTCCAATCAAGCTTGATGAACTATTTCAAACTTTTAAATTCCAAACTTATACCGAATACGTCTAAACCTCTCGGAATTACCTCAAGTTTTGCACACAAGTTCCAAATAACATAACAAAACTACTCCAACTCTTGGAACAATAATCTGAAGTCGATAATATTGAAGTCAACTCTCGGTCAAACCTATGAACTTTTCAAACCTTGAAATTGCTAACTTTCGACAAATAGTGCATAAACCTTCTAGAAACATCCAAATGCAAATACGAGCATATGACCAAGTTAAAATCACCAATCAGACTTATCAAAACCATCAAAACTCTGATCCAAAGTCAAATATACAAAAGTCAAACTTGGTCATCTCTCCCAATTAAAGCTTCCAAAATGTGAATTATTCTTTCAAATCAATCCTGAACCAGTCGAAAACCATAAACGGTGATACACATAAGTTATAATATACCATATGAAGCTACTCATGACCTCAAGTCACCGAACTGAGTGTAATTGCTCAAAACGACCGATTGGGTCGTTACTGTCACGACCCAAACCGATGAGCCGCAACGGGCACCCGATACCTTACTCAACCGAGTACCAACGTAACGTATCTTTCATATCATACTATCATAGATAAATGAGCCGAAGAGACTGTCGTGAGATAAGTAGAATAAAATATAAGTAAACACTCAACAATGGACGACCCAACATGTAATACAAACTTATACATATGACATACGAGTCTATAAGACCAAAATGATCACTCGTACACTGAACATAAGCCGAAAAGACCATACAATATTTCACGTACATAACATATATCTACAAGCCTCTAAGAGTAGATAAATACCATAAAGGTCAGGACAGGGCCCTGCCATACTAATCAATACGTGTCCAAATCATACTGACCAAACAAGCAACTCCGGAGCAAATGGAGCGCACCAATACCTTCCGCTGAGCTGATAGCCTACTTGGAGGACTCTCAACCTGTCTATCGGGACTTGTGGGCATGAAACGCAACGTCCCCAAGCAAAAGGGACGTCAGTACAAATAATGTACTGAGTATGTAAGGAATGAAAATCAGTAAATAAAAGACATGAGAGAAACATGGAGTAAAAAACTCAACATGTAAGTCTGAATAGTTCTGTGAATCATTTCATATTTATAATGTCATGCATATGCGTATAAATGTCATACCATGCATAGGTATATGCATTCATAACATCATCAAGCCTCTGAGGGCATCCCATCATATCATCTCGGCCACTATGGGCAAATTATCAACGTATACCAGCTGATCAGGTGGTGGTGCATATATAATGCCATAACCTTTTCCCATATCCCATATACATATAATATACGCGCATATAACTCCATATGGTCATGGGTCAATGTACATGTATAAATGAATAAAATGCATAAGAAATACACTAATAAGATTTCTCGGGATGTCATAAGATCAATATGCCTTTCGAATAAACTTTATCAAATACGTATTTTATTAAGACCCATGAACAGAAGATATAATAATAATTTACATGGGTATTCAAGAATATAGACACCTCTAGTACTTCTATGAATAGATCCATTTATAAAAATTATGCGTTTACTCGTTTCGTTTGTATCGTATGGATCATGCCAAAAAGAAAGAAGGGATAGCCTTAATATATCTGAGTCAATTCTCTTGACAATCCCTCTAACACACGTCAATTGCAACAAAACACGTAACGGCGGATCGAAGCAGGTAAAAATCCGTATGATATTCTTGAGAAAGATTGTACCGTGCTCTCTTAGAATTGCAAATTCCGTTGCTATGTAGTATAACTTCGTATAAATTTTGTTGAAGGAGATCCATTACTTGTAGATTTAGATATATGCATCTCTCTTTGAATTAGAGATGTCTTTTATTCTAGTGGGTGTGGTCCCCACTTAGGAGATGACTTGGCCACCAAAATTTCTCTAATTCTGCCACCTTGTTACATGAGTTAAGATTCATTACTTGGGCTTTGATCAAGACTTTATTGGCTGCCACGTTGGGAGGCTCCTTAATCTTATCCAAACATCTTAATTACTTAATTAATCTCCCACTAAAAATTTATAATTACCCAATTATTTACATAATTAAGAATTATCCCAAATTACTTAAAATACTACTCACTTTTAACACACTTTATATACCCTACTATCATGGTCATATGGTACCTTGTATGGAACTAGTCCATAAATATCAGGTATTATAGCTCGGACCGTATTTTATCCCAAATTGACAACGTTCAACGAAACTCATTTTCTTTGATTTGTTTACCCTTTAATCTTCACGACACTTACTTATCGCCTGTTATAAATAGCATAAATGCTTATAACCTCAAAAATAATCTCATTCCCGAGGATACGTCGATTAACTTACGACAAAACTTTAACGTACGAAAATACGAGATGTAACATCTCATTTACGAGCTTGCATCAATTTACTTATGGCGTACTTTCACGTACGAAAATATGGGGTGTAACAGTTATATTCTGCCCTACTTAAATATACGTTCATCCTTGAACGTACCAAGAGTCGTAACAAAGCCATCAAATCATCTTATAAATTCAACATACACATACTCATGGGTGATCCCATGTCACCACAATCCCTATAAGCCTGACAAGACAACCTAATTGAAGACCCTTACTTCAATCTTAGCCCCATAAAACTTAGAATCAAATCTCCATTATTTGAAATCCATTACAGGACCCAATTCTCACATTTATACATTGTATGAGTCTTAACAAGCTGAATCAAGCCATGACTATAACCCAAAAATGTAGTCATATGATATACCACACAACTAAGTGTAACGACCCAACCGGTCACTTTGAGCATTTGCATTCTGTTCAGCTGTTTGAAGTGTTGAGTAGCTCTATACAATGTATTATGACTTGTGTGAATCGTCGATTTTGATTTTTAGATGATTCAGAATTGATTTGGAAGAATGAATCTCATGTTAGAAGCTTTAAGTTGAAAGAGTTGACCAAGTTTGACTTTTGTGTATCAGATCCTGGATCAGAGTTTTTGTGGTCCTATTAGGCCCGAATGGTGATTTTGGACTTGGAAATATGCCCGGATTTTCATTTGGATGTTTCTTGAAGGTTTTGGTGTTAATTGACGAAAGTTTGCAATTTGAAGGTTTGGAAAGTTTATAGGTTTGACCAGGAATTGACTCTGATGATATCGGGTTTGGATTATGATTCCAGGAATTTTAATAGTTTCGTTATGTCATTTGGGACTTGTGTGCAAAATATGAGGTCATTCGGGGTTTATTTGATGTGGTTCCCACGAGTTTTGGAAGTTGAAAGTTCAAAAAATTATAAAGTTTGATTTGAGGTGTGATTCATGATTTTTATGTTGTTATATGTGATTTGAGTCTTCGAGTAGGATCGTGTTATGTTTTGGGACTTGTTGGTATGTTTTGACGGGGTTCCGAGGGGCTCGGATGTGTTTCAGATTGTTATCGGACCATTTTCTTCATGATTTCTTTGCTGGTTTCAGCTGATTTCTTATGCCTCAATTGTTCTTCGCGATCGTGAAGATGAAGACGCGATCATGTAAGGTAAAATTAAAGCTGGGCACTTTCTTCATCGCGTTCGCGGCAGGAAGACCGCATTCGCGTGGTTGTGGGAACTTGAGCTTCGCGTTCACGGATGAGGAATCGTGGTCGCGTAGTGTTGAGACTGTGCAGCTAGGATCTGGAAAATTCTTCAACGCGTTCGTGTGTGATAGGTCGCGCTCGCGGTGATTTGATGTCTGTGATCATCGCGTTCGCGTGGGCAGTATCGCGAACGCATAGAGAATATTTGGTGGCAGTGCATTGGTTCTTCGCGATTGCGATGGGTATTATTGTTCAGTGATTATAAGTACTCTATTTTCGAAGGCTTAAGATATTTTGTCATATTTTGAGCTATGGCTCAGATTTGGGCGATTTTGGAGGTGATTTTATTCACATAAAATAGGGTAAGTGTTTTCTACTCGATTTTGATTATATTCCGTGATTCCATCTTAGAATTTGGCATTTGGTTGATGAATTTGATAGAGAAATTGGGGGGTTTTGTCTAAATTTTGCTAAAGTGAATGTTTGAGTTTTGAACATCGATTCGGAGTTGCAGTTCAGTAAAATTAGTATGGTTGGACTCGTAATTGAATGTCTTGTCGGATTTTATGAGTTTTGTCGGGTTCTAAGGTTCGGGCCCGGATTTGAATTTTTGGTTGACTTTGGCTTTAGATTAAAGATTCAACCTTTATTGATTGATTTTGTTTCCTTTGACATTATTTGATGGTTTTGAGTTTCTTTTGGCTAGTTTCGAGCCGTTCGAAGGTCGATAGTGCGTGATGGCATTTCTAGAGTATTGTTTGGCTTGTTCGGTATTAGATTTGGATCGTTCGAGGTAAGTAACGTATCTAAACTTGGATTTGAGGGCATTTAACCCTGAGAACTATGTTATAATAGATGTATTGAGGTGACACATATGCTAGGTGATGAGCGTGTGGGTGTCCACCGAGGAAATCATGATTCTAGTTGACTATTAGACTGTGACCGGGCTTGTTTTCCTATTATATCCTGTTACATCCAATGTCTCATACTTGTTTGATTATATGATCTGTGAAGTATGTTAGAAATCATGTTTAAGCTATGCGCTTATTCGGTTGAGACCTAATGATGTTATTTCTGTTATTTTGAGTTATCTGCTCTAACTGTAATTATATACTCAGTCATGATCCCTTCATTTGCATATCATATCTTAGTCTATGTTCATCAGTCATTATTACATCACATGTAATCATTGTTTGGGCTGAGTGGTACGAGATTGTGAGCCCTTGAGACTTGAGAGATTGATGATTGAGGTGGGCCTGAGAGCCGTGTTGTGAGTGTCATTGTGGATCGGGTTGTATGTTGCAGCAGGTCATATTTGCTTTATTACTATTATTATTATTATTATTATTATTATGGATCGGGTTGCACGGCTGCAACATGCCTTTTTGTCTTATTTATTATTGTAGATCGGGCTGCAAGCCGCAGTAGGCCTTATAGGCTTTATATTAGCGCTTGGACATGATCCGCCCCTCCAGAGTCTGACATACCAATAGTGAGCACAGACACATTGATATATATACATGTACTTTTGTGAGGGGTTTATGAGCCAGGCACTCATACCGTGTTGAGTGATTGTGTGTGTATGTGTGATGAAGTGGCCATTTGAGATAGATAACTTGAGTGTGTTTGAGGGTGAGAGTACCTAAGCATATCATCGTGAAATCATTCATTTGACATGCATACTTATCATGTAGGCATAGAGATGAATTTTTTCTCATGATATACGGTATTGTGACATTCATGATTTGACATGTACATTTGACATATAGGCATTAAGATGTATATTCCTCATGCTAGACGGTATATGATAATTGATGACTTGACATGCATATTGACATGTAAGCATAGGGATGCACTTTTCTCATGTTATCTGATAATGAAATATCTTATCTGTTGTTGAAAGTTTGGGAAAACTCACGATTTTCTATTATACCCTCATAGTTTGGTGATTTCTGTGAAAGATTTGGGTTTTACTGTTATACCTGAAAAGCATGTCTATTTTTCCGTAACTGTGAACGAGCTAAGCATAATAAATTTTGAGTTATTACTTGTATTGTTGTTCTTGGCTATTGGTGTTGGACTTTGACCATTTTCTGAGCTCGTCACTGCTTTCAACCTAAGGTTAGGCTCTTTACTTATTGAGTATATGGGGTCGGTTATATTCAAATTGTACTTCTGCACCTTGCGTGAAGATTTTGGAGCTGACGTTACTATGTATGGCGGGAGCTTGTATTGAAGATGTACCTGCGTTCCGGTTATAGCTGCCTCTTGTTATTGGTAGGTTTAGATTTATAAATCTGTTTATGTATATCTCGAACAAATGATGTATTTATTTCATACCAGCTTTGTTAACTCTAAGTCTTAGAAGCTCATGATTTGTACTACGAGTCCTTGGGTTGTATAAAAGTTTAGCTATTTCATCATTTATTTTCTCAATAAATCTCATTTGAATTGGAATACTGTTAATTGGCTTACCTAGATGGATGTATTAGGTGCCATCATGACTAGTGGATTTGGGGTCGTGACACTAAGATACTCATAGCTACAACTTTTGACCATAATAGTGTAACGACCCGGCCGGTCGTTTTGAGTATTACAACCCCTCTTCCCCCTTTACTGCTCAAATTGTACTTTACAGTTGTTGTGTGAATTGCTGGGGTAATTGGTTCGGGTCCGGTGAGGTTTTGGAATGAATTGGAACACTTAGTTCCAAGGTTTAAAGCTTAAGTTAAAATAGTGACCAGATGTCGACTTATGTGTAAACGACCTCGGAATTTAATTCTGATGATTCCAATAGCTCCGTATGGTGATTTTGGACTTAGGTCGGAATCCGATTCTGGAAATTGGAATATCTTCGTTATGTCGTTTATGACTTGTGTGCAAAATTTGAGGTCAATCGGACGTGAATTGATATGTTCCGAAGTCGTTTGTAGAAACTAGAAATTTCAAAGTTCATTAGCCTTGAATTGGGATGTAATTCACGGTTTTAGAGTTGTTTGAGGTGATCTGAGGATTTGACTAAGTTCGTATGATATTTTAGGACTTGTTGGTATATTTGGTGGAGGTCTCGAGGGGCTCAGGTGAGTTTTGGATGGTTAGCGGATCATTTTTGGCCTTGGTGAGATTGTTGATATCTGTTGCTGCATTTTTCGGATTTTCTCTTTCAGGTTCGCGAGTGGTCCCTCGCATTCGCGAAGAGGAATTTATGTCAGGCATGATTTACTCTTCGCGTTCATGAGGAGGTCTCGCGTTCGCGAAGAGAAGCTGGGTTGTGCATCGCGTTCGCGTATGGGGTAACGCATTCGCGAAGGGAAACATAGTGGGCATGGACTTTTGTCTTCGCGTTCGCGAAGGGGGAGCTCGCATTTGCGAAGAAGGGCTCCGTAAAGCATCACGTTCACGAACAGTGCCTTGCGTTCACGAAAAGCAAATGTTGGGAAGCACATTTGTGCTTCGCGAACGCGAGGGACCTGTCGCGTTCGCGAAGAAGAGAGGTCTGGATAGAAAGTTTAAGTTCAGAAAATGGGACTTCGTCCCATTTTCTATTTTTAACGATTTGGAGCTCGGATTGAGGCGATGTTTGGGAGATTTTCAGAGGAAATAACGGGGTAAGTGTTCTTAACTCAATATTAATTAAATTACCCGAATTCATGGTTGTTTTTAGCATTTAATGGATGAATTAAATTGGAAAAATTTGTGAAAACCCTCTTGGTTTAATTTCGAGATTTGAGGGTCGAGTTGATGTCGGATTTGAGTAAAGTTTATATGGTTGGACTCGTGGTTGAATGAGTGTTAATATTTTATAACTTTCGTCAGATTCCGAGACGTGAACCCCGCGGGTTATTTTTGGGGTGTAATTTCGGATTTTGTGGAAATATTAGTATTTGGATATGGAATTAATTCCTATAAAATTGTTGGGCTGAATCAAATTAATTGTGACTAGATTCGAGCCATTTGGAAGTTGATACACGTAGAGTGGAATTGCTGGAGCATTGCTTAACTTGCTCTACATTGGATTTGGCTTGTTCGAGGTAAGTAACTCTTCGAATCTTGGAGTTGAGGGTATGAAACCTCAATATATGTATTTTGTAAATTGTTGGTAGGTGACGCACATGCTAGGCGACGGNGCGTTCGCGAGGAGGTCTCGCGTTCGCGAAGAGAAGGTGGGTTGTGCATCGCGCTCGCGTATGGGGTATCGCGTTCCTGAAGGGAAACATAGTGGGCATGGACTTTTGCCTCCGCGTTCGCGAAGAGGGAGCTCGCGTTCACGAAGAAGGGCTCCGTAAAGCATCGCATTCGCGAACAGTGTCTCGCGTTCGCGAAGAGCAAATATTGGGAAGAACATTTTGTGCTTCGCGAACGCGAGGGACCTGTCGCGTTCGCGAAGAAGAGAGGTCTGGATAGAAAGTTTAAGTTCAGAAAATGGGACTTCGTCCCATTTTCTATTTTTAACGATTTGGAGCTCGGATTGAGGCGATGTTTGGGAGATTTTCAGAGGAAATAACGGGGTAAGTGTTCTTAACTCAATATTAATTAAATTACCCGAATTCATGGTTGTTTTTAGCATTTAATGGATGAATTAAATTGGAAAAATTTGTGAAAACCCTCTTGGTTTAATTTCGAGATTTGAGGGTCGAGTTGATGTCGGATTTGAGTAAAGTTTATATGGTTGGACTCGTGGTTGAATGAGTGTTAATATTTTATAACTTTCGTCAGATTCCGAGACGTGAACCCCGCGGGTTATTTTTGGGGTGTAATTTCGGATTTTGTGGAAATATTAGTATTTGGATATGGAATTAATTCCTATAAAATTGTTGGGCTGAATCAAATTAATTGTGACTAGATTCGAGCCATTTGGAAGTTGATACACGTAGAGTGGAATTGCTGGAGCATTGCTTAACTTGCTCTACATTGGATTTGGCTTGTTCGAGGTAAGTAACTCTTCGAATCTTGGAGTTGAGGGTATGAAACCTCAATATATGTATTTTGTAAATTGTTGGTAGGTGACGCACATGCTAGGCGACGGGCGTGTGGGTGTGCACTATAGAAATTGTGACGTAATTATTTATGTGGAATTTTATAGTTAAATAATCTTGACAGTTTCCATGCGGTTTGATGTGTTAAAGAAATTGAGCTGAAAAGCATATTAGAAATCATGTTGAGGCCATGTGCCAGTATTTTTGGGACCCTCAGAGGTCATATTGCTGTGGATTATTGTGTTAAATTGAAAATTCATACTCAGTCATATTCATTTCATTGCATATCATAACTCAGTTTTATGACTCTATTTTGATGCATATAAATGTTTTGGGCCGAATGCCCTGTTTTACTGAGATGCCCGAGTGGCTTGAGAGGTTTATGACTGAGTGAGGCCGAGGGCCTGATTTATGTTGCATATTCATGGGATCGGGCTGCACGCCGCATCATGTTGCATATTTATGGGATCGGACTGCATGCAGCAATATGTTTGATATCGGCTGAGGGCCTGATTTGTGAGGATGAGTGTGGATCGGGGCTGCCCGCCTGCAGTATATTTATGACTGAGTGAGGCCGATGACCTGATTTGTGAGGATGAGTGTGGATCGGGGCAGCCCGCCTGCAACATACTTTATTATTATAGCACGTGAGTTGTCCGTGCAGCATATGAGTTGTCTGTGCAGATTATAGTGCTTGGGCTGTAGGAGCCCCTCCGGAGTCTGTACATACCCCCAGTGAGCGCAGACACCTACTGAGTGCGAGTGCCGAGTGCCGAGTGCTGAATGACTGGGAGGCATGAGTGATTGTGAGGTATGCCCGAGTGGCAAGAGTGATTGTGAGGTATGCCCGAGTGGCAAGAGTGATTGTGAGGTATGCCAGAGTGGCACGAGTGACTGTGAGGTTTTGCCCGAGGGGCTGTATATGAGTGATGTTCTGCCCGATGGGCTGTTTATGATTTTATCAATGAGTTGCATTTCATTGGCATGCACACATGACATATATGCATAGAGATGTATTTCTTCGTGTTGTACTGCATCACATCATTCATGATTTTTCACACATTGTTGACAGATGGGCATAGTGATGCATTTGTTTTTACACGAGTTATCCGGAAGGAAAATTAAACATCTTATTTATTATTGACAGAATTTTGGGAGAAAATTATTGTTTTCAAACTATTCATATTTTTGGCAACTCTAGCAAACGATTTGGGTTTTCACTGAGGTATTTGAAAGGAAGAACTATAATTTTTGAAATCATTATTTGGCTGAGTATTTTATCCCTGAGTTACTTCTGGTATTATTTGTATTATGTTGTTATGAATTGTTGTGGACTATTAGTTTTGGACCCGACCTTGGTAGCCTTAGATTTATAAAAGCTCTGTTTATGTATTATTCAAACAGACTATGTATTATTTTATTTTCGCTTTGTATATTCTATTCTTAGAAGCTCATGATTTGTACTACCAGTTCTTGGGAAATGTATAAGGTTAAGATAATTATTTACTTAAATTTCTTTAATAATTGTTATTGGAATTGGATAGTTGAAAGTTGGCTTACCTAGGGGGTTGGGTTAGGTGCCATCACGACTAGTTGGATTTTGGGTCGTGACAAATGGATACTCAATGACAAATCTGGTACCGGTAACAAACGTCATATCAAATAAAACTTTGTTCAAAACCTTCGTACACTGCCAATGATGGAGAAACACGGATAAACTCATAACCACTCATCAAATCAATAAGTCGTGGAGCTTTCTCGCCGATAAGAACCATTTCCAAATTTTGAGCTTACTAATGACATTATTCATCCAAACATACCTTAATCAAATTTGATGGAACTCATTTCAGGTCAAATAACCTCAACATGTCCAATACAAGTTGATATACTGACATTCCGCACCAATACTACCTAGAGACACATACCACGCAATCCGTGCGCCAAATAAGCAACAACTCAGATGTACCCAATGATTGAAAGAGAATCAAATGAGAGAACCGTCCCGCGAGCTCGACGGACACCACCTCTAAACGCAATGCTATGAACCCATCATGCTAGGAGGAACAAAACACGCGAAATAAGCACGAAGGATCATATCCCAACATAACTCCGCTGCGATGCGTGACCTAATCCAAATATCGGTCTATATGGAATACTTCGAGCCATGATACTCACAATCAACAACCATGTGCATATCAACAACGAATACGCGAAGTGCATAATCATAACCCTGGAGAAATGGATAGCACAATATACCACAAACATGAAGACCATAACCAAGCGCAACCAACTATTCAACATCCCAAGAGCCATCTTGCTCAGATTCTTCAACAAGGCCTAAATAGCACCGCATCATGTGCATAAATAGTCAACAATCTCCCAACCTATCGCAGCATAAAAGAGAAATACAAGTAACATAACAGACCCGAATAAGATCAACTATAACCGAGGACACATCCTTCAACAATAACAGTGTTGAGTAAACAAATCTGATCGAATGTAGAATACCCATTCTCGTTAGGCTTACTAGTGGCCTCAAAATCTATTTTGATCCTCTTGAAATAGGTAGATAACCATTCCAAAAGCACAAAGTATCCTATCCATAACACATACCACAAGTTGACTAACCTTCGTCATACTCTCATAGCCCGTAACTAAGAAAATGTCTACCTATCAGAACTCCTAGTCTCCAAATCCCTAGAATACCAGAATCACCATATATGATTCCAACTCAACCACTCAATGACTGACACATCTCTCATTCGCAATCATCTCACGAGAATTACTCATATTATTCTTCCGTGCCACATAGAAAAATCTAAACATTAGCCGTTGATCAACCATGCGATTACAATAATACCAGTCAAGCATACGCAAGTCAAAACACAGTGCTCCTTCTGAAATGCGCACCCTTCTCAGGAGATACCAGATAGTGCCAACATGCTTCTAAACATCTGAATCGCCCATGCTGTCTATGACTCATAACCTTCACTTTGAAACTGAACCACAAGCTTGTACATGCAAATATCAATCCCATAGATGCACCGCCTCTATCATACCATCATATGAAAGCACGAGAACCCTATTTAAAAGTGCAAGAGGGGGGGGGGGGGGGGGGAGGGGGTGAATTGTATTTTTTTTTATTTTGCGGGGTAGAAGACTAATTTTCTTTCTAGTCGACTGAATTCTTGATACGAGAGATATAGACAAAATACAGAATGATAAATAGCGTAAAGTAAATGATACCAGATGTTTTGTACTGGTTCGGATTTAAACTACGTCCAGTCTCCTTGGGTTGCAAGAGTGTTCTCTTTCAAGTATTTGAAATGTCTTGATATAGGTATGTTGGTTTTTTTATACACCAACAACTTTGTCAAGATAATATTACTTTGCTTGCTTCTTGATAAAATGCCTCACCGGTGATGTTTCTTTCTTTCTTCTCTTCCTAGTTATACAATAAATCTAGAATAGATTATAATGCTTGTTTGGAGTAGAATAAAAGATTGATAATAGTTCGATCAAAATATGTGCTTTCTTTGCATCTCTTGTTATATATATGTGATTTGAACGTCAATATTCTAGGTGTTACTGGTCTATAGATAGTGGGAAACCCAAGGGAATTGATCCTCAGAATCAATCAAGACTGATTTCTTCCAAGAATAAGATAGAACTTTCTTTACTTGGTCTGTTGCTTTCGTGATTGACTTTCCTCTGCAAGCCGTTGCTTGCTTGATATATGTGATTGATTATTCTTCGTATATCTTCCATACAAATTGATTGACAAGGCTTCTATAAATAGCTTAAATCAAACATTTATTTTCCATGAAGCTCGCAATCGCATTATGATTGATTCCTTGATTCTTACTTCTAGATCTTTAGTAGAATCTTGACTTCTTTTTTATTGATACCCTTCTATTTTTCCTTTTGACTTCCTTCTTTGTAATTGTTCTCCTGCAAATGGAAGTAAGTTATTTTCCATTATTAAAACATATATCTAATAATCTCTCCCTTTTTGATGTTGATAAAATAACTTATTCATTTTATTTCCCTGTTTATTGTGTCTTCAGTCGGCTCCCCCTCAACTTGCTGTCAGGTTTTTTGAGTCAGCTACCCCTCAACCTGTTGCCCATTAGTCGACTCTTATTTAATTAGTCGACTAACCCATCCTAGAAGTTGACTCAATATTTTTATGCAAGTTAGTGTATCCTATTCTCCCCTTTGGCATCATTCAAAAAGAAAACTAAGCAATTTTAACTACTAGCAGATAAGATTAGCAGATAGTAAGTTTAATTATAGTCATCCTGATAGTATCCAAAAGCATGCAAGCAAAATAAAATATCCAGAACATCCAAATATTGTCTAAACATCTAACATAGATTATCGACGAAGAAAGTAGGTAAGGGTGTTGCAGATAGGTTCTTTGAGTCGATCAAAACTCACGTTCATTGTGACTGAGATTCCATAAACATTACCATGAACTTCCTTGAAGGCTTTTACTGCCTTTTTTGCGATTTTCAGAACCATGACTCTCATCTTGGACACATCAAAGCTTGTTTCCTTGGCAACTTCATTGATATCGCTAACTGAGGACTGAGTGGTCATAAGCAAATCTTTGATGGTAGTCAGCTTGTCATCAAGTGCAGCTATCCTTGCAAGCAATTCTGGATTGTTGAAAGCAGCCTGAGAAATATCAACCTTTACCTTGGAGCTATAGGGAATCACTTTGGCTTCAATTTCCTGCTTCGTTATCCAAGTACCATCCACATCAACATAACCCATGCTAGCAAACACTCTATTGTTATAACACTTGGAGATAGACACAAAAGGGTAGTTTGAGAGAGGGATATTGAAGGCTTCAAAGAGGTGAGTGATAACCATCCCGTAAGGAAGACTAGATGGTTCTTCAACACATTCAATCATAAAGTTGATTACCTAGGAAGACAACTTCACTTTGTGCTTGGTGAGTAGGTAGTATACCAAAAAGGTGTCTCTTTGAGATAAAATGGTGTAGGATCTTGTTCTGGGAAGAATGGTGATGGAAGCAATGTGGGAAAGAATATATGTTTCAATGTTGATGTCACTAGGTCCTAATTGATTTGGCAAAATATTAGACAGGGAATCAACAAGACATTTTTTGGCTTGTTCAAACGACACTTCAAAATCTTCAGGCCAGGAGTTCCTAAACAAAGCAGAGTAACGGGACTTTTATACTTAAACAAAGAATCAAAGCTAGAACAGTCTAGAATGATATGCAGACCCAGTACAAGTGACTCAATTTTGTCAGATTTGAGGGAACGAAGATTTACATAGAACATGCGAACAAGATCTTCATAGACTTTTCCCATCCTTGAAAACTAAAGAAGTCTTTTACCTTGCAATTAAGGGCTTCCATCTCTTCCAGATTGATGATTTTTCCATGAGCAATTGTATCTGTTGGGTGAATCCAGTAGTTCAACTCTTACTCTAGCACACTATCCAAGTCTATCTTCACTTTCTTTGGGGTGTAAGCTTCTAGTCCTTCTTCCATGGGGCGCTTTCCTAGGGCTTTTTCGGTTCGAGCATCATCAAAGAGATCTCCTTGAGAAGATGAGAAACCATTCGAGTGTTAGACCCAATGGTAGCTACTGCTGATGGTTGAGAAGGGGTTTTCCCTTTGGACCGGGTGCTTTTGCGAGCGGAGGTAGAAGGTTTTTTCAAAGCTTTAGCCATTTGAGAGAAAGGGTGAATATTTCAAAGTGAGGGCTTAAGGAATAGGAAGACTTATTGAGACGAAGAGAGGCATGGAAAAGCGGGATTGAACCGATGTGACTGATGGGTGCAGAGAAAGGGAATAAACATGACTGGTTGATTCAGTTTCCTTCTCGGTTTAGTAAAAAGGTGGAAAAAAGGGATAAAACCAGAGGCAATTAATTAATGTAACAGGCAGTAATAATAATATACACGGTACAAAAGTATTTTCTACCAAAATCACTAAAACATACAATCTTTGAAAGGTACAAAAGTTCCAAAGTCTTAATTAGAAAAAGTAATAATGCCAAGTAAGTCCCTAAGGTTATGAAATCTGTCCTCTAGAAGAGACTTAGTGAAAATATCAGCTAATTGATTTCCAGTACTAACAAACGACAATTCAATGTCACCCTTAAGAATATGATCTCTAATAAAATGATGCTTGATATCTATATGCTTTGCCCTATAATGATGCACTGGATTTGTTAATAGATAGATAGCATTAGAATTATCATAGAAAATTTTAACATGCTTAAAGGACAGATCATAGTCACTCAGTTGGTGAGTCATCAAGAGTAATTGAGCGCAGCATTGTCCGATGGCAATGTATTCAACCTCAATTTTACATAATGTAACTGATCCCTGTTTCTTACTGTTCCAGGAGATGAGTGATGTTCTAAGTAATTGACATGTTCCACTTGTTCTTTTTTACTACAGTTAAGTGAGACTCCTTGGGAGCTGATTGGAACCTGGCACACCTGCACACACTAAACAATATGTCAAGACAGCTGACAGTTAAGTAAAGTAGGGATACAATCATTCCATGATATTTTGATTCATCCACCGATTTTCCTTCCTCATATTTGCCAGGAGATGTGGCTGAACTCATGGGAGTCCAAGTGCCTTTGCATTTTTCATTCCAAAAATTTTGTATCACCTTCTTCGTGTACTTTGTCTGACATATAAAGATACCTTCATCTGCTTGATGAATTTGAAGCCCAAGGAAGAAATCCAGTTTTCCCATCATGCTCATTTCAGACTCACTTTGCATGAGATGTGAGAATTCCTTGCATAGAACATGATTAACACTTCCAAATACAATATCATCGACATAAATTTGAATAATGAGATTGTATGATGATGAATGTTTAATAAAGAGTGTAGTGTCGATCTTACCTTTTGAGAAGCCATGACTAACCATAAATGAACTTAATTTTTCATACCAGGCTCTAGGTGCTTGTTTTTGCCCATAGAGAGCCTTAGTCAACTTAAACACATGGTAAAGAAATTGTGAGTTTTCAAATCCAGGAGGTTGTTTAACATAGACCTCCTCATCAATGAAACCATTTAAAAATACACTTTTAACATCCATTTGAAATAATTTAAAACTTTTAAAAGAAGCATATGCAAGCAAAATACGAATTGATTCTAACCGAGCCACCAGAGCAAAGGTTTCGTCATAGTCAACTCCTTCCTGTTGAGAGTAGCCTTGGGCAATTTGTTTCGGACAACTTTGCCTTATTCATTCAGCTTGTTTCTGAATACCCATTTGGTTCCATTTGCTGCATTTACTAGTTTGGATACCAATGTCCAAACTTGATTTTTCTCAAACTGGTCAAGTTCTTATTGCATAAATTGTACCCAACTTGAGTCTTTGAGAGCTTCATCAACTTTCTTTGGCTCTATTTGAGATATGAGTGCAATGTTAGCCTTTTTCTTTAGATCTCCTCTTGTTTTCATCCCATCAGTTGGATTTTTCATGATAAACTTCTAAGGATATTCAGATTCACTTCTCCATTTGTTTGGTACTGCTTCAGTATGTTGAGTAGTCGAATCAGTCTGAGAATAGCATGCTCGTTGATAGCTTCATTAGTCGACTGTGGGATTTCATCACTCTCAGCAGATTCTTTCGGTTTGATCTGCTCACTAGTCTTAGGTTGATTTTGGATGATATCTTTATCACATGCAAGAACTCCTTTCTCAGCCATAGAGTTATTATCATCAAAGATAATATGAATTGATTCCTCTACACATAGAGTACGCTTATTATAAATTCTAAAGGATCTACTATTATTAGAGTAACTGAGAAATATACCTTTATCACTTCTTGGATAAAACTTACCAATGTTGTACTTACCATTATTATGGACAAAATATTTGTTTCCAAAGGGATGAAAGTATTCAATGTTAGTTCTCTTACCTTTCCATAGTTCATATGGAGTCTTCTTTAGAATGGGTCGAATTAGGTATTAGTTAAGAATATGACATATTATGCTGACTGCTTCTGCCCAGAAGTAGTTTGGTAGGGAGTGCTCCGGCATCATGGTTCTAGCCATATCTTGGAGATTTCTATTTTTACATTCAACCACTCCATTTTGTTGTGATGACCTTGGTGCTGAGAAATTATAAGTGTATCCTTGGTCATTGCAGAATTCCTTAAATGATCCACTTTCAAATTCTCCTCCATGATCACTCTGAATAGTTGAGATAAGGTACCCCTTTTCTCTTTCTATCTTTTTACAGAAGATCTCAAAGTTCTTTAGAGCTTCATCTTTGTGAGCCAAAAATATTACTCATATAAAACGTGAGTAGTCATCAACAATAACAAAAGCATACTTTTTCCTCCTATACTGGCAGTTCTAGTAGGTCCAAACAAATCCATATGAAATAACTGAAGAGGTTTGATTGTGGAAACAATATCTTTGGGTTTGAAAGAGTTTCTAGTTTGCTTACCAAGCTAACATGCATCACATACATGATTTCTAGAGTAATTGAGCTTAGGAAGGCCAATGAATAATACATGCTTGGATAGTTTTTCGATCAAATATATGCTGGCATGACCAAGTTTTTTGTGCCAAAGCCAAGGATCATCAGTGATGGATACTAAACAGATATGACTGTCCATATTATCATTGCAATCTAAAATGTAGACATTTCCATACCTCTTTCCCGGAAGGATGATTTTACCTGATTCGTCTTCAATAGTACACCTTGTTTTCTTGAATTGTATTTCACTTCATATCCAAAATCGCATAGTTGATTGTTGCTTAGCATATTGTAGTTTAGCCCGTCTACAAGATAAACTTCAGTAATATCACATTTATTGTTAAAAGGAATAGTTCTGCTACCGATAATTTTTCCTTTTGAGTCATCACCAAACTTAGCGTTTCCTCCATTGATTTTGGTAACTTCTTTAAAGAGATTTTTGTTGCCCGATCATGTGACTGGAACACGCATTGTCGAGATACCACTTTCCTTTTTGACTTTTCATGTGGTGTTCCTGCAAAGAAATATTATTACCTTATTTTATGTACCCAAGCTTGCTTGGGTCCTTTTTGATTTGTTCTATTAACATCAAGGCCATTTTTAGGCCTCCAGATCCATTCGGCAGTATTTGAATTATGAAATCTACAAAAGATGTACTTTTGACCAGTTCTATTGCAATAATGACAACAACAGTGGATCTTTCACTGGATCCACTAGTGGTGTCTTTGCGAGTGATCCTGATTCCAGCAGGTCGTTTACCAGTTGACTTACAAGTCGCCTGATTAGACCTGACAGAACTATGACTGGTGAATTTGCGCATGCCATTTAGTTGCAATTGCAATTCCTGAACTTTCTCTTGAAGGGCATCTCTTTCGATTTCACATACTTCAAGGTTAAGTTCCTAGTATTTCTTTTCCTTATTGAGTCTATTTAATTCATTCAATATTTTTTGAGACTCTTTCACGGTAAAATCAAGAATATATTGTACTTTATTACATCTTTCACAATCATAGGGTCTTACCTCACTTGTCTGACTGCGTGCCATGAAGCAATTTTTAGTTTCTTTTTTGCAGTCATCGTCTGATACATCTTCATCAGTCTAGCAACAAGAGTAGTTGTTCATATCATTTTCCAATATGGTCATAAAGCATAAATTTGCTATTTCTTCATGTTTTGAGTTGTCTTCATCACTCCAGCTTCCGAAGGATTTGTTCTTGGTAAACCCCTTAGAGACTTTGCTTTTTAGCTCTGAGCATTCAACTTGAATATGACCATATTTTCTACATTCAAAGCATTTTCCATTATTTTTGTCTTGTTCATTGAATTGTCTGGTTCTTCTAGATGATATTCTTCCCTTTTTTGTATTTCTGTATTTCCTCACCAGTCCATTCATATTTCTTGAAACCATGGAAATTGCTTCTTTCAGTGCCTCTGCATCATCATCATCATTGTCATTTTCGGATCCTTCAGTCATGGTTTTGAAAGCTATAGTTTTCTTCTTTTCTTCCTGGCCACTTTTGTTGAGATGTGTCTTCTCAAAAGCTATAAGGTCTCCACGTAGTTCATCATATGATAGTTTGTCCAGATCTTGAGATTCAAGTGCAACTACCTTTGTCTGCCACGTAGTGGGCAAGCTTCTTAGAAGTTTTCGAACTTGTTCATCACTGGAGCATGGTCTACCAAAAACTTTCAGATCTCTAATGATTTTATTGAATCGTGAGAACATCTCTTCGATGGATTCACCTTCTTTCGTCTGAAAGAGCTTATATTCATGAACAAGCAAATTAATCCTTGTTTCTTTCACTTTGCTCGTTCCTTCATAGGTAACTTCCAGTTTGTCCCACACTTCTTTAGCATATCATAGCTTGAAATCTTTTCGTATTCTTCTCCTCTGATGGCATTATATAGAAGATTTCGTTCCATAGCATTGACTTGAATTACAGCTATTTGTTCATCAGAATAATCATCTATATCTTCTGTATCAGTGGATGTTCGTCCTTCAGCTTTCTTGTCATACCTTGCAGTTAGAAGGGGATAGTTTCCTTTCTTGATCACGCGCTACACTTTGCCATTGAGGAACTTTGCATAAATTACCATACGCACTCTCCAACGGGATAAGTGGTGTCCATTGAAATACGACGGCCTTATTTGAGATGCCCCTTCTTGAAATAGTGCACCAGTAGTTACTTGAGTTGACACGATATTTTCTCACGTGCACCCTACTTTTCTGAGCCGATGGTCTATTGAAAACAACATCTCTACCTTCACTAGGTAGGGGTAAGGTCTGGGTACACACTACCCTTCCCAGAGCCCAAGTATGGCAATATACTAGGTATGTTGATAATCTTTTCTCACTTGATGTTAAGCAAATATGTGAGACCTGCTCTGATACCAATTGAAAGTGCAGGGGGTGAATTGTAATTTTTCTTTCCTTTTGCGAGGTAGTTGACTAATTTTCTTTCTAGTCGACTAGATTCTTGATGCGAGAGATATAGACAAAATACAGAATGATAAATAGCAGAAAGTAAATGAAACTAAATGTTTTATACTTGTTTAGATTCAAAGTGAATCATATGTTCAGTCCCGTTGGGTTGCAAGTGTGTTCTCTTTCAAGTATTTGAAATATCTTGATACAGGTATGTTGGTGTTGTTATACACCAACAACTTTGTCAATATAATAGTACTTTTCTTGCTTCTTGATACAATGCTTCACCAGTGATTTGTTTCTCTTTCTTCTCTCCCTAGTTATACAGTAAATCTAGAATAGACCACAATTCTTGTTTGGAGTGGAACAAAAAGATTGACAGTGGTTCGATCAAAGTATTTGCTTCTTTTGCATGTCTTGTTGTATATATGTGATTCGAACGTCAATCTTCTAGCATGACAGATCCATAGATGGTAGGAAACCCAAGGGAATTGATCCTCAGAATCAATCAAGACTGATTTCTTCCAAGAATAAGATAGAACTTTCTTACTTGGTCTGTTGCTTCCGTGATTGACTTTCCTCTGCAAGCCGTTACTTCCTTGATATATGTGATTGATTATTCTTCGTAGATCTTCTATACATATTGATTGATAAGTCTTTCGTAAATGGTTGAAATCAAATATTTATTTTCCATGAATCTCGCAATCACAACATGATTTATTCCTTAATTCTTACTTCTAGATCTTCAGTAGAATCTTAACTTCTTTGTTATTGATACCCTTCTATTTTTCCTTCTGACTTCCTTCTTTGGAATTGTTCTCCTGCAAATAGAAGTAAGTTATTTTCCATCATTAAAACATATATCTAACACTATTATCAACTCTGAGTCACAAGAAGGATACATACTAAACCAGCCAGAAACCTTCCACTTGATCTCATCCTGGAGAAAATCGCAACGTGCAACAAACTCCCCGTGCTTGTAGAAAATATACATCTCAAGCCGTTGTCGACATCATCGAGAACTCTTCGAAACCTATTTGTATGTAACCAATCAAAACTAAATCCCTCTAACTAAACAATGTTACACAGATCTCCAAACCCAAGAGCATTGCCAAAAAACACAGCTAAAACCTCACCACATCATAAGAACCAAAAGAACTGATCACATCCATTACCATGTTGATCCAACCTATCATAAAGTTTTCCTATTTCTTCGAGTTTCTTCCGATATGTCACACTACGATACTTTAGTAAAAATCATGACAAGAGATCCTAACATGAAATCGCGTCGTCTTAATGCCCATAAATCGTTGTATTCCCTCTTAAGCCCCCAAAAGTACCGCATCTGAGATACCCACTCTAAAAAGACCTTATGTGAATCTAAAGTTGTTTTCTTAGCCTCAAGATTTACGAAATGTATAATCCATAATGATATAGAAATACCGCAAGTCTCGATACCATCCAATGCAAATCTCAGATTTTAGCCTTTTACAAATCCGGAAATCCTTCAATTACTACATATAGATCTTGAATCCACTAGAACCTTCCAAAGAGTCATCCACCCCACTCTAATCTCTAATGCACCACCTAAATGAGCCAAAAGACATGTGCTCCATTAGCACACATACACCCAACGAAGTAACCCCACCTTAACGCAACTATGTGACTCTTTTTTCTTAAGACATTACATCCATTACGAATAACAAAACCGAATCATCTCAAGATTTTTATATATCCATAAAGTGTAATATAACATGTGCCCAGAAATTTTCTTACTCAAGTCATCCTTAAAACCACCCTCTTCGAGTCATAAATTGTCCACAAACATGCCTCAGACTAATGCAGCACATAACCATGCAACCTGATCGTCGATAGCAGACCCACTTGGCTTAAAGCCATAGAACACAACATCTGATAACCCATAATACCCGTACTCTATTACCGTCATAATCCCGCACTATAATTTAGCTAAATCCTTTGTAAGATCAGGTGACAAAAATCATAAAATACCTCTAATCTTATGCTAAACGCACCTTCATTCTCATGATTGTCAGGCCAACCTTCTCCAGCGATCCAAACTTAATTGCAACATATATAACCCACTGGTAGAAGAAAACTCTCCACAGAAACATCACAGGGATCATACAACCTTAGAACATCCTGTAGGAGATAACCCACATGCTTAGCCTCAAACTAGCATCACTCGATGACCATATTATGGTCATAACTACTATGCAATCAATCAATCCTCTATAGTTTGAATTCGCCAACCAGACATAAGAATACACTTAATTTCACAAACAAACATCTGAAAGATCCCTAACACACCCGTAACTCAAGACTGTACAACACATAAAGACAGAAATCAAGAATCCATAGTGCTTCTCACATCCCAAGCAAACTCTTCCCCTCACATCCAGATCATTTAAGCCTAGTTCTCGGTTGCACACAATACTCACATATAGCCATCCAACAACTCACTGAGCCATCAACTCCAACTCATAGGGACACTACCGGACATATAAGTCCAAAAACACATACTGACATAACTGAAACTACCGAGCCCAAGCTGCGGTCAAAACCCGGCCTCAAGTCCTCCAGACTAACCTATCTCTACAACACAGAGAATACATCTCGCACCTCATCCATGGAAATCACAAGCTGCCAATGCACAACTAACACCGAATGCTCAATCATAACATACGGGTAAATGGAAGGAATTTAAGAGATACGCATCAAGTTGAATCAATACTGCACGATAATGAAAGAAAGATGAGAAATTTTCCTACATTACATATAGCCTATCGAAGATAGGTATGGACGTCATCATATTGATCTGCAAGACTCTACTGGACACTTGCTCATGACTCATAGAGCCTATTAACCTAGAGCTCTGATACCAACTCGTCACGATCCAAAATTTGCCTATTCGTGATGACACCTAACCCGACCCGCTAGGCTAGCCATGTAACAACCAACACAATCTAATAAAAATGATAAGAGCCAAGAAGTAAAATAACTAAATTTTTATATAATTTCTCAAGAACTGTTAGTACAAGTAATGAGCCACTAAGACTTTAGATTTATAAAGCTGGTATGAAAATATTTACAAAGTCTGTTTGAAATATACATAGACATAACCATAATCTAAACTACCAAGGACAAATGGTAGCTAAGTCCGAAAATCAAGTACATCTTCAATGCCGGCTCTCACCATAATTAGTAGCATCAGCTCCAAGGTGTAGAAGTGTAGTATGAGTACAACTGACCCTATGTACTCAATAAGTATCATAACTAACCTCGGCGAGGTTATAGAGGTACGAATTATAAATGATACTCTCAAATCACCTGTATAGTTTATAATTTCCAACAAGCACATAATAGTAATATGAATGAATCATGAAAATTACAGATAAAACCACCTTGGTGCACACAATTTCCTTAACATACTTTGATCAATCAACAATCCATCATATAGGGGATATATGCATATAATAAAGTAAACAACCATGGAATATTGCAAGTAAAGAAAAATTACAATAATCAAATATCGACCCATTGCAGCGTGCAACCCGATCCAACTAGAAATCATATCACAGCTCTCAAGCGCACATCAGAATCTCAGTAACCAAACCAAACCAATAACTAGCTCTCCCAGAGCTCACATCAACCTGTAACCCATCAGTTTCTCATAATTCGAGTGTATACCATCAAGAGAGAAACATGAGAAGGTGAATCTAGAGGATAGATCCATATCCACACACATCACGGCCAATTCAACACACTATCATCCCGACATGGTCATAGGATCAATATCATAATCCGCTCGGCATGGTCACGAGCTCAATATCATAATCCGCCCGGCATGATCACGGGCTATATCACAATTCGTACGGGTGTGGTCACAAGCATATCACAATGTGTTCGGTGTGGTCACAAGCATAACAACACAATCCGCCGGGCATAGTCATATGCATAACAACATAATCCGCCTGACTTGGCCACAAACATAACAACACAATCTGCCACGGCGTGATCACAAGCTTAACACACAATCCACCCGGCGTGATCACAAACATCCAGTACAAATTATATCACACTGAAGCAAATATACAATAATACATATAAATGATCAATGAATATAAGATTTCATGCTCCTCGACTAGTTGAAATAACATGCTGAAGTGTATGCATGTCAAAGTTGCTATCATAGCTCAAATCAGCAATTTCATCACGGAAATAGCAATTATCAAGTTCATTAAGGGGATTAACCTCTATGTAACCTCAAACACAGATCAAATAGTTCATAACAAAGTTATAAATATGAGAAACGTCATAGCATAAGGCTTAGAAAATCATTTCAAGGAATGTTATAGCCTAAGCACTAACCCGAGCATGGATAAATACCTCGATGCTCGCACATGGGCTCAAAACCCACACATATGCGTACCCATAGCACGCATCTATCACAAATAACTTAGACAACTAGTGCCTCAACCAAGTACAGGTAAGATACTTACATTAAGCAAGCCGAAACAAATACTGAGCAACCCAAACAATACTCTAGAATTGCCATCCCGCGTGTATCGACCTTCGAACAGCTCAAAACTAGCCAAAAGCAACTCAAAATCATCAAATAATGCCAAACGAAACAAACCAAAACGATAAAGATCGAATCTTAAATAAAATACTCAAAATCAACCAAAAAGTCAACCCGGACTTGCACCTCAGAACCCGACAAAACTCATAAATTCCAGCAAAGTCCAACAATACTAATTTCACTCACATCCGACTTTGAATCGATGTTCAAAACTTAATTATTTATTTTCACTTTTATAACCAACAATCAAATGTCGTTATCGAAGATAGATTCATGTAATATAATCAAAACCGATTAAAAAATACTTGCCCCAATCAATATGGTCAAAATCCCTTCCAAAATTGCCCAAACCCGAGCTCTATAATTCATAATGTGATAAAATAACTCAACGTCCAAAAATAGAGTACTTATAGATCTGCTCCAGGGATACCCTTCGCGAACGCGGAATAAGCCTCACGTTCGGTAAGAACAAACCTCACGGCCCACAGAACAACCCTTCGCATTCGCGTCCCAAACCTCACGACCGTGATGCACAGCTCAGACCACTCTTCACGAACGCGGGCGCCCTGCCGCGAACACGATGCATAAAGTACCTGGAACATCAATAGACTTCACGAACGCGATCACCCTACCATGAATAGATAGAATAACATACCTAACTCTTCGCGAACGCGATCGCCTTCTCGCGGTCAGGATGACTTACCTGACACTAGCAAACCAGCAACATAAAGATCCATCAGAAATAATCCAAAACCACCTCAAAACTCATCCAAGCCCCTCGAGACCACATGCAAATATACCAACAAGTCCCAAATTATAACACGGACCTACTTGAGGCCCCAAATCACACATAATAAAATCAAAACCATGAATCTTACCTCAAATCAAGCATAATAAACTATTTCAAACTTCCAAATTCCAAACTTACGTCGAACATGTCTAAATATATCAGAATCACCTCAAATTTTAACATAAGTTCCAAATGACAATAACGAACTTACTCCAACTCTCGGAACAACAATCCTAACCCAGTAATATTGAAGTCAACTCCCGATCAAACTTATAAACTTTTTAAATATTCTAGAAATATCCAAATGCAAATCTGGGCATATGCTCAAGTTCAAAATCACCAATCGTACTTAAAAGAACCATCAAAATTCCTATTTGAGGTCAAATACACAAAAGTCAAACTTGGTCAACTCCTCCAACTTAAAGCTTTCAAATTGAGAATCATTCTTCCAAATCAATCCCGAATCACTCAAAAATCATAACTGATGATACACACAAGTCATAATACACCATATAAAGCTACTCATGATCTCAAGCCACTTAACTGAGTGCAATTACTCAAAATGATCGGTCGAGTTGTTACAAGTTAGCTAGCAATAAAATAATTTTAAAAAAGAAAAACTATGGGAGACGAAATGGTAAGAGATAAATGAGGGAGACATTGGTGGTCTGATCAGGGTCGAGATTGGGGTTCAGAACGGGGTTTGTGATTGGGATTAAGGTTTGAAGTCAGGGCAAGGGTGGGTTCGGGCTTAGGTTTGGGGTTTACAGTCGGGATCGAAGACGGGGTGGAGGGGTTGGAGTCAAGGTTCGAGGTAGATATCGGGGTTGGGGGTCAGGGTTGCGGTTGGAGTTGGGCTTGGAGTCGAGGGTAAGGATATGGGTCGAAAGTTAGAGACATTGTAAAGTTCGGGGTCGAAGTAGTGGTAGGGTTCAGAGTCATTGTAGAACTGTCTCTAAACCTCGACCCTGATCTTGACCCAAACCCCGACCTATCACCAGATATCGAGTCGGAGCTCAAACCCAAACCTCCTTCCCGATCCCAAACCCTAACCCTAACACCTATCTCTAAACCGAACACAAACCACTATCGTGACCCTAATCTTGATCTTGATCCTGATCCCCTACCACGACCTCAATCTTGCCCCAACCCCAAAATTCAATCCAACCCGAAATCCCGACCTCGATACCTGACCCTTGACCCATCACTCGACTTCAACCTTGATCCAACCCCGAACCCCGACCTTGAATCCCAACCATTGCTCCAACTCTGAACCTCGATCCTGAACTCGAACCTTAATAGTGACTTAATTCCAACCTCAACCCCAAATCGTAAACCCCTACAACCTTGAACCAAAACTCGGCCCCTAACTTCGACCCCAACCCTGAACCCCGACCAACGAGCCTGACCCTGACCTTGTGAGAGGAGCGGGTTATGGGTCGGGTGCGGGGGATTGAAGGGTGGTTAAGTGTACCGCGGTGGGTGTAGGTTTGAGATGGTTGGGGTAAGATCGATGGTCTAGAGGCATGGGTGACAAGGGGAAGATTGAAAGAGAGTTTTAGAAAATATTTTCCTGGTTTTGCTAGAGAAGTTATTTTACTCTAAATAGAGAAAAATATTTTATCAAAATAGTATTTTCTAAAATATTTAAGCCAACTAAACATGAAAAAATTAAAAAATATTTTCTAGAAATATTGTATTTCATACCAAACACACTCTTAATTCACTCATGCGCTATATCTTCTTTGAATTCATTTTGGATTTTGTCCATTTTTGTTGACGTTCATATGTGGAATTCTAAATTGGCTTAGTTTAATTAGTTGTTCTTTCTTGATGAGCATGTAGGGTTGATGCTATATTTTTAGATATTATTAACTTCGAATATGTATTCTATCTCTAAATTCTCTTTGGATCTATGCTTTATTTGATTCATATATAGTAGGTGGTTGAATTTTCTCTTTCTTCACAATTTCTCAGTGGGGAATATAAATTAGTAAATTTGAACCTTTTCTGCTTTTAGTTTCTCTTTGATATGTCATTCATTTTTGGGGCGTCCTGAATTTGTTAGATCTTGAATGTTTCATAGATAGGTTAAAAAAATGTATGCTTTTCTGTCCGACTATGCGCTGTTCTATAAGCATCATATTTATTTGTTGTAATCATCTCATTCTAGCTGGGTTTCATGTTATGTTTTGTTGCCTTTGTCTGAGTTTTTGGTTTTTAATTTTGGAATATTATGTTGGTATTGATATCTGGCACCAACCAATGCACGTACTGAAGTCAAATTAGTATTTATATACTCAATTGTGTGGTGTCAGAAGAGTTTCCTCTTTTTGAGTCTACGAGAAATTAGCACTAAAATTTCTACTTTTTATCAATGTCACGACCCAAAATCCAACTAGTCGTGATGACACCTAACCCAACCCCCTAGGTAAGCCAATTTAACAAAAATCCAATACCAATGGGATTTACTAATAAATGAAATGATAATATAACTGAACTTCTATACAAAGAATTCTCAAGGACTGGTAGTACAAATCATGAGTTTCAAAGATTTGGAGTTTATAAAGCTGATGCAAAATAAATACATCATCTGTTTGAAATATACATGAACAAATTAATAATTCTAAAGCTACCAAGAACAAAAGGCAGCAACGACCGGAACACAGATACGTCTTCAATGCCAGCTCCCGCCATACATAACAACATCAACATAAAAAATCTGCACGCAAGGTGCAGAAGTATAGTATGAGTACAACCAAGCCATGCACTCAATAAGTAATAAACCTAATCTTAGGTTGAAAGTAGTGACGAGTTGGGGCAAGTGTCAGAGTCCAGTACTAATAGCTAACAATAACTCATAACAATATAATAAAAGTAGTACAAGAAATAACTCAGAGATGTGACACTCAGCTAGTTCACAGTTACAAAAAATAGTCATGATTTACAAGTATAACAGTAAAGCCCAATTTCCTTCACCTAAATTACCACAATATGAGTAAGTCGGAAAAACTGTAATTTTTCTCAAAAACTTTCAACTATAAGTGAGATGTTTCTTTATAAGATAGCATGAGAAAAGTACATCTCTATGCCTACATGTCAATATGCATGGGAAGTCATAAATATCATAAAAACTGTGTAACATGAGGAAATGCATCTCTATGCCTATATGTGAAGTATGCATGTCAGATGTAATGCGTCACAGTGATGAACTCATGTACTCGCACTCTCAGAGTACTCAATATCACAGTCTCATACTCCCGCTCATCACGTTCAGTCACCCAGCACACTCAATCACTCAGCACTGAACAGGGCAGATCCAGCCCTCAACACTCTCAGTCACTCAGCACTGTACAAGGCAGATCCATCCCAAATGAATCAATAGCAATTGCGCTCACTGTGGGTGTGCAGACTCCGGAGGGGCAGATCCAGCCAAGCGCTATAATAAGCCAATCATGGCATGAATCAATAAAGCCTATTGCGGCGAGCAGCCCGATCCCATCAATATTACTCATAATCCGGCTCTCAGGCCTCAACTCAGTCATCAATTTTTCCACTCTCTCGGGCTCACAATGTTATAAAAATTAACCCAAAATGATAATATGATGTATCAATAAATGACAACAGAGACTGAGATATGATATGCAAATGAATGAGTATGCAATTGTAATGTAAGCAAATAACTAAACAACAGAAATGACCTCAGTGGGTCTCAACAGGATAAGCATATAGCCTAAACATGGTTTCTAACATGGATCACCACTCAATTACTCTAGCACGTAGAAATTTTATGAATATAAACAAGATTAGGTCACTACACAGTACCACATAATCAATCGAGTCATAATTCCCACGGTGCACGCCCATACGCCCGTCACCTAGCATGTGCGTCACCACAACACCAACACATAACACATATATTCAGGGGATTCATTCCCTCAGCACCAAGTTTAAAAGTGTTACGTATCTCGAACAAGCCAAATCCAATACCGAGCAAGCCAAGCAATGCTCCCAAAATTCCACCCCGCACGTACCGACCTCCGAACGACTCGAAACTAGCCAAAAGCAACTCAAATACATCAAATAATACCTAAGGAAACAAACCCAATCAATAAAGGTCGAATATTTAATCAAAAATCCAAAGTCAATCCAAAAGTCAAACACGGGCCCGCACCTCGAAATCCGACAAAACCTATAAAATCCGATAACCCATTCGATTACGAGTCCAACCATACTAGTTTCACTCAAATCCGACTCCAAATCGATGTTTAAAACTCAAAAATTCACTCTATGAAACTTTAGACAAAAACCCTCAATTTCTCTCTTGAAATCCTCACTTAAATGTCAAAAATGAAGATAGATTCATGAAATAAAATCAAAACCGAGTAAATAACACTTACCGCAATCCATATGGTAAAAAGTATTTTAAAAATCGTCTCAATCCGAGCTCCAAATATGCAAAAATGGCTGAAACCTCAGAAATAGAGTACTTTATAATCACTGGACGAATTAATGCATCGCGATTGCGGAAATACCATCGCAATCCGAAGAAGAAAAATCATTGTTCCTGAAATGTACTAAGCGATCGCAACAACAGACTCGCGAACGCGATACACATGACTGACAGAACTACACGTTTGCGGAAACAACCTTGCGAACGTAAAGAGATAACCAACATTCAGCCCAGCTCAGCCCCAAACACTACGCAAACTCGTGGAAGAAGATGCGAACGCGATGAAGACCATCCCAACTCTATGCGAAAGCAGCCATCCAATCACGATCGCAATGAAGAAAATGCCCAGCTCAAGATTTCCTCCACGCGATCACGTACCAATCTTCGCGATCGCGAAGGACAATTGAGGCATCAGAAACCAGCAACAACCAGCAATGAAAATATGAAGAAAAATGGTCCGAAATCAATCTGAAACACGCTTGAGCCCCTCGGGACACCGTCCGAATATACCAACAAGTCCCATAACATGATACGAACCTACTCGAGGCCTCAAATCACGCATAACAATATCAAAACGATGAATCGAACCTCAAATCAAACTTAATAAACTTTTGAACTTTCAACATTCAAAACTCGCGCCGAAACATATCAAATCAACTCGGGATGAACTCAAATTTTGCACACAAGTCCCAAATAACATAACGAAGCTATTATAATTTTCGGACCCAAAATCTGAATCTAATATCCTCAAAGTCAACTCTCGGTCAAACTTATGAACTTTTCAAACCTTCAAATTTCCAACTTTTGCCAATTAGCGCTGAAACCTTCTAGAAATATCCAAATGCAAATTAGGGCATACGCTCGAGTCCAAAATTACCATACGGACCTAACGGAACCATCAAAACTCTAATCCAAGGTCTAATGCTAAAAAAGTCAACTTGGTCAACTCTTCCAACTTTAAAGCTTCAATCATGAAATGCATTCTTCCAAATCAATTCCGAATAACCTGAAAACTAAACCGACGATTCACACAAGTCATAATACATCATACGATGCTGCTCAAGACTTTAAATAGCTGAACAGAAATGCAAATGCTTAAAACGACCGGCTGGGTCGTTACAATCACATATTTGCAATCTTGATTTGGTTATTTTAACGTCTTAGCATGTTCACACACACACTATATATATATATACCGAGATGATGATATAAGCTGAGCTTAAAGAAAGTGAATATTTATACGGCCGATCCCAACTTATCTGGGATTGAAACGTTGTTAGATATATGCCTTTTATTCCAAAGTCAGAGTAGCTGAAAGGAACTCCCTTCGCTATAAGCCACGCCTCCAAAAGTGTGCCTCAAAACTAGTGTTCTTAAAGAGAGATGAAACATCTTTATATTGGATAATTCATAAATCTATCCAATTACCATGATATTTTTGCTTATTCAACTATTCACCAAACTCTACTATATTGGCATGATTTTGTGTTATCTGCTTTTGATCTATTTATTTTATTTTTTATCAAAGTTTATCTGATTGAAATAATTTATTTATGTTGTTCAACAAAATATTTTTCGAATTTACAGTTCCAATTTCGACTAAATCATCCCATGTCATGACCCAAACTAATTAGGGGCACTTGAGAGGCACGTGCTCACACTCACATAAGCACAAACAAGAGTTAATGAAGGGGGATTTTATTTGTTTTTTGAATATTTTGTATCTCCTTCTTCCTTTTTTCTCTCTCCCGCAACTATCTTCTCTCCTGCTTCCCTCTCATCTACGTCTTATCTCTCCTTTCTCTTCTCTTCTCTTCTCATTCCTCTGTTCTCCTCTTCTCCTTAATTCTCTTCTTATCCATTGAATTAGGTAGCCGATACGGGATTAGGTGTATTTGATTCCCAAACTTATAACTGATTGTTTTTAAGCTAATATGCCCCTAGGCATTATACCTAGTGGCTAATTTTATTAATAATCCAACTAAAACAAAGTTTTACAATATCAAAGCAGTATGAGCTTTCGAAAATAAGAAAAACATGTACTACTAAGTAGTAGATCAAGAGGGGAAAATATAGGAATACAAGGCGATCCCAACTTCAAATATATTCGAGCTCCTCCTCCTTAGTGCATCATCTCCTTGGCTTCTTCCTTGATCAAGTGTGAACTTCATATATATCATGCCTATCATATAAAATGATCCATACTAACAGGTATATCATGATACTAGTGATGATCCAATTCCATAACAAGCTACCCCGTCTAACAAATATTTTCATCTTCATGGCTGATTTTTGTCAATGCGCACCCTTAAGTATGGAACCTGAAGTTTGTTGCTATTCAACATCCTCCTCTATTTGCTATCAAGCTCTAAAAATGAGGAGATATGTTTGCATTTTGCTCCAAAGCCAGGTTTGCAAGGTGATCAGCAAGTTGATTTCCTTCGCGCATTACATATGATGTAGCAATAGCACAATGCAACATAAATGATTTTTCATCAACGATGAATCTGTTTCAAGCACCGAAGGAGGAAACTGGTCATCTATAACATATCTTAAGGCCTCTAAAATCGCATCTTCAGATTCTGTGTTGGTTGCATTTGGAATCTCTAACAGCCTTGGAATATGTCAAGTCTCCTATCCCATCAGGAATGCAAAAGGCATAGGAAGCTCTGCCTGGGTTTCCTCTACAAGACCATTCCGTATTACACTTAATCCAACCAGTTGGAGGCATTTGCCAGAAGACTTTACGTGTATTTAGTGCTGGAATATGATCGTGCAGTTTTTGATATAATTCTGGCCAGCTCGTCGGAGCACCTGTAAATGCAAGCCTCTTCACCTTGAGCAGCATTTGAATGTATCTTTGAACCTGGAATATCATCCTATTGATCTTCACATTGCCTCCATGCTTGCACTTGTTCCTGCGATTCCAAAGTTTCGAGGCAACAATCGATGGCATTGCTTGAAGTACTGGTTTCAAACTAGCATTAGCTTGCTTTTACCACCATTCATTTAGCACTTGTACAAGCTGCATTCCATCTATATTTATACTTGCAGGTAAACAAAAGTTAGTCCATAAAACCCGTGCCACTGGAGAGCCTAGAACACATGAGAAAGTGTTTCTTGGCTAGAGTTTATACATGCAACACCAACACCTCGACAGAAATGAGTGTCCCATTCTCCTTATAACATCCTCAATAGGTAGTCTCCCTTTCCATAATCTCCACGTAAGGAAGGAATATTTAAAAGGCAAATCATTCACTCAGGTCTATATCTACACTATATTAAAAGCACGAAATTTTCTATATTCGAACTATGTACTAACGTATATAATTAAGAGTTTGAAATCGAGTAGATTTTAGTTATATAAGTTCTTTCCTTTTAGAATTTATTACTTCAACACCAATTATTTAACCAATAATTGTAATTCAAATACTAAAACACGCTTTTGACTTAATGTTCTCTTACCAAATAGTAGAACTTTTGGCTCTTCTTCTTAAGTGCTGTATCAATTTGAAACTTAAAAGAATAAAACAAATTTAAAATAAATTTCATTTAAAGAGTTTATTTGATGACAAGTAAAAGAAAGATGGACGTTACTTTAAAACGGAAAGGAATACATTTTTGTCCAAAATAGCATGAAGATTCAAGTTTATTTTTCTTAATATAATATTTTCTCTATTATGTTTTGATTAAATTAAGTAACATCATATCTTATTTACTAAATGAGAGATATTGTCATGACCCAAAACCAACCGTCGTGATGGCACCTATCGTGGAACTAGAAAACCCAACTCCTCAACCAGTTCAACCAAAAAAGAACTTTAAAAATATATACGGAAGCAATTCATATTAAAGAAAATCCTTTTTGGAACAAAACTAAATCCGTAACACAATGCAATCTATCCCAAAATCGGGGTGTCACCGAGTACATGATCATCTATACGAGGATACAACCTACTACAATGTCTGAGGAATAAGAACTGAAATACAAATAAGGATAATGAATGAGAGTCAAGGCCTGCGAATGCCATGCAGTAGTCTCTAAGATCTCGACTCCTCACTCAGCAACCGCTGTAACCGGAAGCACCTGGAACTGCACACGAGGTGCAGGGTGTATCGTGAGTACAATCAACTCAATAAGTAACAAATTCAAACTGTGGACTGAAAGTAGTGACGAACTCAACCGGCACAGTTGAATATAGAAAATAACAGTGCTGAAACGTAGACATGCTTTCAAGTGCATTGGATTTCTCAAAAACACTAAAATGGATCAAATCTAAATGATATGAAGAATATAACTCCTCTACTTCTACAATGCCAATGCACATACTGTATGTGACGCACTATGCTGACAATCTCATGTGCTCACACTCTCAAATGCTCAATCACTCGGTACTGTATATGGCCCATACGGCCCAGGGAAGATCCATCCCGGAACATATACATCACTGACCCTTAGTCACCCAGCACCGAGTAGGGCCAATCCAGCCCGTGGAGAAGATCCATCTCCAGTTATATAATGCTTCCGACAAGATCCATGTCCAGGAAAGATCCATCCCTCAATAATATCAACCGTGCTCACTTGGGGTGTGTGTAGACTCCGGAGGGGCTCCTTCAGCCCAAAAGCTATCATAAATTAGTATAACCGCTGCGGCAGACAACCCGATCCCATAAATGTCACTCATATTCAAGCTCTCGGCCTCACTCAGTCATCAATCTCTCCAGTCTCTCTCTCACGAGCTCACAGTGTCATGATATTAACTAGAAAATAATGATATGATGTATCAATAAATAACAACAGAGACTGAGATATTATATGAAATCAATGAATATGAGTGAGTACGAAATATCAATGAAATCAGTAGGATAACATCAAGAAACGACCACTATGGGTCCCAAGTCCCAACAGTACCGGCATAAAGCTTAAACATGATATGTAGCATGAGTGACAACTCAATTACTTTATCACATGATGAAAATACGGGTATCGACAAGATAGAACCTCTGTTTTAAAAGGCGTTTCTGGGGTGAGCTCCGGGGCGAGGCATACCAAAAACGTCCCGAGCCGATGGTGTGGGGCGAAAGTCTCAAGAGGCGTACGCCACGCAATTTGGGGCGTACGCCCGGGCGTTCGAGGTGCGTTTTAAGAAGTAAGCCCTAGAGACTTTTTCAAATTAAAATAAAATTTGTTGAATTAGTCCTTCATATAATACCCATATTCTCAAAAGTCAGCTTGGTAATTACTCAAAAGGTTTAAAAAGGAACTCAAAAGTATTAAATTTGAAAGTAAAGACATTTTTTTATTGATTTAAGCCCTAATTCATAGTTTTTCTAATTTTTTATCTTGTCCGCTAGTCTGCTAATATCTCCCAAAAGTAATAAATATTTAATTATTTTTACAAATACAAAGAGAACTACATTCTTCTTCATAGTAGCAAATTCAAAGTTCAGTTCCTCCATATAGAAAATTTTATTTTTTAAGACTCAAATTACTAGTGCTTGTAAATAACTTATAATAGATTGTTTTGATTTATTTTTTATGGGGATGGAGCACACATAGATATAGTTTTCTTCAATTTTTATGCAATTTTACCTATTTATAAATATTTACTGTCATTATATTATTTTATAAAATATTAAAAATTAAATACCAATGGGGCTTACGTCCCGCTGAGGCATATGTAAAATGCCTCGCCTTACGCCCACGCCTTTTAAAACACTGGATAGAACCATTAGACAGTGCCATGGGACCATGTCAGAATTCTCATGGTGCACGCCCACACGCCCGTCACTTTGCATGTGCGTCACCTCAATACCCATCACATAACACATAAGTTGGGGGTCTCGAATCCTCAGAACCAAGTTTAGAAGTGTTACTTATCTCAATCCGAGCAAATCCCTACTCTAATACGCCTTTGTCTAGCAAATCGGCCTCCAAATAATCCGAATCTAGCCACAAACAGTACAATACAATCAATACGGGCTAAAGGAATCAATTCTACAAGAAATTACGAAGTTATAACTCAAAAATCCGAAATCGGCTCAGACCCGTCGCCCGGGCCCACGTCTCGAAATTCAACAAAAGTCACAAAACCCGAAAGCCCATTCACTCACGAGTCTAGTCATACCAAATTCATCAAAATTCGACACCACTTGGTCATTCAAATCCCCAAAATCAACTCTCCAAATCCCTAACCTTAAACCCCCAAATTACTCATCAAAAACACATCATATGGGTAGAAAATCAGTGGGAAAACATAATTATTGAAGAAAAATAAACACAAGGAACTTAACTCAAGAATCCCCTTGAAAATCCTCTCATAAACCTCCAAAATACGAGCTTAAAATGTTAGAAAATGAAGAAAATCGCGAACCTTTATGTTTATATGTTCTGCCTAGGCAAACCGCACCTGCGGTCCCGCTTCTGCGGTGAAAACTCCGCACCTGCGGAAGTCACTTAACTCACCTGGGCTCGCACCTGCGCTCCTGGTCTCGCACCTGCGGAGGTGCTTCTGCGCCCCATGATCCGTATCTGCGGAAACAACCTACACCCATCAACTCCTTCACACTCCGCTTCTGCGCCGTATTTGCGGCCTCGCAGGTGCGGAAAGGACCTCACACTTACGACCTGTGCCCATTCCTTCCTGGCCCGCTTTTGCGGCTCCCTTCCCGCTTCTGCGAGCTCGCACCTGCGGTGCCCACTCCGCAGGTGCGATTACACCAGCAGTCCTCAAACTTCAGCAGCTCTTCAACTTCAAACCTTGATCCGTTAACCACCCGAAATCAACCTGAGGCCTCCGGGACCTCAACCAAACATACCAACAAGTCTTAAAACATCATACGAACTTAGTCGAACTATCAAATCCCCTCAAACAACATCAAAAACATAAATCGCACATAGATTCAAGCCTAATAAATTTTAAAAATTTTAAATTCTACAAACGACGTCGAAACCTATTAAATCACGTCTGATTGACCTCAAACTTTGCACACAAGTCTCAAATGATACCACAAACCTACTCCAACTTCCGAAATCGGAATCCGACCCTGATATCAAAAGGTTCACTCCCGGTCAAACTTTTCAAAATTTCAGCTTTCGCCATTTCAAGCCTAATTCTACTACGGACTTCCAAATCACAATCCGGACGCGCTCCTAAGTCCAAAATCACCTAACGGAGCTAACGAAACTATCAAAATTCAAATCCGTGGTCGATTACACATAAGTCAACATCTGATCGAGTTTTTCAATTTAAGCTTTCCATTATGAGATTAAGTGTCTCATTTCATTCCGAAATCTCTCCGGACCTGAACCAACTAACCCGATAAGTCATATTACAGCTATGGAGCACAAATGGAGCAGTAAATGGGGGAACGAGGCTACAATTCTCGAAACGATCGGCCGGGTTGTTATAGATATGTTATTCTCAATTTCTTAATAGTTATATAAAATTAAATCAAGATATTATCACAATTGGAAAGAATGTATAATGAAATTTAGTTTATTTTCCACTATTTTCTTATTTACATATCTATCTATATTTATATTTATATTTATACTATATTTTATATATCAGTTTATCTATACTATATTAAAAGCACGAAGCCCCTTTATCTGTCGTAAATGCATTTTAAGTTGGACAAAATTATAAATATAAATGAAAATTTTATTTTTACAAAATTCAAAATTGCGTATAATGCCGACAAGAAAGGAAAAAGAAGAAAAGAACAAGTGGGAAATTCCTTTTTCAATTAAATATATCCCTAACAAAAATGACTCTCGTTGGTTTAGAAAGGAAAAAAGAATCGAAAATTTAATAGTATTTAATATCTCTATTAAAGTCAAGTCAAAATTATTGTAGGTTCAAAACCGAAAAAAGAAGAAGAGATAATAAGCAGGAAACTATTATTTAATATCATTCATCAACTAAATTCATTTTTTGGTAAAGTTCTTAAATTAGAATTTTAAAACTAAAATTATAAATCTCTTAAATTTTATATGTGAGTATTGGATCTGGGAAGGGAGAATGATAATTTTTGAGTTTGGAGAGATGAAATTATAAAACTAAAATAAGTTTATAATTGAATATATTAACAGATGATTGAAATGTTTTATGTGGTAATTTTTTTTTATTGAGTTAGGTACACAAGATCAACATTTATCATTTTAGGAACATATACTTTTATTTTATAAATCATATATAATATTTTTATATTCTTTTTTTTTATTAAATTATTGTACACGCGCGTTGCGCGTATCATAAGAATAGTGAACTTTAATACTAGATTAGGATCTCTTCGCTTTCTTACAAAATACCAAGCTGATTTCACTGTGAATTTCCCTTTGGTTTCCAGCCTCCACCGTGGATGATCACCCCTTTCTTGGTTATTTGGCGGCTGGATTGAATCTGCTATATGATCAACAATTTCTCCCGGTACTAGCTCACGTATAACCTGCTCATTCCACTCCCCATTTTTCACTGTATCTCTGTTTACTCTCAAAATCGGATAACAAATGAATTTGTAAGTGATTTTAAGGATACGTGATCTAACTTGATACAAAACGATAAACCAGTTTACAATTGAAATAAGTAATGGAAAAGTGAATGCAAATCACACGAATTGAACGGTCTTAGCCCTGGAAGGTTAGCCACCCTCGAGCTAAAAGTGCCTTTATCGATATCAGAATAGAACACTAAGAGAATAATAATAACTTAAAGAGAATAACAATATATTGCTTTGGGATGCGTGTTACAATGTGTCCCCCTGAATAATCAGATCCCCCTTTATATAATAGAGGAATCCTACTTTAGGTACAATTCTATATAAGGTAAAAGATCTCTTGATTCGATGGTTGCCGGTTCCTTACTGATAGATGCCGAGATTCCCGCAGCAATATCCGACCGATCGCGGATATTTCGATCTTCTGTCAGTTAACTCGACAATGTTTCACCGAGCTCGTTTGAGGCTAAGGTCGATACCAGACTCACTGCTCCTCGAAGGTAGGCATTCTGACCTCGGGTTCTAGCTCGATGGGACTCGAGGTCGATCTTCAATCCTTGGATGCCACGTTCCAAGCCTAATCTACCAAGCTGTAGGCGAGCTCGATTTCGACCGTATGCAGATAGTCCTCTCATTTTTCAGAGAGTATATGACTAGAAATGATATGAACTTCCAATCCTGACTTCGATATTTTGTGACAGAAATGACAAAATAGTTGAAACATCTCGTTAGTCAAGTCTTAAGTGCATTAAATGCCCGTCAGTTGCTGGTCGGCCACTCCTAGATGTGAACCATCACTGGGAAGCTATAAATACTCCCTCATTAGTTCATTCAAACTTTACTTTCAAACCTTCTACCCTTGTACCTTAGAAATTTCAACACTTCCAAGCAATAATTTTCCGGTTACTCTGAAATCCTTTTATAAGAACTCATGTTCTGTCTTTATCCCAAACCATCAAGCATACTCTTTTAACTTCCTCTTTCTCCTTTATTCTCCAAAGAAATGGCGAGGATTTCAAAATCCGTTCCCAAAAAGAAACTCCCTCTACCTCGCAGCCGGCTACCGAGGAAACTGTCTGGCGCACTGCTGTCGAGGAACCGGTATCGGAGCCTCCTCTGAAAATATTTATTCCTGGGGGGTGCCCGGTCAATGCCGATTTCAAGGTTGAAAAACCTTCTTCTGTACTAGGCCGATGTGAGGTGGTCTCAGGGTACATCTGCTTGATCACCTAGGATGTTCTCTCTGAAGTCAAAAAAAGATTGCAACTAGGCTGACAAACATGTGGTGGTTCCTGAACCTGATGAAGCCATCACCACCCACGTCGGGGAATTTTTAAGTATTTATATTTAGTCCTTCACGTTGGGTCCCTTGGATCCGATCATCATCGACTTCTACAAGAGATGCGAGGTAACCCTCGGTCAGATTCACCCTTCTTTCTGCGGGATAGTATTCCTCCTCCGCCTCTTTGTGAGCAAGATCGATGGGTACCCTTTCATGATCGACCACCTTATGCGTTTATACAGTCCCCGACTCTATCGGGGAGGACTGATCAAGCTCGCCCGTCGGTCTAGTAAAGTGCATCCTCGAGTATCGATGAAGATAGGGATCGAGGATGGCTAGGTCATTTCGTCTGAGTGAGGACCTCAGACCTGATCCCGGCCGAGCACATGTCGTTCCCTGAGAAGTGGAGCATGAAATGTAAGTATATAATTTTGCTTTCAACGTTTTATTTATCGCCCTTTTCCTTTCTTCTTATTGGTGTTCTGTGACTGTGCAGCTGTTGCTTTGATCCCAAACGCAGTTCCTCGACTCAAGAAGTGGGTCGAGGGCATTGTATCGCAAAGGCCTTATTCAGAGAGCTCGTGGAGCGAGCTTTCAAAGGGTCGATGGGAGGCCCATTCACATGGTGAGATCTTGTTCATGAGTAATATTTGGTTTTCCTTATGCAAAATTCTCATTTGCTTTATTCCCTTTTGCAAGTTTATCCAAGGACTTCTATATGAGGCCCTCATCCGGTTGCGATGATGTCCCCACTGAGTCCCCTACTCCGAGACAGGGTGAAAAGAAGAAAAGAAAAAGGGGCCCTAGTTCTCCGAGCTCGGAAAAGATAAAGCCAAAGAGAAGGCCGGTGCGTAAATCTAAAGAAAGCACCAGTGCTCGAGCACCACCTTTGGGTTCTCTCTATCAGCTGAGGGATGAACCTGATGAAGAGCAAGAGGAAGAAGCGTTCAATCTGGTGGACCGAGTGTCGACACGACTCGAAGGGCAAGGGGCCTCCGAACCAGAGGAGACGATGCCGATCCTCATCGAGCTAGGGAGGTCGAGGACGAGGCCGAGACCGAGACCGAAGCTTCCCGGGACGTGGGCAGTATGCCGAAGGAAGCTCTCGGTGTGATAGAGATCACCGAATCACCTTCATTCACTGAGTCCATGTATCCCAATGAGGAATTCCTCGGAGCGAACGATCCCTTCCGCAACTTCTTTGATGGAGTGGACTCTACGACCACGTAGGGTGTCACAAGGTTGGTAGATTTAGATATACCGAGGAAGAGCCCATTTTTGGGAGCAAGAGGACCTTCCTCGAGTCCCAAACTGGTCAATCGTTTCCCTGCCCCGAGTGTGGATCTTGGCCGGAAGTGATTCATAACTTTCTCCCTTCCAGAGGACTCCCGGGTCCTCTCCGCCCTCGTAGGGGTGGCTAGTTATCTTCGGTGTCTGGTGACCGAGGATGATCATGCCAAGATGAATGAAGTGGATGCACCATGTCTATTCAATGAAGCGCAACAAGCGTTAAACCGGATAACTTTAGATATTTCTCAATGATTTTCAATTTGTAATTAGGCTATTTTGCAGATAACTCTAACATTTTCTCTTTGTGTTTGTAGGCCTCGATGCTTCACCACGAGACTTTCCTCCGATACCGGGATGAGCTGAAATAGCTTGAGGTCCGAGGGCTCACTGAGAAGAGAAATTCCTACAAACTTCTTAGTGAGTAACGTGAGGGGGAGGCTAAGAGCCTCCGAGCTGAGCTCGAGGTGGCTAGAAAGGAGCACGCCGATCTGACCGAGCAGGTAAAGATATTTGAGGTAAGCGATGATGAGCTATGCTCGGTAACTAACGATCGGAGTTCGAAGGTCTGATAGAAAATCAAACAAGTTGTCCAACTTCGAGTTGAAATGGACGCTGTCAAGGCCGAGACCGATGAATGGAGAGGCCGGATGGATCATCTGGCCTCAGAGAAGGAGGTTGCTCGGGCGCAACAGACTTTGACTGAGGTCTAGCTTCGATCAACAAAGGAAAAGGCTGAGGCGTAGGCTAAAAAGGTCGAAGATATCCAGTCTCGGCTAAGTTCGGCTGCATCCGAGCAGAAAATTATGGCCAAGGAGCTTGAAATGGCCAAGTCAGTAGAGGCGGTGGTTAAAGCCGACGCCGATGAGATGGTGGCCCAATATAAGGCCGATGCTGAGGCGGCCCAAGACCTCTTAAAAGATATCGTTGAATACGAGAAGCGACAGTCATGAAGAGATGCCCTCGAGGAGATCCATGCTCGAGGTTTCTATCTATTGGCCGAGATCGAGATCGCTAAGGGGCTCGAGGACGAGGCCAAAAAGTTGGCCTGCCCAGAAGAAGAAGAAGACTCCGAGGGTTCCGATGGAACCAGGGGCGAAGAAGACCAGGCTGTTTAGATGCCTTTGTAACAAATTTGTTTTGCTTTTTGTTTTTTGTACTCATGTACTTTTGTATTTTTGTTAGGGCCATTTGGCCTTTGTAAAGATTGAATATAATATATGAGGCTTGTTTTCCCCTTCAACAGTTATATATTTTGTTTTTCTTTGCTCTATTTTTATGTCTGCAAAGGTCGAAATGCCTTATCATAAAATATTTAGGTCATGTCCAGAGGTTTGAACAAGCCTTGCCTTGGACATTATTTTGTTTAAGGCATCGTGGGGTTTCGACATGATTGAGAACTTTTTTCCCCAAAATACTTATGACTTTTTAGATTGTAGTTTCCCGAGGGTAGCCTTTAGAAGCGGTTATGAAATTTTTGTTTGTTACGGGTCTCAGACGTCTCCGAGCCATTTTAGTATGGCCGTAGCCTTTTTAGTTCAGGCATCACCTAATAGGCCTTGTGCCCTTGGGTTTCGATAGCCCGAGCAGTCCGAGTTTGTTTTTGAGCGGCAGTCCTAGATTGGGGTGATCGTTTGAAGCCGGATAAGGCGGCCCTTGGGCTCGATTCCTTTAGGGGATCGTACGTAGGAAATTCCTTCACGAAAAGAAAATTTGTAAGGGAAAAGATATTTATCTGCAAGGTAGATACTTTATTCTTGTGCGTAATAGTTACACATGTGTACAAGATTTGTGTTAGAGCTCGAGCAGTCTATGCGGGTATGATTCATTTGACCCTTACAGTAAATCCTACCGATCGAGCTGATACCATTGAATATAGAGTTTCCTTCCTTGCTAAAGTTGTTATCCGAGGGTGATGCCGGTTCGGGGTCGATATTCAATATCATACCCACTGATTTCTACGGTCCATTTGGCCAACCGACCCGAGAGCTCGGGTTTATGCATAACATTCCTCAATGGGTATGTAGTCATGGCACATATTGGGTGACACTGGAAGTATGGTTTTAGCTTTCTGAAGGCGCTTAGCAAAGCGAGCGCCAATTTTTCTAGGTGAGGATACCTAGTTGCGGTCTCACCTAGGGTCATGCTAACATAGTAAATTAGAAATTACGTACCTTTCTCTTCCCGGACCAGGACTCCACTTACCGCTATCTCCGATACTGCCAAGTACAAGTATAGTTGTTCGTCTATCCTCGGCGTGTGAAGCAGCTGTGGGCTCGATAGATACCGCTTGAGTTCCTCCAAGGCCTGTTGGCACTCCGGGGTCCATGAGAAGTTATTCTTCTTCTTCTTCAATAGTGTGAAGAACAGGCGTCTCTTGTTGGATGACCTCGAGATGAATAGCCCAAGGGCGGCTATGCGCCCGGTTAATCTTTGCATGACCTTTACGTTGTCCATAACCGTAATATCTTCGATGGCTTTGATCTTGTCGGGGTTGATCTCGATTCCCCGGTTGGATACCATAAATCTGAGGAATTTACCTGACCCAACTCCAAATGCACATTTCTCTGGGTTTGGCTTCATATTGTATTTCTTCAATATGCTGAAGGTTTACTGCAAATGTTTTAAATAGTCCTCTACTCGAAGGAACTTAACCAACATATCATCAATATAAACCTCCATTGATTTCCCTATTTTTTCCTCGAACATCCGATTTACTAGGCATTGGTAAGTGGCACCGACGTTTTTAACCCGAATGGCATCACGTTATAGCATTAGGTGCTGTATTTAGTGATGAAAGAGGTTTTTTCCTGGTCACTTGGGTCCATCCGTATGTGGTTGTACCCGGAATAGGCATCAAGAAAACTGAGGATCTCGTGGCTGGCCATAGCATCGATCATGCGATCGATGTTGGACAAAAGGAAAGATTCCTTGGGGAATGCCTTATTCACATTCTTATAGTCTATACACATTCTTAATTTATTCCCTTTTTAGGGACTACCACTACGTTCGCTAACTAATCTAGGTATTTAACTATAATACCCCATAATTTAATCCGAGGACAAATTGGTAATTTATCTAATAATAATAAAATAAAAATAAAAAGAAATAAAGCAACTTGTGAGGCCAAAGCCCATCAAAATAGTGTGGCGTGAGATTAATAAGGGTTTGGAGAGGAAAGACTTTCCTGCCAATAAATGGAGTACATAAAAGAAAACATGGAAAATATTTGCAATTCTAATCGGTAAGCAAATTGAGAGCGATAAAATTTAGCAGCAACTTGGAGTCAAAACCAAATTGTTGGTATGAAGAGACGAGGATGCGAGACTTGAATAGGAGCAAGATGCACCAGTTATTTTTCTTGAATAAAAAGTGCTCTATTTGGCATCAAAGAGTTGTAACAAGAAACTACCAAACTAGCAACGTGAGTATTCTGGAAGAATTTTAGTTTTAGATTGTTTAACTCTTCCATTATAATATTGGGATTTGGTTTGGTCTTTAATTATAAGGAGTAGTATTAAATACGAGTTTTTATGATAAAATTGATTAGTTGTTGAATTGGTGATATGAAGGATATACAGAGAATTAGTTTGATAGGGACATGGCAGCCTAATTGAGGTTATTCTAAATGGAACTAAGGGGTATTATATAGAATAGAACTCGTTTATGTTGGTAGTCATGAAGTTGACACTTAGACTCTTGTTTGTGATGATATAGATTGATCTAAACAGTTTGTACGGATTGTTCGAGGCGGCGCGCTTGGTATTTTGACACGAGTATTGTGAGTAGTAATCTTACCACAATTTGTGTTTTCATAACCTGCATGGTTTATATATAATTTTGAAAATAAATGTATTAACGATGCTTTAAAATTGCATGTGGGACAATTCCTTTACTTGATATGATACCGAATAGTTTACTTGAGATATTTATCGGTTAACCTAAAATGTTTTCATCGTTACTAGATATGTTTTACCGTTACTTGAGATATAACATTTATTTAAAATGTTCTCACTGTTACTAGACATGTTTTACTGTTACTCGAGACATGATTACCGTTACAGAAATAAAATTACAAGATTTGATAAGAAATGATATGCCCTTTATTATTTTAAAAATGCTTTTGTACGAGTATTTACTGTTTACAAGAAAGAGTATTAATGGGAGGAGACTTTGAAGGATCCCGTAGCTAACAACGAGTTCGTTAGACCTAGTGCACCTTATAATTACCGATTACCGTTACAACCCTCGCTAGTGGGGAGGTAGAACTAGCATACCGTTACTGATTTTCCTCAAGAAGGGAATACCATTATATTTGACTTCTTGCGAAGAGGTCCACAGTTATACCGATTACATGATCCGTTCATTGAAACCTCCCAAACATGAATATTGATATTACATAGTCTTTATCAAGCTTTACCGAATTGTCAAATGAATTATATTACATGAAAAATGTGATGAGACTGATTATTGTTTATTATTATGTAAGGGCATTCTTATGATATTTTCTGTTAAATATACTAGCATGTTTTCTGACTTGTCCCTAATAAGAACGGTTGTGGTTAAGTGTTATTACTCACTGAGCTAGCGACTCACTCCCCGCTATTGTTTTTACAGAGGCAGTGGTAGACGTAGGCGAGGATTCCGTTAATTCTAGTACATGAGTTGACAGTTCCTGGTGAACCCCGCATTTATTCGCGTGGCAAAAAATTATTATTTATTTTTGTTATAGTCTCTTTCTTGAAACTCTTAGAGTCGCTCCATAGTCATTTATATGGGCGTCATGAGTATTCTTTTATTAATATAGACTTGTGACTCGTATTAGACTTTTCTATCGTATTTTTTTAGAGATGGATTTAGTATTATTGTGTTGAAAAATGCTTCGTTGATGAGGATTATAACTTGTTTTGGTAGATATTGGTTAGTTGTGTTGTTGAATTCTAAGACAGGTTTACTTTTGAATAGTGCTAAAACTGGAGAAATTCTGTCCGATTGTCTGAAAAATATCGATGAGGCTTACTTGGGAGCACTTGCTCCTAAGCGCCAGTCATGATCTTAAATTGGGTCGTGACAAAGTTGGTATCAGAGCCTTAGGTTATTCTTGTGACTAATGGAGCAGACATCGGTAGTAGAGTCCTAATTATGATTTTGTAGCCGGTCATTCCCATAATTGTGATTCTACGAGGGTGTGATAGGATGTGTCGTTGTTTTCTTTCTTATTCCTCCTTACGTGTGTGACGATTAAGGCCAAGTAGCTGAGTCTGTTACCGTTTATCCTGTTCCTATGTGGCACTGACCAATCACTCAATAATAGAATTTTGCTAGAGGTTCAAGAACATTAAAATATTACTACTGGACCGCAACTGCCTCCCAGCAAAAGCAAACAACAGAAGTAGTAAACTAAGCCAATCAAAAGGCTGTTGTGCCACAATGAGGGACTTTCATACTGCTAAAATATGTAATAGAGTCCACTCTTGAATTAAGTACTGGCCCATCACCATAGCTAGGAGATTATTATCATTGAGATGCTTACCTCCATGGAGACAATAATCGAGAGCTTGATGGATATAATTAGTAGAAAGGACAAAAAACAAATGGGCAATAAATTAGGGCTATAAAAGCTTTAGGCATCTAGACTTAGTAAGACCGTATGGAACGAAGATGTGTTCTTAATAGAGTTCCAAAAATATTAAAGGACAAATTTTATAGTTTCTAAAAATTTGATGATCCTTAGAGGTCTTTGGTGAAATACTTAAGGCATTATGAGCTTTACAATATTCCAGTGAGAGGACTGTGGAGTTAGCAACTTATAGGCTGAGTACGTGACGAATATATGAAATAGAACTATATTGTTAGGGACGCCAATCGGAGAGGCACAACCAACTTAGAAATGAGTTCACTAAACTTTTTATGAATCGCTTCTTTCTTGATAGTCAAAAGCGTAAACCTGATAGGTACGTAGAAAATTAATTCAGACGATGGATGTACTTACATGCGACATCAGACTTTATCAGCTGGTTAGGTACGTGACGTTTTAGGTTTAGAGTCTTGTCGAAGGGTTGATTAATTATTTATACAAGTCAGTAAACTCACATACGGTGATTTTAACCTATTCTATGAAAGTTGAACTTGCTAGAAAAAAATTAGGAACTGGATATGATTGGCATGCAACTAAGAATTCATTTAAGAATGTGGAGAATAGGAAATCTCGCAGTATGAATTTTTTTATATAGGAAGTCAGATTTAGATAAATGACATCTTAAGATATTATGATATCCTTTAATGGTTACTACTTTTATAGAATAATCTAGGATAGTTGAAACTTTGTATTAAGCTTGTCAGATTCAAGTTGAGAGAGAGGATACCCTACCTAGATAAAGTGTACCTGACCTTGTTGATTTTGACGTGCTTATAAGTATGATTGGTTATCATCTTACCGCATTATCTTTGGTTACCATGCGAAGGTATTTATATTGACATACCCAACAAACCTAATTGTACCAAAAAAAAAGAAGAAAGGGATCATATTCCAGTGATGGTCGAGGTTATATCATTTATGAAGGCTCTATAATTATTGAATAAAGGTGGTTAGGCTCTTGTAACTTTTGCGAATGGATCCAAGAGATGTGATTCTTAGTAGTTTGCAAAAAAAAAGTACAGATAGTGAGAAAATTCTTTGATGTATTTCTACGTATTAACTAGGACTAACCCGAGTATGAGAAATAGATTTTTATTGACTTGGCACAAGACACAATTTATATCAATACCCCCATATGATATGAAACTAGAGAAGCAAAGTGAAATAAATAAGAAGTTGCATGACCTATTGATAAGGATTTTATCAGACCGAGCATATCATCTTGGGATGCACTGATATTTTCGTGAAAAAGAAAGACAGATCTCTAAGGATGTGCATCGGCTACAAGCAATTGAATAAGGTAACAATACGCAAAAACAAACCCATATAGATGGCCTATTTCATTAGTTACAGGAAACCACCACTTTCCGAAGATCGATCCTCGGTTTTGTTATCACCAATTAGATTTAGAGACGAATATATTCCTTAGACGACTTTCAAAAATTTAGTACGAGCACTATGAGTTTCTTATGATACCTTTTGGACTGACCAATGATTCGGCTGCATTCATGGATTTAATGAATAGAGTGTTAAAGTCATTTTTCGACGTATTTGTTATTATGTTTAGTAATGAAATTCAAGTATATTCTTGTAGCTAGGAAGTGCATTAAGTTCACCTAAGAAATATGTTGCAAATACGGTAGGAACATCGACTTAATGATAAGTTCTTCAATTCTGAATTATGGCTAGACTTGGTGGTGTTCCTCGGGTACATTGTAACTAAGAATAGAAATAAGGTAGATTCTGAGAAGATAAAAATAGTTCATAAATGGCCGAGACCCATTTCTTTTACATAGATTGCCAATATATTTTGCTTGACAGGAAACTACAGGCATTTGTATAGGATTCTTCTAGAATAGCACCACCACTCAATAAATTAGTATATAAAAATACTAAATTTTAGTGGATCGAGGAATGTAAGCTGAGTTTCTAGAAGCCCAAGGTATGTTTGAAAATTGCACCAATATTAGCCATATTCGATTAGGCTCTAGTTCACAATGTTATGTAATACCTCGAGGGTAAGATTAGGATATTTCTCATGCAAAATGATCGTGTGATAGCTTATGCTTCAAGGAAATTGAAGAAGCTCAAGATAGACTATGCTACTCATGATTTGGAGATAGCCACAATGTATTTCCTCTTAGGATTTTGAGACACTACTTATACGAAGAAACCTATGCGATTTATACATAACACAAGAGCCTAAAGTACTTTTAAAACCAGCAGAGATATAAGTATTTAGTAATGCCGATGGAGGAAATTATTGAAGATATAACTGTACTATTTTTATTGTTTGAAAAAGGAAAATATTATGGATTCTACATTAAGAAACAAAATGGGTCGTTTGGCACATATAAATCCTGTAAGGAGACTTCTGGACAAATATATGTATAGACTAGAAGGTATACGTATTAGATTTAATGTGAAAAATCAAAGAAATTATTGTCTACTGGTCAAGCCAAATATAAAGTGCATAAAGGCTAGTCAATACGAGGATAAGTGATTGTGCAAATACTAAGATGCTGTCCTAGCTGGTAAAATCAAGGATATGACTATGGCAGTGAGGTAATTCTTTACCGACTAGGTAATAGATTATGTGTAGCAAATGTAGATAAGTTGAGATGCGTTATATATTCTTGATGAAGCCCAAGACTTTAGATACACATATATGCACCATGACCTAAAGAAATTGTATTGGTGGGAAGGAATAATTGTTTTTTAGCTAGCTTGGTTTCTATTTGTTTAACTTATCAATGGGACAAGGTTAAACGTTGATGACCCTTCGGTCTACTACAACAACCAGAGTCCTAGAGTAGAAATGGAAAGAGTTACCATGTACTTTGTGAGTGGGCTACCCTGAATGATTATAGGTTATGACAGTATGTGGGTAATTTTAGACCAGCTTACACAATGGGCACACTCCTTGTCGATCAAAACTACATATAGTGGGGCTAGATATACGCAAATATAAATAGAAAGAAATTTTTCGACTTCACGAGATTCCCGTGTCCATCATTGCTGATGAAGGATCACAGTTCACTTCACACTTTTGTAAATCTTTTCAAAAAGTATTGGGTACATGAGTTTATCTTAGTGTCATATTCCATCCATAGGAAAAAGGGCAGTCGGAGTGTAACTATACAAATGTCACGACCCAAAATCTCACCACAGGTGTCGTGATGGCACTTAGTCTCTAAGACTAAGTAAGCCGATTACAATTACAATTCAAGCCAAATTTTGTTTTATAGACAAGTGTCAAAACTAACAGCGGAAATATTCGAATAACCTCCTAAGACTAGTAATACTGAGTCACGAACTCTAACTGAATATATGGAATGGTCTCAAGGATCGAATACTTAATATTGTTTGATTAATAATTTATAGTACAATAAAATGGAAAGACTCCAAGGGACTGCGATGACCAAACAACTCTACCTTGAATCCTTGTGATCACACTTTAACTCTGTCCGAGTTCGATATCTTCAATATCTGGCTCTACACAAAAATATGCAGAAGTATAGTATGAGTACACCACGGTTGGTACCCAATAAGTATCAAGACTAACCTCGTAACCTCGGTGGAGTAGTGACGAGGTACAGTTAAGACACTCACTAGTCAAATAACCTGTGCAATATAGCAGTATACAATAGTACTCGAAAACAACTAGCAATGATAACAATAAAATCAACCAGTGATATAAACAACAAGGCAACAAGAACATCATAATTATTGCTCATACGAATAAGGAACACAAGTACAACCAATCAAGTCCTTAAAATATAAATCCTTCACATATAACTCTTTAAAATAATTATCTTTCGAATATACTTCTTTTGAATAATTATCTTTCGAATATACTTCTTTCAAGTAAAAATCACCATGTGATACCCCATTTCACAATCATAAAAATAACGGGTCTCGACCCACTTTCATATTTTCACGGCACCTCATACCCATATTTCTTTCATAACCGCACGGACAACACATGTACCAAAATATCAATGTATATAAGATCCACAGGATCAATTTATTTTCAATAAAGTAAGTTTACAATTTTTAAATCAAGTAAGAAATTATCAAAGAAATGAGTTTATTTTTTAACTCGTTTGGGTGAAGAAAATGACATTTCAATTAAAATGAAGCATCCGATGAGTACTAATTTGGATGTAAAATTTATTAAAGTAAACATAATAGCAATTTCTTTTATTCGAAACAACTCAAATCTCGAAAACCAGTAAAAAAAAGCCATAAACACAAATCCTCAATGTCTTTTAGAAAGAGCCAAAGCAAACACAATACAACAAGGAATACAAAACACATAATAAAATCAAATAATACATCACGGAAGAACACAAGAATTTACATATCACGGAAAAATAAAATAACCAAAGGCAAGTACAGCCATAGAAAAATATTAACAAAGGGCACTCCCGAGGTACCGCCTCGTAGTCCCAAATCATAAATACATTTCAACAAAGGAAACTCTCAAGGTATCGCCTCGTAGTCCCAACACAAATATCAACAATAACAGTCCCCAGGCCATCTCGAGTCATCACAAATTAATCCCTGACATAGCCCACATTGTCTCGCCACGTGCGCAATAATAAAGTAAATGCCTGCCTTGTCTCGCCGCACGTGCCTAATAATATTCCCACCTTGTCTCGCCATATGTGCAAACCCACATATATAGCTCACCTTGTCGTGCCGCATATGCATATATCAATAGTAACAATAGCACGACATAAGCTAGTGCAACACCCGAACTGTAACGATCCGACCAGTCATTTTGCTTTATAGAACCCCGTTCCCTTAAATAAGACTCCCGTACATGCTTTTACTGATTTATGACTTGCGGGGATGGTTAGTTCGGGATTGGAAAGAGTTTGGGTTGAAATCGGAACACTTGGTTCCTTAAGGTTGGCTTGAAGGGCCAAGTTTGACTTCGGTCGACATTTAGAGTAAAACACCTCAGAATCGGGATTTGACGATTTCAATAGGTTCGTAGGATGATTAAGACTTGGGCGCATGCTCGGATCGGGTTTTGGATGACCCGGGAGCGTTTTGGCGCCCAATAGTGAAAGTTGGTTCTTGAAGGTTTTAGAAGTTCTTTAAAATTTGGTTTGGAGAGGATTTTGGTAATAACGAGGTCCAAATAGAATTCCGAGACCGGGAATAGTTCCATAGTATTATTTAAGACTTGCACGTAAAATTTGGTGTCATTCAGAGTAGTATAAATACGTTTCGGCGCATTGGAAGTAAATTGAAGAACTTGAAGTTCTTAAGTTTGATTCAATTGGTTTTAGGGTGTGATTCTTAGTTTTAATGTTGTTTCGGGCATTTCGAGAGTTTGAGCGAGTCCGTTTTCTGATTTTAAACTTGTTTGTATGTTCGTACGGGGCCCCGAGTATCGATCGGATGAGGCTTGGACCAAGTTGGAATTTGGAAGCCAAAGCTGAAGCTCCAGCTGCTGTCATAATCGCACCTGCGCTTGGTCAGCCGCAGGTGCGAGCCCCTTGATCGCAGATGCGTCCCAGCATAGGCTGCCCAGCCATCGCAGAAGCGGAAGAAGGACCACACTTGCGAAAGCGAAGGTGCAAAGGCAAGCATCGCAGGAGAGGGAAGTGTCGCAGATACGCGTCGTTTGTCACTGATGCGTGGCCGCAGGCGTAATAACCTTGGCGCAGAAGCGAGATGAGGCATACTGGCTTTGGTCCGCACCTGCGCGAGCTGTCCGTAGAAGCGGAACCGTAGGTGCGCCAATTTAACCGCAGGTGCGGAAGTCGCTGAAGGGCAGTGATGTTTTAAATCGGGGTTTGAGCACTTTTGCTCACTTCTTACTCTTCTTGGGGGCGATTTTGGAGGTGGTTAGAGAAGGGATTTCCATCAACTAGCAGAGGTAAGTAATTCCTATCAAATGTGAGTTAAATACATAGTTTATGGGTAGGTTATAACATGTAACTGGTGAAAATCATGGGTTTAGAGGAAAACCTAGGTTTTTGATAAAAATGGAGTTTTACCACGAAAATGGTTATGGAACTTAATAAAAATTATATATTTATGTTCCTAAGGTTATGGGTAACAACTTTCTTCGAATATTTTCAAAATCCGGGCATGTGGGCCCGGGGGTGAATTTTAAGAATCTTGCATTTAGGGTTGGGAATTTCTTAAATAGTAGGGATATGAATTTTTAAGCCTATATTGATTAGTTTCTACACTATTTCGATAGTTTTGTATTGCTCGATACCAAATTGAGGGTTTGGGCATAAGCTTGGACCGGAAAATAGGCCTTAAAGCGAGGTAAGTCTCTTTTCTAACCTTGTAAGAGGAAAATTTTCCCATAGGTGAACTTAATTAATGTATGATTATTGTGGAGGCTACGTACTCACGAAGTGATGAGATTCCGTACGTAGTTACTATTCTTGTTATGTCCGGGTATTTCTTGGCTTACACTATGCTTGTGGGTACGGTTATCTGAACATAATTGTTTATTTGCATTGAATGTAACTAAGATGAGGATTTCAAGATTTCAAAGGTTTCAAGTAAATTAATATTTTGAAAAGAATTGAAAAACATTACGCTATATTTATATTTAACCGCGTCGCAAGTGTATTCCGTGAGCAAGGTGACTATTTCCGTTACTCTCATGGGAGCGGTTCGTTCGTCTTGGCAGGTTAATAGATGCATCTATGGTTCACGTCGTTCGACCCTCGGCAGTGCACAATTTACATTTTTATGTTGGATCGGGCCGAACATCCTTAGTGGAATTTGTGTGTGATAATAGAAGTGGAAGTCCTTTTTATAATTGGTATAAATTTATTATTTTAGAGATCATTTGTTTAAAAATGAAGGAGGTATTTTGGTTTCTTAGATATGATGGAAGGACTGTACAGTTATATCTTGTCCTGGGTTTATTGTTAGCTCTGTGTATCATGATCATTGAGAATCACATATTATTATATTGTTGGCCCTAGTGAGTGTCGAAGTCGATCCCTCGTCACTACTTCTTTGAGGTTAGACTGGATACTTACTGGGTACATATTTTTATGTACTCACGCTAAACTTCTATACTTGATTGTACAGGATTTGAGGCAGGTGCATCTGGCCACCAGTCTGACGCGTAGACTGGTTTCCCAGCTCGAGACTTCCCGGTGAGCTGTCCTGTTGTGCCGTTCTGCAGCAGCTGGAGTCTCTCTTATGTTCTTTTATTTTCTGTCTATTTTCTTTCAGACAGTAGGCTAGCATTGTATTGTATATTCTACTAGATTGCCCACATACTTGTGACACCAGGTCTTGGCACACACTAGTAGACTTATGGTTTTGGTTTGTTCATATGATTACGATTGGTACTAATTGCTTCAATTTATTTATGTTAAAATTGCAAACTCCTAAATGTTTTTTTTAAATAAGGAAAACAAGCTATCGTTTACAAATCTATCTAAGCGGGAAGTCACTAGTTGATCAGTGTTGACTTGCCTAACAGTGGTATTGGGCGCCATCACAGTCTTTAATGGAATTGGGTCGTGACATGAACAATCCTTCCAACAATATCATGTGCCAATATCACAACATCTCATGAATTGCACCTTAAGTGCTCAAATATTACAACATATCACAAATTGCACATCGAGTGCTCAAATATCCAAATATATCGCAAATTGCACCTCAAGTGCTCAAATATTTCTACTTGCCACAGAAATCAACAATACATCATTTTCCACAATAAGGAGCTCATGGCTCGACTATAATGTACACAAAATTCTTAACAAAAATATCCGGGAGCGAACAACGCAACAAAATAATATTTCACAATTTAACACTTGCCTCAAATATCATTTACGGCCTTTATAACTCAATACCAATTGCAACAACATGAACTAAAAAGTAATTCATCAAGGAACAACGCCTTCTTTAATCCAAATTTTTGGCAAATAGATTAGTGCCTTCTTTTAAACTTACATATTAAGTTATTTGTAAATGAATAATCCATAATGAAATTATCTCTAGGAAATATCAACGCAACAAAAATACGGGATTCACATAAAAATCAAAGTCGCAATCACACCCAATTATCATATAAAAACAAATTCAACAAACAAGGATTTAGGCATGACAAATAAAGGATTTACTATGTTCCAATAATTTTTTAATTTAATATATAAGGGCGTCTACGAATTTCAACCAATGTAATTTGCACATATAAACCAAGTATGTACTCGCCACCTAGCGTACATGGTTTCAATTACATAATTTTCACATAAGATTCATTGCCTAAGGGGAAATTCCCCCACTCAAGGTGAGGCAAGATACTTACCTTTTTTTTGAAATTAGGCTGATATTTTAAAATTGCCTTCTTGCTTGAATAGACCTCTAGACAGCTCAAATCTAACCAAATTAATTGTATGACTTCATTAAAATTCATCGAAAACAATTCCGGATAATAAAACGTCGATTTAAATTTTATTCTAAAACGTCAGCACAGGGATCACCCCTCGGAACCCGATAAAAGTTTTACAAAATCCGAACACCCGTTCCGTTACGAGTTCAACAATACCAAAACTATCAAATTTCCGATGACGGATCGCCCTTCAAATCATAAATTTTCGTTCTTGAAACGTTTTGCAAAATTCTTGATTTCTTCCATTTAAATCCGAACTAAATGATAAATATAACCATAGAATCATGAAGTATAATCACTTTCGGATATAGAACACTTACCACAATCCATATGGTGAAACTCGCCTCAAATATCGCTTCAATCCGTGCTCCATAGCTCCAAATATGTTAAAAATAGCTGAAACCTCGAAATATAGCTACTGCCCAGGTATTTACTCTTCTCGATCACGAAAAATGATTCGCGATCGCGAAGCACAACTTTTCTCGGCCCAAAATTTGCCTTTCGCGATCACGGACAATGCTTCGCGATCGCGAAGAACAAGTGCTCAGCTCTTCCAGACAGCCTCTAGTATAATGGTCATAATATTTTGTACAAAACTTCAAATTGCAAATGGTCTAACTTTCTGAAAACTAGATACCAAAAGATACAACTTTCATGTTTTTCTCATCTCCCAGTTCCTTATAAATTACGAGATATAAAATGCCAAAGTTAGCCTTGTGCAATACAAATTTCTTCTTAGCGATTTCCAAACGCTTCCTAGACAGCCTGTAGTATATCAACCATAAGTTTTTGTACATAAATCCAAATGCCAAATGGTTTGCTTTTCTGAAAACTAGACACAAAGGGATACAATTTTTATTTTTGGATAATCTCCAAATTCCTTACAGATTGCGAGATATAAGCTTCCAAAATCAAGTCAGTGCAACAAGAGTTTCCTCTACGCGATCGCGAAAAGGCTTCCGTGATTGCGATTCACTGTGTCCAAACAGCAAAATTGCTCTTTGCGATCGTGACTATTTGTCCACGATCGCGATGCATACCTTTGTGGCTAAAAACCAACAAGTAAAAATGGCCTAGAAATGGTCGGAAATCACCCCGAAACTCACCCGAGCCACTCGGGACCCAGTCCGAACATACAAACAACTCTCAAAACATATTACTAACTTATTAGTCGAAATATCAAATCATATCAAACAACGCTAAAACCACGAATCATACCCCAATTCAAGCTTAATGAAACTAAGAAATTTTAACTTCTACATTAGACGCCGAAACCTATCAAATCAAGTCCGATTGACCTGAAATATTGCACACAAGTCATAAATGACATAACGGATCTATGAAAATTTTCAGAACTGGATTCCGACCCTGATTTCAAAAAGTCAACTCTCAGGTCAAACTTCCAACTTAAACTTCCTATTTTTGCCATTTCAAGCCTAATTTAACTACGAGCTTCCAAATATTTTTCGGACACACTCCTACGTCCAAAATTACCATACGAAGCTATTGGAATAATCAAAACTCTATTCCGGAGTCGTTTACTGAAAAGTCCAACTCTGGTCAACTCTTTACATTTAAGCTTAAAAAATGAGAATTGTTCTTTCAATTTAATCCCGAATCATCCGAAAACCAAACTCGACCACACCCACAAGTCATAATATACATCACAAAGTTGCTCATGACCTTAAGTCGTTGAACGAGACGCTAATTCTTAAAACGACAAGTCGGGTTGTTACATTCTCCCCCTCATAAACATACGTTCGTTCTCAAACGTGCCAAGAATCTTTTTGAAAACATTAAATTACTGAGTGTATTATTACACACATACCCGCGAGTGATTCTACTTCGCCGCAAATGTAACATGGATCCGACAACGCCACCTCAGTTGAGATTATTTCTTTTATCCTCATTTATAAACTTTGGAACCAATTTCTTACACTCCAAACATTTTCATAAGGCCTGATTTTTCACATCAACACACGGTATTAGTCTCAACCGGTGGTAGCATTTCGTGCCTACGCACATAACATACGTATTCCCATAACCACATCTCTGGTCTTAAACAACTGTTCATAATCGATTACAACATCTCCAATTAACCTCATGTTAACAAAAATCTCGTTTCAAACCTCCACTTTACTAACAACGAGACACAAGTCATGAAGACCTCATAATTATTTACCCGAATTAACGAGTCACATTTAATGCCACCCGGGCACTCACTTCGTAGGCTAAAACTCAATATTTACACCATGAATATGGCAAAATATGCACACAAACACATAAAAGAATTATCAAATATGCCTGACAGGCATGACTCCCAATTAATACTATAGTACAATTTTAATTTCACAAAGGGAGAATTTAAACTCATATATTTTTAAAAAAAAAGAAGTTGGTAATTATATAACTTCCACCGCGGCTTGTAGCCTAATTTAAATATTTCACATCATATAAAAATACGAGGATCTCATCCTCAACTCCGAATAGCAAGTATTTTGCACGTTGTGCCAGCTGAGATTTTCCATTCCCTTTATTTCTTCTTTTTAATAAATTACGTAAATAATTTTCACAACACATAATGAATCCCTATATCGGTAGGGCATATAATTCATAAAATTATAATCAATTATCCCGAAATTACATCAAAATCCACTGTAGTGAGTAACAGAAAGTCACTTTTGGACTTATAACCCTCAATAGTGTGCAAAAAAACATGATAGACACAGGCTAACACCATCAAATCTCCTAACAGGGATAAACACGTGAGTGGTGTACAAATCACAGACTCGCCCTATATGGAGCACGGTAGGAGGTCTCACCTCGATAATCAGAATTGAATCAAAATAAGAAAAGTGATCCTTTTATTATAAATTAAATTATGCATGTACGACACCATCTGGTGTATTGGACTTAGCCAAGTCATAGCAATTATATCAACGGGTTTGGCCTCCCCCTTTTGGCTGCCCTCTATCCGCCTGTCCTCTACCCGTATCTGACTGTGCATGTGGGGTAATAACTAGAATAGAGCCTGTAGCCTAAATATTCTGATGAAATACGGCTTTCCCAAGTCTAGGACAATCTCTTATGATGTGCCTAGTATCATCACACTGATAAAAACCCCTCTGCGGGTTCGACTGCTCATACTGAGTCAATGCCGGATAACTAGAATAACCATTATAGGAACTGCATGCCTTTGGTGCATTAAAAGAACTTACTGTAGCACCCCGAGTATTCTGAAATTATTTCTGTGACCCCTCTTATACTGAAATGTAGAATTATTAAGGACGCGGGAATACCGCAAGTCTCAGCATCATCCCATACAAATATCACTTCTTAATCATATACAAGTTTCGGAGAACCTTTTAATACCACATAAATACATCTCAGGCCAAAACTGATATAGCACATGACCCCGCAATCTGATCGTTGATGGGGACTCCCCTCACTTGGTGCGAATCCATAGGACACATTCTGATGATTCACAATACTAGCCTTCATCACTCGTAGGACACCGGTCATAAGACACCTCAAGCCATTTGTTTGGCGCATGCCATCCTCGTGATAGTTAAACTCGCTTTTTCCAGTGCCTTGGCTGCTAGTATGTATCCTTCGCTAAATAGAAATCTCATACGAACTACATAGTCTCTAATACCACCAACTATCTTCAGATCTACATCCACCTCGTGACCCTACCACAATTGTGACGATTAGGCAATTAATTAAACCTTCTTAAGATCGTACTTATCAACCAGATGTCAGAACCTGCTGCACACCCATGTGCACAACTGAATGATCTCTCAATACTTCCACATCCTCGATCTGGACGACACGTGGTAACAATGGTTGAGCAACTCTGGCTCCCTTATAACCCCTTTGTATTATCACGAACCATTGACGCATAGTTGATACCGAGTGTGCAATTTCATACACGAGTGGATAAAAAAGAACATAAGATATATGCTTCAAGCTGAATAAATACGCAAGATAAGGAATGAAAGAAGTGAAAAAATTTTCTACTAGCTTTGTAGCCTCTCGACGATAAGTACAAACGTCTTTGTACCGATCCGCAAGACTCTACTAAATTCGTTCGTGACTAGTAGAACCTTTGAACCTAGAGCTCTGATACCAACTTGTCACGATCCAAAATCCCACCATAGGCGTCGTGATGACACTTAGTCGCTAAGACTAAGTAAGCCGATTACAATTACAATTCAAGCCAAATTATTTTTTTATAGACAAGTGTCAAAACTAACAGCGGAAATATTCGAACAACCTCCCAAGGCTGGTGATACTGAGTCACGGACTCTAACTGAATACATGAAATGATATCAAGGATAGAATACTTAATATTATTTGATTAATAATTTACAGTACAATAAAATGGAAAGACTCTAAGGGACTGCGACGACCAAGCAGCTCTACCTTGAATTCTTGCGATCAAACTTTCACTCAGTACGAATCCGATATCTCCAATACCTGGCTCTACACAAAAATATACAGAAGTGTAGCATGAGTACACCACGGTCGGTACCCAATAAGTATCAAGACTAACCTCGGTGGAGTAGTGACGAGGTACAGTCAAGATACCCACTATTCAAAATAACCTGTGCAATATAGCAGTATACAATAGTACTTGAAAACAACTAGCAATGATAACAATAAAATCAACAAGTAATATAAATAGCAAGGCAACAAGAACATCATAATTGTTTCTCACACGAATAAGGAGCACAAGTACAACCAATTAATCAAGTCCTTAAAATATAAATCCTTCACATATAACTCTTTAAGATAAATATCTTTCGAATATACCTATTTCGAATAATTATCTTTCGAATATACTTCTTTCAAGTAAAAGTCACCATGTGACACCTCATTTCACAATCATAAATATAACGGGTCTCAACCCACTTTCATATTTCCACGGCATCTCGTGCCCATATTTCTTTCATAACCGCACGGACAACTTACGTACCAAAATATCAATGTATATAAGATCCGCAAGATCAATTTATTTTTAATAAAGTAAGTTTACAATTTTTAAACCAATTAAGAAATTATCAAAGAAATGAGTTTATTTTTGAACTCGTTTGGGTGAAGAAAATGACATTTCAATTAAAATGAAGCATCCTATGGCCACTAATTTGGATGTAAAATTTATAAAATTAAAATATAATAGCAATTTTTTTTATTCGAAACAACTCAAATCTCGAAAACCAGTAAAAAAAAAGCCATAAAAAAATCCTCAGAGTCTTTTATAAAGAGCCAAAGCCAACACAATACAACAAAGAATACAAAACACATAATAAAATCAAATAATACATCACGGAAGAACACAAGAATTTACATATCACGAAAAAATAAAATAACCAAAGGCAAGTGCAGCCACAAAAAAATATCAACAAAGGACACTCCCGAGGTACCGCCTCGTAGTCCCAAATCATAAATAAATTTCAACAAAAGGGCACTCTCGAGGTAGCGCCTCGTAGTCCCAAAACAAATATCAATTATAACAATGCCCTCAGGCCATCACAAGTCATCACAAATCAATCCCCGACATAGCCCACCTTGTCTCGCCACGTGCACAATAATAAAGTAAATGCCCGCCTTGTCTCGCCGCACGCGCATAATAATATTCTCACCTTGTCTAGACACATCCGCAAACCCACATATATAGCTCGCCTTGTCACGTCACATGTGCATATATCAATAGTAACAATAGTACGGCATAAACCTCGTGCAACACCCGAACAATCCTTCTAACAATATCATGTGCCAATATCACAACATCTCATGAATTGCACCGCAAGTGCTCAAATATTACAACATATCACAAATTGCACATCGAGTGCTCAAATATCAAAACATATCGCAAATTGCACCTCAAGTGCTCAAATGTTTCAACTTGCCATAGAAATCAACAATACATCATTTTCCATAATAAGGAGCTCATGGCTCGACTATAATGTGCACAAAAATCTTAACAAAAATATCTGGGAGCGAACAACTTAACAAAATAATATTTCACAATTTAACACTTGCCTCAAATATCATTTACGGCCTTTATAACTCAATACCAATTGCAACAACATGAACTGAAAAGTAATTCATCAAGGAACAACGCCTTCTTTAATCCAAATTTTTGGCAAATAGATTAGTGCCTTCTTTTAAACTTACATATTAAGTTATTTGTAAATGAATAATCCATAATGAAATTATCTCTAAAAAATATCAACGCAACAAAAATACGGGATTCACATAAAAATCAAAGTCGCAATCACACCCAATTATCATATAAAAACAAATTCAACAAACAAGGATTTAGGCATGACAAATAAAGGATTTACTATGTTCTAATAATTTTTTAATTTAATATATAAGGGCGTCTACGAATTTCAACCAATGTAATTTGCACATATAAACCAAGTACGTACTCGTCACCTCGCGTACATGATTTCAATTATACAATTTATACATAAGACTCAATGCATAAGGGAAAATTCTCCCACTCAAGGTTAGGTAAGATACTTACCTTTTTTGAAGTTAGGCCGATATTTTAAAATTGCCTTCTCGCTTGAATTGACCTCCAGACAGCTCAAATCTAACCAAATTAATTGTATGACTTCATTAAAATTCATCGGAAATAATTCTGGATAATAAAACGTCGACTTAAAATTTTATTCTAAAAAGTCAGCGCGGGGCCCACCCCTCGGAACCCGACTAAAGTTTTACGGAATCCGAACACCCATTCCGATTCGAGTACAACCATACCAAAATTATCAAATTCCGATGATGGATCGCCCTTCAAATCTTAAATTTTCGTTCTTGAAATGTTTTCCAAAATTCTTATTTTTTTCCATTTAAATCCAAAATAAATGATGAATATAACCATAGAATCATTAAGTATAATCACTTTCGGATATAGAACATTTACCCCAATTCATATAGTGAAAATTTTCTCAAACATCGCTTCAATCCGAGCTCCATAGCTCTAAATATGTTAAAAATGGCTGAAACCTCGAAATATAGCTACTGCCCAGGTATTTACTCTTCGCGATCATGAAGCACAACTTTTCTCAGACCAAAATTTTCCTTTCGCGATCGCGAAGAACAAGTGCCCAGCTCTTCCAGACAGCCTCTAGTATAATGGTCATAACGTTTTATACAAAACTCCAAATTACAAATGGTTTAACTTTCTCAAAACTAGACACCAAGGGCTACAAATTTCATGTTTTTCTCATCTCCCAATTTCTTATAGAGTGTGAGATATAAGATTCCAAAGTTAGCCTTGTGCAACACAAATTTCTTCTTAGCGATTTCCAAACTCTTCCCAGACAGTCTGTAGTATATCTACTATAACCTTTGGTACACAACACCAAATATCAAATGGTTTGATTTTATGAAAACTAGATACAAAGAGATACAACTTTCATTTTTGGATCATCTCCAAATTCTTTATAGATTGCGAGATATAAGCTTCCAAAGTCGGGTCAGTGCAATAGGATTTTCCTCTACGCGATCGCGAAAAGGATTCCGTGATCGCGATTCACAGTGTCTAAACAGCAAAATTGCTCTTCGTGATCGCGACCGTTTGTCCGCGATCGCGATGCATACCTTTGTGGCCAAAAACCAACAACTACAAATGGCCTAGAAATGGTCTGAAACCACCCCAAAACTCATCCGAGCCACTCGGGACCGCGTCTGAACATACCAACAAGTCTGTAAACATATTACGGACTTAGTCAAAATCTCAAATCACATCAAACAATGTTAAAATCACGAACCATACCCCAATTCAAGCTTAATGAAACTAAGAAATTTTAACTTCTACATTCGATACCGAAACCTATCAAATCAAGTCCGATTGACCTCAAATTTTGTGCACAAGTCATAAATGACATAACGGACCTATTCAAATTTTCTGAACTAGATTCCGACCCCGATATCAAAAAGTCAACCCCCCCGATCAAACTTCCAACTTAAATTCCTATTTTCGCCATTTCAAGCCTGATTTAACTACGGGTTTCCAAATAATTTTTCGGACACACTCCTAAGTCCAAAATTACCATACAAAACTATTGGAATAATCAAAACTCTATTACGGAGTCGTTTACTCAAAAGTCCAACTCTGGTCAACTCTTTTCATTTAAGCTTCAAAAATGAGAATTATTCTTGCAATTTAATCTGGAATCATCCGAAAACCAAACTTAATCACACGCAAGTCATAATACACATCACAAAGTTTCTCATGACCTTAAGCCGTTGATCGAGATGCTAATCCTTAAAATGAAAAGTCGGGTCGTTACAATAAATCGTGGAGGACATGTTGAGAGATTGAATATTTGCTCTTGGAGATAGTTGGGATGATTCCCAACCTTTAGCTGAATTTTGCCTACAACAATTGCTTTTAGTTAGAGCACTAAGATGGCATTGTGTGAAATGTTGTGGCGATATTGTTTCCTTATTAGATGAATAAAAATGATGATGCTAAGGTATTGGGTCCAAACTTGGTAGTATAAGAAGCTATTGATAACGTCTACTTAATTAGACAGATATTGCTTATATCACAAAGCAAATAAAAGTCTTGTGTAGATAAGAGAAGAATATACTTAGAATTTATAGTTAGAGACGAAGTGATCATACGAGTCTCACTATAAAAGGTGTGATGTAATTTGTAAAAAGAATAAAGATGAATCCAAGGTTATAAGATTATAAAAGATATTTGAAGGGATGAGAGTCATCGCTAATTGGTTGTCACTTCTTCCCTGAGTCTTTTTTTCTTTACTCCATCTAGTGTTCCATGCTTCCATTCTAAAACAATATATATTGGACTCCTCTCATGTGCTGGATGAACAAATTATACAACTTGATGAGAAATTAAATTATGATAAGAGTCGATCGTTATTGTTGACATACAAATAAGAAAGTTACGATCGAGAGAAATTATGTTCGTGAAGATCTTATGGAGAAACTATATCGTTGAATAAGCTACTTGGGATGTGGAAGATGTTATGCGAGTCAAATATCCTCACTTAATTTAGTCTACATGCATGCACTTGACTTAAAATACAGGGAACGAATTTTATAAGGTAGGGAGAATGTAATACCCCATAATTTAATCCGAGGACAAATTGGTAATTTACCTAATAATAAAATAAAATAAAAATAAAAAGAAATAAAGCAACTTGTGAGGCCAAAGCCCATCAGAATAGTGTGGCGTGAGAATTAATAAGGGTTTGGAGAGGAAATCCTTTCCTGCCAACAAATGGAGTACATAAAAGAAAATATGGAAAACGTTTACAATTCTAATCGGTAAGCAAATTGAGAGCGAGAAAATTTAGCAGCAACTTGGAGTCAAAACCAAATTGTTGTCCTGGAGAGACGAGGACGCGAGGCTTGAAGAGGAACTAGACGCACCAGTTGTTTTTCTTGAATAAAAAGTGCTCTATTTGGCATCAAAGAGTTGTAATAAGAAACTACCAAACTAGCAACGTGAGTATTCTAGAAGAATTTTAGTTTTAGATTGTTTAACTCTTCCATTATAATATTGGGATTTGGTTTGGACTTTAATTATAGGGAGTATAAATACGAGTTTTTATGATAAAATTGATTAGTTGTTGAATTGGTGATATGAAGGAATCATAGAGAATTAGTTTGATAGGGACATGGCAGCCTAATTGAGGTTATTCTAAATGGAACTAAGGGAAATTGTATAGAATAACACCCGTTTACGTTGGTAGTCATGAATTTGACACTTAGACTCTTGTTTGTGATAATATAGATTGATCTAAACAATTTGTACAGATTGTTCGAGGCGGCGCGCTTGGTATTTCTACACGAGTACAGTGAGTAGTAATCTTACCATAATTTGTGTTTTCATAACCTGCATGGTTTATATATGATTTTGAAAATAAATGTGTTATCGATGCTTTGAAATTGCATGTGGGATAAGTCCTTTACTTGATATAGTACCGAATAATTTACTTGAGATGTTTATCGGTTAACCTAAAATGTTTTCATCATTACTAAATATGTTTTACCGTTACTTGAGATATAACAGTTATTTAAAATATTTTCACTGTTACTAGATATGTTTTACTGTTACTCGAGACATGATTACCGTTATCGAAATAACATTATAAGATTTGATAAGAAATGATATGCCTTTTATTATTTTGAAAATGCTTTTGTACGAGTATTTACTGTTTACAAGAAAGAGTATTAATGGGAGGAGACTTTGAAGGATCTCGTAGCTAACGACGGGTTCATTAGACGTGGTGAATATTGTAATTGCTGATTACCGTTACAGCCCTTGCTAGTGGGAAGGTAGAACTAGCATACCGTTACTGATTTCCCTCGAGAAGGGACTGTCGTTATATTTGACTTCTTGCGAAGAGGTCCACAGTTAAACCGATTACATGATTCGTTTACTGAAACCTCCCAAATATGAATATTGATATTACATAGTGTTTATCGAGCTTTACCGAATTTTCAATTGAATTATATTACATGAAACACGTGATGAGACAGATTATTGTTTATTATTCTGAAAGGGCATTCTTATGATATTTTCTATTAAATATACTAGTATATTTTCTGACTTGTCCCCATTAAAAACGGTTGTAGTTAAGTTTTATTACTCACTGAGCTAGCGACTCACTCCCCGCTATTATTTTTACAGAGGAATCTATAGACGTAGGCGGGGATTCCGTTAATTCTAATACATGAGTTGACAGTTCCTGGTGAACCCCGCATTTATTCGCGTGGCCAAAAATTGTTATTTATTTTTGTTATAGTCTCTATCTTGAAATACTTAGAGTCGCTCTATAGTCATTTTTATGGGTGTCATGAGTATTCTTTTATTGATATAGACTTGTGACTCATATTAGACTTTCCTATCGTATTTTTTGGAGATGGAGTTAGTATTATTGGGTTGGAAAATGCTTCGTTGATGAGGATTATAACTTGTTTTGGTAGATATTGGTTAGTTGTGTTGTTTATTTTTAAGACAAGTTTACTTTTGGATAGTCCTAAAACTGGGAAAATGTTGTCCGATTTTCTGAAAAATATCGATGAGGCTTACTTGGGAGCACTTGCTCCTAAGCGCCAGTCATGATCTTAAATTGGGTCGTGATATTAACCTCCCGAATGGAACCTATTTTAAGGAGTTTATATACCTCGTCCTTGATGAAAGCATGTTTGATCTCGGACTGGGTCTCCTATTCTGCTTCACCGGATGGGATTTCGGGTCCAGGCTTAGCTTATGAGTGGTTATCTCCGGCCGGATCCCTGTTATGTCAAGGTGGGACCAAGCGAAACAATCTATGTTAGCTATAGGAAACTAAATGAGTTTTTTCCTGAGCTCGAGATTTAACCCTATGCCCAAGTATAACTTTCGATCGGGTAGGTGCTTGTCCAATATGACCTGTTCCAGCTCCTCGACTGTCGATTTAGTGGCATCAGAATCATCGGGGGCTATAAAAGACCTGGGTACCTCGTAATTATAATCATCATCTTCATCAGTCCCCTGTTTGTCCGGTTGGGTCGGAGCTGCTGTCGGTAATTGCTATTTAGTTTTTGGTTTTGTGATCAAACTCGGCCCCTTTGTCGTTGCAAGTGCGGATATCGGAATCGCCTCTTCCATTGCAAACATATCCTTTGCGGCTGGCTATTCTCCGTAGATTGTTTTAATTACACCTAGTGTTGGGAATTTTAATACATGGTGCAAAGTTGAGGGTACTTCCCTCGTGTTGTGGATCCATGGCCTTCCGAATAAAGCGTTGTATCTCATATCTCCATCGATTACATAAAACTTAGCTTCCTGGATGGTACCAGCGGTGTTCTCTGGTAATTTTATCTCACCCTTAGTGGTTTCACATGTCATGTTGAATCCATTTAAAACTCGGACTGCAGGCACGATTTGATCTTGTAGACCGAGCTGCTCCACGACCCTCAATCGGATGATGTTGGTTGAGCTACCTGGATTAATTAACACACGTTTAACTCGAATTTTATTTATGAGTACAGATATTACCAGTGCATTATTCTGGGCTGCACGATCCCTTTCGTGTCCTCGTTGTTGAAGGACAAGGTTCCTTCCGGTATGTAATCTCGAGTTCGTTTCTCCCTCGTGATGGACACTTTGGTGCGTTTCAACATCAGCTCCTGAGGGACATCGACCCCACCAATGATCATGTTAATGACATGTTGAGGTTCTTCTTGTTCGGTCTATTTGTAAGAATCCCTATTCCTGAAATGATTCTTGGCTCGGTCGCTCAAGAATTCTCAAAGATGCCCACTGTTCAATAATCAAGCTACTTCCTCTCTCAATTGTCGGCAATCCTCCATTCTGTGGCCATGAGTGTCATGATATTTATATATATGGTTAGGATCCCTTTGGGTTGGATCGGATTGTAGAGTTCAAGGCCATTTGGTTTTTTTGATGCGTCCGATAGCTGATACAATGGCGGCAACATCGACATTAAAGTTGTATTCCGATTTCATAAGTGCTTCTTTAGGCCCGATAGGCCTATCGAAGCTGTTTTTTCTCATGAGTCCCCGGTTTTTCTAGCCTCGTTCACTTCTCCTTTCGTTTCTTATAGAGTTCCACTCGGACCCACTATTTCTTCGGTCTTCATTATACGGCTGGTACCGATCCCTATTTGGTCTCGATTCTCGATCGATGACTCTCTTGACTCTGTCAATGTTTCTGAAAGGATAAATAGACCCCGAAGGGGCCCCGAATTGATCATCTTCCACTCTGATCTTCGATTGATACCGGTTATACACGTCATCCCAAGTAACAAACGGATATTCTATTAGGTTTTGTTTTAACTGATGTGAAGCCACCGAGCTTCGAACATAGAGCCTTTGGGTGAAAGCCTGAACAGCCCAATCATCAGCGATCGGTGGCAGGACCATTCGTTCCATTTAAAAACATGATACAAACTCTCTAAGCATCTCGTTATCCTTCTGTTTTACTTTGAAAAGGTCCGATTTTCTGGTCTAGACCTTGATGGCCCCGTCGTGCGCTTTCACGAAAGAATCTGCAAGCATAGCAAATGAATCAATAGAATTAGAATGTAAGTTATGATACCATATCATAGCCCTTTTTGACAGTGTCTCCCCGAACTTCCTTTATAGGACATACTCGATCTCATCATCCTCCAAATCATTCCCTTTGCTGGCACATGTGTAAGAAGTTACATGCTCATTTGGGTCGGTTGTTCTGTTATACTTAGCAATCTCGGGCAGGCGGAATTTATTGGGGATTGGCTTCTGAGCCGCGCTCGTAGGAAAAGGTTTTTGCACGAACTTCCTGGAATCCAGGCCTTTCAATATTGGCGATGCTCCTGGGATTTGGTCTACCCTGGAATTGTAGGTTTCCACTTTTTTGTCATTAGCTTCGATTTTCTTCTTCCCTAATTCTATCCGTTTTGTCAGCTCTTCGAGCATCTTTATGATCTCGGGGTTAGCCCCCGATTCATGTTCATTTGACCTTTCTGCGACCGGTTGATTCCTGTGGGTGACTTCCTGGGGTGGACCGAGTTCAACCCTGCTCGCTGCGCGGCTCTAGTTCTATAACTGAGCTATCGCTGCCTGTTGAGCCTGCAACATTTTGAAGATCACCCGTAGACTGATCTCGTCTCCTCAAATATTTTATGTGTTTCGAGTTGTCGATCAGGCTCCACCGAGGACGGTATTCTCAGGGTCAGAAGGCAAATTTGCGTCGATAGCCACATATAAATTAGCGTCAATCGGGTCCGCGATCAAAATCCTGATGGGATCAACGGGCGACACCTCGTCACCGGGTGCTATGTTGTTATTTTCACCTTGATGGCCGGACTCGTTGTCTACATATAGGGGTGCTGCTGATTGAGAGTTTGACATTTTGTGTTTTAACCAAAAATTAAAGACACTTCAAAGAATAAGTGTACAGTAGTGTGTGTTATGGAGATGTGTATCAAATAACCACTATTATCCTTATCCCCACGATGGGCGCCAAACTGTTTACCCTCAAAATCAGATAATAATTGAATTTGTAAGTGGTTTGAAGGATACGTAATCTAACGTGATAAAAATTGATAAATCAGTATGCAATTGAAATAAGTAATGGAAAAGTGAATGCAAACCACACGAATTGAACGGTCTTAGCCCTGGAAGGTTAGCTACCCTCGAGACAAAAGTGCCTTGATCCATATCAGAATAGAACAACAAGAGAATAATAAGAACCTAAAGTGAATAACAATCTATTGCTTTGGGATGCGTGATACAATGTGTCCCCCTGAATAATTAGACCCGCTCATTTATATAGTAGAGGAATCCTACTTTAGGTACAATTCTATAAAGGTAAAACATCTCCTGATTCGTTGGTTGTCGGTTCCTTACTGATACGTACCGAGATTTTCTCCGCAATATCTGACCGGTCGCGGATATTTCGGTCTTCTGTCAGTCAACTCGACAATGTTTCTCTAAGCTCGTTCGAGGCTAAGGTCGACACCGGACTCATTGCTCCTCGAAGGCAGGCATTTCGACCTCCGATTCTAGCTCGATGGGACTCGAGGTCGATCTTCAGTCCTTGGCTGCCACGTTCCAAACCTAATCTACTAAGTTGTACGCGAGCTCGATTTTGACCATATACAGTCTCATTTACAAAATGCACCCTTTCATAACACCGATGATCAGGTTCAGTTGCATGATAGAGTGCTCCTATTCTAGTCCAATTGTCGAACCCAAATCATTAAAGCCACCAAATTTCATGTTCTATAAGGTCCCTCACTTCAAGCATTTTTCCCCACCTATGAGCCATTTCTCCAAAAAACAATTACTTCATTTATCTTCTTACAATATTTGTTGCGCATAAAATCACTCCACAATGAGGGCTTTGTCCTATTGTCCCACCAAAGCTTTGAAAATAAGGTCCTGGAAACATTGTGCAATGATCTAAATTCTAGTCTTCCTGTAATAACCCGATATTTTAACAGTGAACTTTTAAATTGTTTTATTATTATAGTTCAGTACTTAATTCTAGTGGTTCACATATTGAAGTGGCTAATTATAGAATATATTTTTGAAAATATTACTTACAAACATATAAACTAAATAGTAGCCAATTAATTAAGTAGTCGATTTTATAATTTACTTGGTTGGCTTTTAAGTAATTTTGGTTAATTTATAAATATGAGAAAGAAAAACAAGTGGGCGAAACCCATATTTTGAGGATGCCATACGTGAGAATGTATTGGAAAGGGCTATAGGTACATTAGGGCTTAGATATATAATGAGATTTTTTTATTCTTATACACTATATGAAACTTTATTACCAAAAATGTCCAGGTTTACTTAATTTCTCGGCCTAAATACGTTTTGTTTACAAATTATATACATTTATTTAAACTAGAATCCTTTCTGCAGTAGCCTTCCCTTTTTAGACGCGGGATTTTGGGATCGCGTAGGATTCTTCCGAGAATTTTGAGACGCAATCATCGCAATTGAATTAAGCCTGCTATTACGCCGATTTTCTCAGTTTATCATCGCCGATACTCTGGTTTTCTCTGTCTCCTCTGGTTTCACAACCATAAGCGAAGGTTTTGAAAAATAATTGCAAATAATTATCTACAATTGTATTGAATTACGCGACATAATATCAAAAATAGTTATTATGCTTCAGCTAAATGTAATTGGGATAGCTTTGGGAGATACAGAGATTTTAATGTTGACGGAATTGTAGTCAGCGATGATTCAAATTATAGTGAATTGAATTCTGCAATCGTAGAGCATCTAATGATCGATACATCAGAAAAATCATCGAAATCAAATACATTGTCAACGAACATTGTCCTCCAATGGAAATTCAGAACGATATGGGAGTTCGAGTATACATGGAAGCGAAAAAGGAAAATAAAAGCTTAGGAATGTATCTGCTATGTATAACAATGCGTGATTTCGATTTGGAATGCAGTATCTCTAATTCGAACACAATTGCAGGTTTGCTATGTTATTTTAGTAGTGATGTTTTTTTTTATTTCACCTGTTCTATATTTTTTCTACAATATAGCAACAAAAATACTACATAACAAGTGTAGTTCAACTGTTATGAATATTGAAGTATTGAATTTCACCTGTTCTATAATTTTACTACAAACTATCTACAATGTATGTCTGAAATGTAGTTAGCTTTAATTGAGTACAGGTTCATCTGAAAAAGTAAAGTTGATTGATATGCCAACATCTCCGGCGGTAGTGGAATATGAAAGTATCATTATAACAGAATATACGCCAAAAGTTATTGAAGTAAGCCAAGTCTACAAAGACAAGCAAATAATTGCCAGTGCAATGAAGCACTATTCTATAATGAACAAGTTCCAATTTAGAGTAAAAAGGTCTAGCGCAAGAAGGTAGGAACAGTTCAATTGTCAACATCATATTTTTTTAAAATTTGTAGTTTCTTTGAACTTTTTTGTATAGTTTGTAATATCCTTGTATACAAATTGTATATAAGTTGTAGGTTTTTTGTATATAAATTGTTAAATATAAGAGTTTTATGCTTAAACAACCTATTATTTTGTAGCTACATTTTTCATAACATTCTTTAAATTGTTTTTATTCTGTAGCTACTGCCTGGTATGTGTTGGGGACAATTGTACATGGCACTTCAAGTCCACCGGCATAAATGATTCAGCATTGTTCAAGGTTCGAAAATGCAACAGCTTGCACACATGCTTTTTGATGGAGAATACATACATACAACGCAAACCTACTGCCACGGTAGTTGGTAGCATGGTTATACCAAAATATGTGGTTCCTAAGATAATTTACACACCAAAAGACATACAAACTGATTTGTTGTCGGAACACGGTGTGAACTTAACATACATGCAAGCTTGGAGAGCAAAAGAAAAGGCTTTGGAATTTTTGAGAGGTCATCCTGCTGATTCCTACAGTCGCTTGCCAAGTTATTTGTATATTCTAGACAAGACTTATCCGGGGTCGGTAGTTAAATTGCAGAAGACTGGCGATGATTATTTCTTGTACGCATTTGTTGCGCTTAGTACGTCCATCAAGGGTTGGGAGTATTGTAGGCCAGTTGTAGTAGTTGATGGGACCTTCTTGAAATCGGTATATAGGGGAATAATGTTAATAGCTAGTACAATGGATGCAGTAGGTATTATAGATTAATTGTAGAAATATTATTGTAAATCTATTTTTTAGTATGTATTTTTTTTCATCTCCAGTTTTATTATGAAAATTGAATTTCTTTTTGTCACCTGTGATAGGTAGCATATTACCACACGCTGTTGTTGATTCAGAAAATGATGCATCATGGAAGTGATTTTTTTAGCAATTCAAACATGTGTATGGTAAAAAACTAAATATGTGTGTTGTTTCGGATCAGAATGAGAGTATCTTGAAGGCAACATCTATTGTTTATACCGGCATGCCACATTATGCTTGCATGTGGCATATTTGGACAAATATAAGGTCAAAGTTCAAGAAGGGTCATCTAAAGTTAAGCGAATTGTACTTTGCCACGACACAATCATACACGCTTGATGAATTTAATGAAAGAATATCAAAGATTGAAGAGATCGACACGCGTGTTAAAGCATACCTATACGATATTGGCTATCACATATGGTCTCGGGTACATGCTACGGTGAACAGAACGTGGACGATGACATCAAACATTGTAGAGTCATTGAATGCGGTAACAAAAGATGCAAGAGAGCTGCCCATAGTAGAACTATTAGAGTACATGAGGACTCTTCTTGAACGTTGGACTAATGAAAAGTTATTGAAAGCAAAGGGTACATTCACATACCTTGGAAAAATATACAACAAAGAGTTGGAGGACAACAATACATTATCGCAGAAGATGAGAGTAAGCTATATCCAGTAACATCAGATCAATGATTCCATCAAACTAAATATATGCTATTAATTGTAGATAAAATGTTGTATAATTGTAGTTATTTTGTATATGTTTCTGACAACTTGTTGTGTGTTTGTAATGAAATTGTAGGTGAGGGCTTCAACAGATCACATCCATACAGTGATAGATGGTGTGAAGCGCTTTATTATTTGTCTTCAAAATAAGAGATGTAGTTGTGGACAATTCCAGCTTGATGAACTTCCTTGTGCACATGCTTTGGCAGCTTTGAGGCGCAGGAATGAGTCTTATGAAAACTATTGTTATCCTTATTACACGAGAGAGAGCCTTTTACATACTTATGAAATACCAGTAGACCTGCTGCCTGACGAAAGCAAATGGAATGTGCCACAACACATAGCTGAAGAAGTTGTAATGCCACCTACTAGGAAAAGACAGCCAGGAAGACCTCAAAAATAAAGATACAAACCATATGATGAAGTAAATGCAAAGAAGTACAAGGTTTCATGTGGCAACTGCGGACTAGAAGGGCATAACAAAAGATCTTGTAAGAATGTTCCCAAGAGGAAATAAAATTTGATAAAGTCACAAGATTTTTTGATAAATTGTGTTGAGGTGTTCTGGAGAATTATAGTTGAGGTGTAATTATGTTGATAAATTGAATAAAGATTGTCTCCTATAATGAAATGTTTTCAGCTCTTAATGCAATTGGTTTATATTTGTTTTGTTTAATTACTGAGTGTATTCATTTCAGCCTTTCATAACTTGATTGGATTATGTATTTTTTGTATGTATAATGCATAATTATAGTTAAGTTGTAAAGAAATTATATGCTAACAATAACGATATCAAGTACTAACAACTATCAACCAAAAAAACAACAACAAATGTTTCATATTCTAAGTAGTAGTATCCTAGATAAAATAACAAAATATAGGGTAAAATAATTGTAGCACAAATATGCTACAAATAAACTTCTACTGACTTGTTCTTAGATAATAATTTGTCTACAAGTTTACTACAAAACAGCTACAACTAAATAATTTAACTATAATTTTTCTACAGAAAAGGGCAACTAATTCTTCTTCTTCCGGACTTGTGTTCTCTCGTTCACAGCTGGTGCACCTTTTCTTCTTGCTAATCTGCCAGTCACCTCGCTCTCACTAATTGTACCAGTATCTTGCTTCTTCATAGCATAATCCCAAAGTAGCGCTCCATAGCGTCTACGATGTTGATCAATATCAGAAAGGTCTTCCTTTGAAACTGCTAGCTCTCCAATGCTGACATATTCTACAAATGCAGCCACATATACACCACAATCACTGCAAAAATAATTAGGAGAAAAGATTTAGCATTCATTGTAAAATAAAATCTGTTAAATAGATAGAAGGAAAAATAACTTTTTCATACAATGATCCCTCTTTTTGCTGGGGTATCTCACCGACCAACCACTAAATGTCAAGAGGGCCAGTAACACATTTTTTAATGTATGTCTTTATGTTCTTGTAGTTGATGTCTGGACGCTTGTCATAAAAGCCGGTGCATGACAAGTAGAGGGGGATCATAACAACAAACTTGTTGACAACAGATTCAGCAAGGTTGTGATTTCATGAAGAGACCATAGAATCATAAACATATAGAACCCTATCGGTAATGTCAAATACAACCAACAACCGATGAAATTTCTCCACAATGTTTATGGGCATAATCATAAAATCAACTTGATCCCATGCAACATTTGCGAGTAACTTGTACCCCAATATGTATTCTGACACGATGTCCTGGGGTTTGACAACAACAAGCTTCTTATCGGCAGGAGCATTGATGTACCTCTGATAAATTTGTTCAATTCTAGTCTTGAACATACAATCAGAGGTTGTAAGCCGTATTTTGTTTTGAGGATCATACTTTCTCAAATAGTATAAAATAACATCAATATGCCATATAAAAATAGATTTCATTATTTCTCAATGCTTCATACAATTTAACTATAATTTTTAAACAAAAAAAAACTACAAAATCTTTAGATGACAGAATACTACAGCTAGTCATTAAATTCTGCCAGGGTATGTGTTTACCGTTTCGTTGAAGACTTGCTCGGGATGTCCCAAAGTATAAAACCACTCCTTTTTATCAACTTTCTCCACTCCAAGATCATACCTCGGCTTAAGCTGGTTATATTTTACAGAATAAGGCGCCTTTCTCCTATTTAAACACATAGCAATTACAATAAATATGTAGATTCAAGTGGAAATCCAAAAGATGAATACACTCGAACATATGAACAAATTGTATAAACTAACCTCTTTGAAACTGTATCGGTACCAAAGTATAACCATTTATTGAATTCTTCCAACAAGTCAGGATCAATATCTTCGCCAATAACCCCATTAAATGGATGCTTGATGAGAAAAATTAGAGGTCCAACATAAGTGTTCCCCCCAGAACTGTAAAAAGGGAGAAAGGGGGATCTGGCATGCTTTCCAGGCTGCCTTGTTCTTCCTTGATGCACAGGGGTTGTTTCATCTTCATTAAGCTCACCGAACTTAACAATCTGGGAGGAGTTCTCTGGCAGCTCAAAATCATCAAGTGTTACTTCCCTTTTTTCAGATCTGGAGTCATTGTCTGAATCACTTACATTAATGTAGTCGGCTGGTTCACCTTCAAAATTTAAAACAAAAGAATAAGAAGACATGTTGCATCAGCTCTTTATTGAAAATTGAAACTTATATTAAACCTGTTTTGTTTTTTCCTACAATTATAATGTAATGTATAATACCACTAAAATCTTCACAGCAATCATCTCCTTGTTGTATAACGTTCTCTTCTTGAATGGGAGATTGCATTTTTGTCTCCTTCTCCTCATTTTTTTGTTCTCCTGGAATGCTTATTGTAGCTTCCTGTTTTGGAGATTCTACATGCATAGTTTTCTTCTCTGTTACAATAAATATGTATAACTTAATAAAATTGTAGATAATTTGTAGTAAACATTAACATCACTACATATAAATTATAGTTTAATTGTAGTAAATTTGTTGAAATGTTGTCCTGCAGCTGATATGCAAAATGTATTGTGAAATGTGATGATAACATTTATTAAATCATACCTGCGTTCTCTTCATCAAATGCCCCTTCAAATTGGGAAGATAAATCAATACCTACAGAAATATTCTCTTCAATTTTTATGTCATTCACATGCCCAGTATCTAAGAAAATTATTGAAAATATAATGTAGAGTAGTTATTGGTAATTTAGGCAATATGTAGATATATTATAGACATAATGTAGATATGTAGATATATGTAGATATAATGTAGATATATTATAAATATAATGTAGATATAATGTAGATGCATGTTTTACTGCTGCTGGCATGCACTGGTTTAGCACTACTGCCCGAAAAGTGTTGATTGTTCTTTTCTTTGGAGTGCTCATAATTTTTTGTAGAACTGCCAGTAAACCGCATGCATTTAATTTGTTAGGCTATATACTTTATGAATGATAATATAAACTTAGACATGGTAAAAAATATTATCTAAATGAATATATTTCAAATGAAACCTTATCATCAATGTTATCCTTTTGACTGTTTATCGCCTGTAAAACAGCCTTGATTGAATCATTGAGTAGCAGTCGAATAATACTTAGTTCTTCAAAAACCTCTTTCTTGAAAGTTCCAAGATCTGAACCAACCTACATATTAAAATAGAAAGAGTTAACGAAATAATTTGCATAACATAAATTAAAGAAATCATCTAGGATTATGTATATATGTTACCTTGTCAACATCTTTTCTTAATTTTTTTATTTGTTTCACAATATCTTTCTTGTCATCTATTCCAATTGTCTGCTTATGTCCGGATGGAGATGGAGCATCTATCGGATGCTCGGACTTTGTTTTAAGTTTTTCAAGGATGTATTCAACTTTATCTGGCAAATTCATTCTTGAAAGCTCTTATGGTGCTTCAATTATGTTGGTGAACTGAGTGAAAAAAAGAAATGTGAGTGACTTAGACATAATATGTATAAAATATGTAGATAATTTGTATTAGATTGTCTGCGCAGAAGTGAAAACCATTTACCTTGATCCATAATGGTTTGATTATTCTATCTTCAATTGCAGATAACCATATTTTGTCCTTACTAGCTGACCAGCTAAGTATGCGAGGGATCGAATTAGAAACCCTTGTAGCTATATCAGTGTTGACGGTAGAGCAACACTCATACAACTATATTTGCATAACTAGTGCAAAGCCTCGAATGACATAAAAATGAACAGACTGAAGCAATTGTGTATAAGATTCACTACCCCATGCGTAGTTCGCATACTTCCCTAAGTCCACCAAATATAACCTAAAATGGTCTATCAAACCTACATTATCTTTGTCTAAAGGACAGAGGAAGAATTCTATGAGATAGAGAATACACAGCTTGACTGCATCCTCATCGTTCACCTAACTACGGCTGGTTACAATTTGTTTTAAGCATGACTTCTCAACTTTTTCCTTGTTTGGAAAATAGTTTCTCATTATTTTAATGTCACACTTAGGTGTGTAACCAAAGTTTGTCACTTTCGTAAAACATCTAAGGCCACTAATCAGGGCAAACTCTCTCAAACTAAAATTTAGCCTCTCACCCTTTATCTCTGCTGAAAAAAGGTAGGAACCAGATGCGTTCAATTCATATTTCATGAGAAGATGAATTGCTTGATTTTGCATACATATTTTGGGCAAGGAAAGAAAATGCCCTAAACATGTCCTCTTAAACAACTTTAAACCATTTTCAGACAGTAAATTCTTGATTTGGCCAGGAATAGTGGGGCCAGATAATGTCTAAAACCTAATGATCCCTTAATCAACATCAGTAGGTGTAAAAAATGGTCCATTCTGCAGAAAAAGAAATTTATTAAAACTTGTTTCAAAACCAAAAAATAAAATAACTACATTTATACTACAATTTATCTACAATCAGAAAAACAGAGTCAAAATCAGAAAACAAAATAACTACAGTTATATTAAAATAATAGAGTCAAAATCAGAAAATAAAATAATTACGTTTATACTACAATTTATCTACAATAAGAAAAACATAAATCTACAATAAATCTACACAATATAGACAAAATTTCTACAACTACAAAAATAAAAATTATGCATATTCATAAGAATGAGAGCAAATTTTTTAGCTTTAAAAAAAAAATTGAAACTACTAAATTTTTACCTTCTCCAAAGACTGTTGGGGAATAGTTTTAGAAGATTTTTTAACCTTCTTCTTTTTTGAAGGTTTAACAGTATGAGACACTCTAATTCTTTTCGCAACTTTCATGATAGCTTCTTCTTCGACGAAATCATCATCGGAAGCAATTTCTTTGCCTTTCCGTTTTGCAGATTTAACAGATATCGATGATTCACCAGGATCCATATCGTGCTTTTATTTTGTACGAGCTTCGGCCCTAGCTTCACGAGGGAAAAGCCTGGGCTTGGTCTCTTCTTTTGCATGTGCTGATTTTGAAACTTTTTTGGGTGAATTCTCTGAGAAAACACCCAAATCAAATGTAGGAATGTCACCTACTTTAGCTTTTTTAGGGCTGATCTTCGAAACTGTTTTCTTCTTCATTGAAAATTAAGCAAGTAACATGCGTTAATGGAGGTGTGTGGTAGAGTACTTAGAGCTTGAATCTATAAAAATGGAGAGAAATTTTTGAAGAAGAGTGAAAAAATGTAGACTGGTTTTTGAAGAAGAGTGGAAATAGGCGTTACTGAAGTTTGTGGAGAGAGAAACGCGGGTGAGTGCAAGATACGTAAGGGGGGAGAAACGTGAGAGGGGTGGAAGATACGTTATAGCAATTTTAGAACACTAATTATTATCATTAAATGCCTAAAAATGTACATAATTGGTAATTGGGTATATAATATGTAATTATATTAAAACTTGAGTGGAGAGGGTAATAACGATTGAAATAGTGTATAGGAATGTAAAAATTCCTATAAGAAAATAATACCAACTCTCAAATGGAATATTTGAACAAATACTCCTGACGGCTACATTCAAGAATGGAGTAAGTTTAATTGTTTGGGGCTATTACAGTGATAAGAAGGGATTTTAAAAGAAAGCTGTTTCCTCACGTGAGTGGAAAAGCTAATAGGAATTGTTAGCTTTGATTATATTACAATGAATTAAGAGATATGAAGCACCGCGATTTGGTTTCCTTGCTATTACCGTCATTACTTGACTGATTTTGGAGAAAGAGATTCAAATATGTTGCCTTGCTTGCTCACGATTTGAACCAAAAAGGAGTCCGGAAGCTGAGTATTAGAATGAAAGTCCACTAATTCGAAATTTCAGCAATCATGTGGAGGTATTAATGAGTTATAAGTTCATGTTTATTATTCTTTCGGACATAAATATATTATTTACGAATTATATATTGAATAATTAAGTTAGATGGTGATAATATTAATTTGTCCTTTAATTCATGGTTTAAGGTGTGAGATATTAAGATTTAGCTTTAAGCTTGAAAGTTAGGAATATTGAGTTTGACCCATTAAGTGACATCAGTTATCAATATGTTGTATAGATTGAGGCCATTGAAAGCCGTTTGGTCGGTGCTCTAAACGTTGCAAGATTGAAAAATTTATGGTTATCGAGGTAAGTGAGACTTTAAGCTTTGATGCTTGCTTTTTTAAAATCCGTTTTAAAAATATATTTTTTCTACCTGGTCTATGTGTTGGGACAAGCTTGCGCTTGGCATAATCGGTGGTCTTAGACTAGCCGCAAATATATTATTTTATGAAAAATAAAAAAATAAAAATTATTTTATAAGTTGTCTGATGGTGTGATACGGCTGTGAGCCATGATATTGAATTTGATAGTTTGATACGGTTGTGAGCCATAGTGTTGAGTTTGATAGTTTGATACATCTGTGAGCCATGATGTTTAGTTTGATAGCTTAATGCGGATGTGAGCCATGATATTGGGGCATTGTGTATGCCTTTGTATATCACCCGAGTATTGTGTATGCTTCTTGATATATTTGGGGCATTGTGTATGCGAGTGAGCATTGTGTATGCTACATTACATATTTGAGGCATTGTGGTGCCGTTGTAGATTCGTAGAGGTGTTGGTTAATTTCTTTCACTGCAATTATGACAAGTCCTTAGTGTGTACTCTTGTTGGTTAATTCTTATTACTCTCACTACTAGAAATTCGGTAAAAACTGACCAAAGTCGACCGACCAACTTAGGTCGGTCAAAAAACTGGCCAAAAAAACAACCAAAGCTGGTCGGTTTTTCAAAATAATTATTTTTTTTTTTTTTTTT